>PVKZ01002846.1:0-181604 GCA_004027375.1 Macroglossus sobrinus | reverse complement strand
CTTTCCTTCCTTCCTTCCTTCCTTCCTTCCTTCCTTCCTTCCTTCCTTCCTTCCTTCCTTCCCTCCTCCCTTCCTTCCTTCCTTCCCTCCTCCCTTTCTTCCTTCCTTCCTTCTTTATTTTTCCTTTGCATCTTTTGAATTTCTAATGTACTCAGCTTAAAATAATCTGTATGCCAAAGCGGCATATTTTGAGGTGGCATATTCTGATCCCCTTCAGAAGTTAAGTGGTTTGTCTGAGATTTAAAAGTAAATTTATAATTAAATAAACCACCAGCAGGTCTACCAACTTCTAGTCTAAAACTCTTTCTATATCATAAGCATCAAATAAGAAAGGAATAAAGGGAAGGGAGGGAGAAGCCTGTAAATAGAAGAAATTTTGCTAGCATAGAAATGAATGAGAAAACAGTCTTATAAGAATAAAAACTACAGAAAAATGTTTAATTCCATAAATGTATTTCTGAAAATTTGTTTTAATATTGATAATTCAGAGTTGCAAAATTAACTTTCATGTTGTAAGGTAGTGTTCTGTTCCCAGAGAGCCATAGCATATGTAAAAAATCGCAATTATGAAATGTCTCTGTTGGTTCCAAGCAGCCAGACAGATAAGTGAAAACTTTCAAGTGTTTCTGAAACTGTAATCCTGGCCTTCCAATCGTTCTCTCATTAGACTTGGAAAATCCAGAGAGTTTGTGTCAGAAAAATTGGAGAGCTCCCATATTTAAACCTCTCTCCCAAGAACCTTACTTTCCTGGAACACTTAGTGAGTAGATTCTTAAAATCTTTCATAGTGAATGATAAGCCTCCTTACACATATGCAGGTCTGCTGGTGGCTCTGTCCCTAGCTGCCGACAGAGAAACTGAGAACGGTGATGACTTCAAGGAGGGTGGACCAGCAGAGGCATCCTGAAGCTGGGCTGTGAGGCAAGTTCATGAAGGCCAGTGATCCTCTGTCTTCTAGAATAGTGGCACTCGTGACCCAGGCCAAGCTATGCGAGCAGTCACATTGCAAACACTCTTCCCTGTGGTTACCTCAGGAGGGCAAGCCGAGAAACCACATCATACTGTAGATAAATATCCTCATTGACCAACTGGTAAATAAAGATTCAATTTGATACAGAAGGGGATTAGCAATGTTACTTATTATACTGTTCTAGTTTATTCCTGCTTTTGCCATTAGCCATTACTTTCATCTAGAACATTCTTTTCCCAGATATCTATAATGAGTAATTAAATCATCTTTATCAGGCCTTGATTCAGATCTTCTCAGTGAGGCCTATTGGCCACTGGATTTAAAATTCTAATTCCCACTCAGCTACCTCAAGTCTCCTAACCTCAAGTCCTTCTACCCTTCATCGACTTTTTCTTTTTCCCATGCTAACAACCATGTAGTATACTATATATACTCATTTTTTTAAAATGTTCTTTTTCTTAATGTCTATATCCCCTAGGAAATAGCTAAATGAGAAGACGAATTGTTGTCTTTCACACTTCACTGCTACATTCTAAGTACCTCAGTGCTCAATAAATATTTTGTTGAATGAATCAATAAATGAAATAAGTTGTGAATTTGACTATTCTATAAAAATCAAATGTGTGAAAGACTAAGACCACCTGTATATAATATATAATAATAATTGATGTTTATAATGATAATCCTAAAAGCACAGGAATGCTTAAAAGTTTTAAAAGGGTTTTTGTTAATGCAAGATTAACATTTCAATTTATCTAGAGAAATGACTTTCCTATTATATTGGAGCATATCTTTTGACAATGGTATTGGCTTATAAAAACACTAACAATGTGATACAATGGAATACTAATTGAAATTAAGTACAGAGCTGCATTCAAACTTGAACTCTATTACTTTATAGATAACTAACATTGGACAAATGTTTCTTTCTTCTTTATTTTTCTATCCTTTCTTCTTCCCCTCCTTTTTCTTCCTCATCTCTTTCATTTCTAAGACACTTTATAGTTATTTACAAGAATAAATAGAATTCAATAAGAGTTTTTGAACTAGATCAATTAGATCATTAGATCAAAATATCAATAGGAAGATAAATTAGTGAAAAAAATTTTAAAAGAGCAATGGAAAATAAAGTTAGGATAGTTAAGTTAGACAAAAGAGAAAGTCACTGCTCAGAAAGGTGGACCTTATAGGCCTATTAAGGACCTTATAGGCAAAATTAAGGTTGACGAAAACTAGAAGCATGATCAGATTCATGTTGTGCACAGGCTAAAAGGAGACCAAACACTAACATGTGTAGATCCCAGGGCAAGACTACACATGGGATTCTGTACATGTTCAAATATTTAAAAGTTAAAATCAATCTAGTATTTTAAATAAATTATGCCTTTGTAATTTGACAAAAATACTTTCAAAAATCACAAAGTGGAAAAATGTTACATGCTGCATTTAAACATACACACATACAGAGCTCAGGCTTCTCTTGCTAGATTAAATGGCCATTCTTGTTTAGCAATATCAATATCCAGATCACAGATTTCTACCTAAAGTCTTTGAAAAAACATCACAAGTGATGTCATCAATTGACTTCCAACCTAATCATTCACATAGCCTAGGAGATTCAGATTAAAGTAGATTAGGGGGAGAGCCTAGAAATCTGGTTTTAAAGATGATTCTGATAATTTGCTAAAACAGTAGTGGACATCTTCCAAGATATCCTGTAATATATATTCAATAGTTACTTTAATATAGCCATTTTTTTAATTCAGAAATTAGGGATAATCATGCTTCCTCTTCTGTGGTAGAACTTTAAACGTGTTCACAAAAGGAGTGTGCAACAAAGAGCAGGCATTCCACGAAGGTTAGCTGAATCTGTGTATCTAATGAATGTGAATCTTATTCAATTTTAGGATTTAGATTATTTATGTTTCACCTTTTCTTTCAGTGGTTGATGAAAAATAGTTTTAGACTCTTGTTTACATCTCCTGCTAACAAGAAATTTTCTTCTTTTTGAAAAGGTGAACTAGAACTTAGAACACTTATATGTAACTCTTGTCGAATTGTTGTTTAATCCTAGTTACTCACTTCTAAACTCATTTCTATACATATAAATTGGAATTTAAATATGTTCAATAAAATTGTTTATAAGACTCATTAATATTTATTATAAAAACTTGAATGATACAGATAATTAGAAAGAAGAAAGGATATATCAACAATAATCTCATTCTTCAGAGATCATTACTTGTACATTTGGATAAATCCATATAAAAACATAGACATGTTTTTAAAAAATAAATCATAATATACATATTTAAAAAATGTTTTCTACTTAAAATATCTTAGGCCATCTTTCTATTATATATTCATGTATATGGTTTCCATGATCATTTTTAATGTCTATATGATAATCAACTATATAGATGATCTAAAATGCATTTAATTAATATCAAATTGTTGGATATTTAGATTTTTTCTTTTATAAACAATGCTAGTTGACATGTGTATATATACACATTTGCCTATTTGTCTAATTGTTTTCTAAGACTAAACAGCAGGAGAAATTGCCATTACAAGTGCCTGATTGTTTTCAAAAAGTCATGCTTATTTATATTTGAAAGATATAACAACACTGACAATTACCTGGTTTAATAAGCAACAAATGGTATGTCATTGTGTGATTTGCATTTCTTTAAGGGCTAGTGAGCAATATTTTTCTTAATTTAAAAATAATTAAAACATTTCTTTTGTGAATTAACTCATATATTCTATTCATCAAAATTATTTTTTATTTTTTAAGATAGATTTATATGTTAAAATGCCTAATTTCTTTGATAAATGACAAACTCTAGGTAAAACTTAAGTATCAGGAGCCCAAGCAATATGTGGCCTAAGGCTTTTTCTTCAGTTAGTTGATTTCTCCCAAACTCCACAATTGTGTACCAGGTCACTCAAACCTTTGAGACACCCACTTCTCCTCATATAACAGGATTTGCTTATGCAGCTCTTGACTTGGCTGGCTTCCTTTTAGATATTGTTTTCATTTTCCACTATGATTAGAGTTTAAAATGAGCTCCCTGCTAACCAGCTTATAGGCAAAAGTTTCTATGATAGTAAAACAAAATGTATGTTTTTTGGGTACAGCTCCTGATGTGATTAATAGACATATTAAACTCGAGTCCATTTGACCAATGCTGAAAATTTTATTTATTCTGACTGGAAAAGGCCTGTCAGAAGAGTCACATCTCCAGTGTTCTTTCTATGTTTCCACTGCATGACTTGGCCAGACAAATTTGACAGGACCAGTTTCTCAGGACTAATCCAATCTAACACAGACACCAAGATTAAATTTCAATATAAGAAAGTTCAAATTGACTTTAAACTAGACAATATTTTAATCAAGTAGATATTAATAGAATATGTAACTAAAATGTTACTTATTATTTTTGTTTCATTATTTATACTTAATTTTAATTTAAAAATGTTAATTAACCTTGTTGAGCATTAGTTTCCTTATCTATAATATGGGAACAATAAAATTTAACTGGTAGGATATTTTGTAATATTACTTTATATTATGTATTTAAATTACTTAAAAACTGTGCCTAAGTTTTTTCAGTAAATGGAAGTTCTCTCCAGTGAATTTCAGCATCTAATTTTAGGATCTAATATGAAATATAACATAAATGATGTATTTTTAGGGCTTTCTCTGATGTCTTTAGTAGAGATAGGAGATAAGGCTGCATATCAAAACTTTAAAAATATTTCTTCCATCCCCTTTTTATACAAAAACTTTCTGTGTGGCCTCCTATGTCACTCTCCATATAGCCTTCCACATCATCCTTTGGCTTGACCAGGGTTATAAGTAAACATAAAAATCTTGCCATTTAACCCCTACAAGTCTTCTGCCATATTCCATCGGTCATGAACACAACTTGTTGTGTAACGTTCACAACTTGTTGTTTCATCACCAAATAAACAAAAGGCTTTCAAGAAGAGTCTTTCCACTTAAATCTAGCTTTCTTCTGAATGTTCTGTTCAAACATACGTAAGATTGTCATGAGGCTAAAGCAAAATGAATTCACCTTGCACATGCAGACAATCATAAAAGTATAAACTTGCATGTTTGAGGTGGTTTGTGAGGTTGGACTAACAATGTAATATTGTCACATTTTAAATGAATGGTTTCCAATAGAATATTTACTTGATTGAAACTTATAGTATGGCAACCTAGAATTTAGGAAACTCAGCTTTAATCAATTACTTTTTTGTTGTTTAGTTAGTCCAGTATTTTGACCTCCCTTTTCTTCCACATTTGACATTCTCATAGTTTATTCATCTGGTGGTGGTTCTGCTGACTCAGCACCACCCTCAGCAGTCCTGGCTGTCAATCATTGACACTTTCAAAAGAAAGCTGACTTGGTAGAAGATAAAAACGCTTCCTTAGAGAGTTAGCTCTCACTACAGTATGGGATCGAGGATTAAAATCAATTAGAAAATGTGCACAAAATAAGATGGAAGTAATGAAAATTAAATGAGTCATGGAAAGAGAAAATCTGCAGTCTTAAGGAAAGAAAAATTAAGAGATGAAGCATAATCTTTACCAAGAAGGAAAATAAAATAGAAAAAAGTTAGGATAATGAAAGAAACAAAAGATAGGAAAGAAAAAATCCTATCGGCAAACTTGTAATGTAAAATGGGGGATCTCTAGGGTTTTGAGGGGGTAAAACTGATTTATGAGGCTTTTATTTTCTATGTAGAAAAAAAAAACATTGGGATACTTTGTTAAGTCAAAATAGCACCCAAAGGTTGTAACCTCTTCAATCAATAGAAAACTAGTTTTCCATAAAACAGGTTTCTATTGATTGGTGACATCGTTCTCATTAAGGAATAAGCAGGGTGTTTACTCAATGTGCATCAACATGCATTCACAGTAGTCTCATTTTTGTAGTGGACACTCTTGGCCCTTGGGTAAAAATGGAACAGTGAAATATCTCATTCTCATTTGCTTCAATAAGTCCCAGAGGAAGACTGTTGTCCCGTAAAGCCCAACAATCTTGTTAGTGCTTAAGAGTGCACTGTAGTAACTGTAGTACAGAATAAATCTTGTTTCCAATTTGTTCTAGGATAATTCACACTAGGTGTAACAATAATCTCTGCCCTTTGTCTCTGGCTTTCAACCTAGAAGGTATGAATAATTTTACAATAATTCACTGGACGGCATGTCTGGGTTCAGAGTAAAAACGTTTTTCACATATAAGTCTGTGCGTGTGTTTGACTCTGCTCCTTGGTAATGGATATCACTTAGGGGAGGGAAAATAATAACAATGAATAACATGGACATTTGGTAAAATAACAATTATTAGTGATTTTTGTAGAAAAATAGGTAATACTATATATGTGATGTTTACCATTTATTTAAGTGTGATGCACAGTCATGCAGAGGTTTCTTTGTAGCATCACTCATCTGGTAGAAGTACGGAGCAAAAAAAAAATAAAAAAAATAAAGGCATATATTTCATAGAGCTTGGTATATGCATGCTTGCAGGCTGCATGCTTTGTTTTTAAATGGCAATTTATAATATGTTGTACACTCCTTTCTCAACTGGAAAGTTCTCTGCTCTAGGATTATTTTAGGCGGAATGAATCAGTTGGCAAAGTCTCCAGCTATGACACTTAGCCTCAAATGGTAGTGAACATATTGCATGAAACCAGTGCATAGAGCTGGCAGCAAATATTTATTTGCAAATTTAATAATATATTATATGTGCCAAAAACATTTATTATTTGTAAACAGTTGGAGGAAAAATATCTCCAAAGCCATTTTCTAACATGAGTTTAGATCTCAACTGCATTGGGCAATACTGCAGTGTCTCTATGAAATTCGGTATTGCTATACCTGTTGCTTATACCATGTCCAATATTTCCATTTTTAATTTTGGGGCAATGCTAGTAAGAACCCCAGATACTTTTTGTTAGTCAATTATTTTTACAAGTGTTTTATTTTGCTCTTTTTGTGACAGGAAATTTTTATCATAAAGTTGACCTAGATCTTTAAGAAACTTAGTTTCTACGTGAATGTTGTGGAGTCACCAAGCAGGAAGCAGGTGGCCATTACTCCAGAGAGTCTAGGATGCAGGCAGCAGCAGAAATGGAATTATTCACAATCGACTAAAGCCTCAGTTACAGCTCCTCATGTACGTGGACCACTTACAAGGATTAGAAGGTGTGGTCCTAGCAATGTGCTACATGATCATATAGTGTAAAATTTACAAAAGCAAAGTTTTTTGGTATCCTTTTTCATTAAGAAGATTCCTCAAATTGTATAAACTCCAAGCTTTATAAAACATGTATCTTCTATCTACAGGCAGAAGTCAGGTTTTCTTTTCTCTGTGCTAGGGAAGGTAATTTGCTTATATAGGTTTGTATTAGTCAAAGTCCTTTAGAGAAACAGAACCAATGGCATATATGCAAGGAGATTTATTATGAGAAATTGTCTCATATAATTATGGAAGCTTAATGGTCTCATGATCCACCATCTACAAATGGGGACCCAGGAAAGCTGGTGGTGTGAATTCATTGTGAGTCTGGAGATCTGAGAACCAGGGGAACTGATGGTGTAAATCCCAGTGCACAGGTAGGAGAAGACTGATGAGCCAACTTGGACAGATGGTAAGAGAATGGATCTTCTCTTCTTCCATTTTTTGTTCTATCCAGATTAGATGATGCCCATCCATACTGGGGAGGCCATCTACTGAGTTAACTGGAAATCCTGCACAGACACACTCAGAGTAATATTTAATCTGAGCACCCCTGGGCCCAGTCAAGCTAACGCATTAAATTAATCATCACAAGAATTCCAAGGAAATGAAAAAAATTGATATCATGGCTTAATAAACTTTCAAAAATATGCAGGTTGTTTTCAGAATTTTCAAGTTTCTAAAATTATCGTTTTAATGGTTTGCTAAGATCTTCTGTTTTTAACTTTCAGTTTCATTTATTAGTTCCTGTTTCCAAGTGATTATTTTTGACTTAATGGAAGTTAGTATTATTCATGTCTTAGCAATAGCCACATGCTTGAGTTGATTCAACTTAGAATTATCAGTTATGATGAACTCGTCCTAGATGTTTGCTATGCCTTAATACCTGTGAATAACATTGATACCTAAATAATTTAGGAAATTTATGTATCTACACTAATTATTGTAATCTCTAATCAATTTTTTATACTGCTAGGAATGTGTGATAGAAGTTGAAAGCTATTGAACTATTGCATAAAGCCTAATTATTTTCCCATGACAGACCAGTTCCTCTGTGCCTTGGCCTTGGCCTGCTTCTTCTTTGGTTCTGTATTTCTTATATGCTATGCATCTGTGATGTTGAACTATCTGTAGTTACCTGAACATGCCAAGGCATTTTATACATTCATTGCTTTAGCATACTCTGTTTTCTTTGCCTCAAATCCCCCTTTATTTTCTTATTTGCTTGGTAATCTTCCATTCGTCACTGCAAATCTTGCTTTCTAAAAATTTCTCTTATTTCTTTAACCTTCAGGAGAGAGTTAATAACTCTCGTCTGCTCCTTGTGTCCTTTGTATCTGCTCCTTACACTGCCGATACTGAAATTATTTATTTATGGATGTACTCTCCGTCTGTAGACTGAAAACTCCTTGAGGACAGGAGGAGTGTATTATTCATCAGCTTCACCTGAAACAGCCACATACTTCTCTATATACTTGCTGAGCAGAATCACTTGAATAAAGGTAGTCATAAAAAAAAAAAAATCTGTTCTGTCACTTCAAAAACCAGAATCTGAAGCCCTAAGATTCTAGGAGTAGAATGAGCTCATTTAATAAACTTTGGAGAAGACCTAAATTTAGAATTACTAGTTTGGGTTTAGAGAGGTATCTTAGAGAAACTTTCACCACCATCTAAATAGCTAAACTAGAACTGATGCTCATATAAATTGAAGGCCTTTTATAAAGTGCCTGACTCTAATTTTTTAAAAAATGTTTAGCTGCTGACAGCTTTTAAGACTCACTCTTTCTTCTTTCCCTTTCTGTTCCATTTTTGGACAAACTGATTAAAACACTCCTTCCTTTGCACCTGTGGGAATTTCAAACCCTGTGCTGGAACCCAGGGCCTGGCCACACCTCCTAAATGTCTCAAAAACCACAACC
The DNA here is from genome assembly GCA_004027375.1 of Macroglossus sobrinus. Lineage (NCBI taxonomy): Eukaryota > Metazoa > Chordata > Mammalia > Chiroptera > Pteropodidae > Macroglossus > Macroglossus sobrinus. Next base: position 172,458 of record PVKZ01002846.1, on the reverse strand, counting down.
CAATCTCTTTTTCCTCTTCTGTCAAGCCATTTTGGACCTCCTGCTCCTGAACCACTTTGCTTTCTACAAAAAGCCTTGTTATCTGAGTAATAAACCTTTCAAATCTTCTTGATATGTGTGGTGTTATCACTCTTGACATTCAAACTTGATTTTGAGTGCGAGTCCATCCTGATTCTGTGAGATGTCTACACAGCAGAATCTCTCTAGATAACAATAAATTTCAAGAGCAAAGGCCAGGAAAGTGATCCCTGCTAATTTTACATATTACTTCCCTTCATTCTTTTTATTCCCTTCCTCTACGGTCCATAGAGTAGAGTCATAAGGTTGTGTGCTTCAGATCCAGTTCAAAATTATGATAAAGATTAGAAAAACTTCCTGTCTGTCAAGCAGGGTCACACAATGACCACATGATCTTGGACATCGTGTTGTCATGTTGCCACACATTACAATGTCCCATTACAGCTGTTAACCGTCTTTCATAATCATCTGTACTTTCCAGAGGGGGAACTATGCTATCATTAAATAAGCTCCTTAGTCAAAATTTTCATGCTTTAATTTATTAGCCTCCAAAAATATGATTTTTGATAAAGTCTTAACATTCTGGTCTTTTAATATTAAAATAAATAAACAAATCACTCTTTTCCCATTCTTATGTTTTCAAAGGAGAGTGAAATACATTTTATAAATACTTTATCTAATTTTTGGAATATATTTTTGCCTAGGTTAATTTTTTTCCCAAATTAAATTTCTTTATCTGATATTTCAATTTCTTGGACTTAATTCAAATCTCATTTACATTTATTGATTGCGTGACTTGTGCTGTGCTCTATCACACATGTACTATTTTATTAATTTCCTTGTTTGAAATTGAGTTCAATGTGATGTGGATATTGAAGAGATATATTAATTAATCTCCACATCCATCTCCAAAATGTCCTTTCCTTTCCATCTCACTTTCTTAGAGAGATGAATCTACAGTGAGATTTCTCGGTAATACATAATTACCTCAAGAGAGTAATCTTAAATTTAAATGATTCTTGTGAGTAGAACAAGATCTTCCTAAGGTCAAGAAGTCCAGTTAATTTGGAAGAAAACATGTAGCAAGTAAGTTGAATTTGGCAGTCCAAATCTACAAAATACCAACCTTCTTCATTTTAAATTAGGAAAAAGTCCAATTCGGTATTAGGTCCAATCAGGACTTGACACAGATTTAGAGCAGCAGGAATTACTCTGAGCTTTCTAAGTAGAAAATTATAAACCAGCAGCAGAGAGCAGTATGGAGCCATTTTTAAAAGCAGAGAACCAGGAAAGAGCACCAAAGAGCCCAGAAAGGGCTGGGGGAGAGAGAAAAAAGGTCCAAAAGCTGTCCAAGGTCTTGATTACATTTTTCTCTTTATATGTGTTTTTTTCCCCATACAGATAGCAGATCCATGCTTTGGATAAAAATTCATACATATATATATTTTTTTCCTCCTGCTCTCTCTGCTTGCTTTTTCTTCAGTAATATGTTTTTTGATGGGATACATACGAAAAATTTAAAGTAGTCCTCAACTCTTTTTAGAAAGAATGAATATTGAACTAAATTATGCTGGCTGTGGTGCAATTCCATGCAGGATATATTAATCTACATTTCATATGCAGCCTGGATAGCCACAGCTTTCACATTCTTAGACAAGCTTATAGATACAGTGTATCTACATGCTGATTTCCTCTAATATTTTCTCTTCAATTCCCCTTGGTAACTCTTTGAGTTAGAGTATGTTATTATATTGTTGATCTCAGTTTGGTTAAATTTCTATCCAATTTAAGTCAGGATCAAATGCAATGTTTGAAGAGTAAGCACTGTATGTGAACACTCAAAGCACTCTCTCTGGCCCTGTCATACTGTCTGTAAATGAGTGTGCCTTCGTTTAATTAAATGTTCTTTTTTTAATACATAAACAGAGACATTTATTTATGCCAGTGCCCTGTCTGCAAATGACACAATCTGCCGCTCTCGTTTCTCCACTGTCATCGGAAAATGCTAACCTTTGAGTCACATTAGCCTTGGGCATCCAATATAGGTGATCTTTTCAAAAAGCCAGGGCTTTTCTTTCTTGTTTTCCAAGTCTGCCTGGGCGATCGCCTCTCTCTGTGCTCTGTGTGTGTGTGGATAGGGAGGGTTAGTGTCAAAAGAAATGGGGCTCCGAGAAGCTAGATGAAGTGGTTTTCATAATGGAACTCTTCTATCTGGCACTCAGTTTATTGTTGTCTTAATTACTGATCATTATTTGGTAAGAGATGGGTTGGAAGAGTTGCTGGGCTTCTCATTTCTCTTTAATAGCAGCCAGAATTTCTCCGCTATGGGAATGAATTAAAAGGCTATGTCACTCCTTAAGGCCAGTCTCTGACCCTGTAAGAACTGGACAACTTTTCCAAAAACAGGTGAATTTTTATGACAAAAACAGATCATCTCCTCAGGCACATATACTTGGGTTTTAAAGAAAGATGCCATGGCATTTCTCTATCAAGAAGGTTAAACTCACAGGATTATACAAAAACACTCATTTTACCCCAACTAACCTATAAAGATTTCATTTTGCTTCATTTATCTTCTCTTTTACCCTGTGCTAAACCATTCCTGGATTTGATGAAAGAATCATGTCTCCATTCATTTCCTATCTTGCTGAATTGCCTTCACGTTTCCTATCATCTGCACATAATCCTATTCTCTCCATTATTGTCTTAATACCAAGAACAGCACAAGATAATGGATAGGCACTGTAATAACAGCGTGGCCTGTAGGAGCCCCTCGAGGGAAATCTCTTTGATGCTGGTAGAATATTAATGCATCCGAGGTCCCTGATCTTACTCTTTCACTTCATCTTCTGTTTTCCAAACTACATAATGACTTTCATATACATGACAAAAGCATTAGAACAGAAAAAGCCTCAGTGATGAGCAGCATGGCTGTGTGATATTAAGGAGTCCTATTCTTACTTCTTTGTACAATTTTTGACCACCATCTGAGACTATATTTGCAGGTAATTTCTGATTTAAATAGATTTGAGTGTAAAGAAGCCTAATCGTATTGTGTTCATGCAAATGCCCACCCAGAACACTGCATGAAGGTAAATTAAAATATAATTCTTCTATAATACATTTGTCCATAGGATGAATCTGGACAGATTAAAAACAAACACTTTGATATCATTTAGACAAGTGAGTGGATTGTTTTCAGAGAGCAGATTATGAATGGGCCAGTAAATCAAAGCCTCCTACATTAAACTTTGTAGATTAGGTTATTATTACAATTTGTTGTACATAATTTTTCAATAAAAGGGAAGGCATTTTTTCTCACTTAAGTGTAAATACTACAGCCTAGGCAAATTCAGTAGCAAATGACAAAAAATAGAAGGTTGGGAGGAAAAAACAACTTGGGCAAAGAGTGCAATCCCCTCTGTTTGTTTAGGTAACAGCAGGATCCTTGACAACTGGCAGGAAACACCGAACTTTCAAAATTCTGCCTTCTTTCCCATTTTGTTTACCCCTTTCTTTTGTGCTATCGGTCAATGTATTTCCTGCAAAAATGTTTATGAGTAAGGTAAGAAGCTTATAAAAAGTGCGTGCACCCAAGCTATCTTGAAAGGGGATAAATAGAAAAATGCCCTGACATTTCCTTGAGCCTTCAAAAGAAAGATCACAGATTTTCTGTATGAAGAAAATGAAAAAAAAATTGTTTGTAGAGGCTTTTTCTTTTGTAGATGATTTTCCTCCTACTTAAATGACATCATAAAGGCTAAGATCTAAATTTCTGTCTGTTGAACATACTATTTTTAGTAATTCCATAAAAAGGTCACTAGACAGGGTTATAGTTTTTATGTTTTGAGTACAGAAACATTTATTAAGCATTATTTTGTTCCAGGCACACTGTCAGGCAGCTAGTTAAAAAATTGATCAGTATAGACATGTTTCTCCTGTTCTCAGGCAGTTCACAGTCTAGCATCTAATGGATAAAAGCTAAATTTATTCATGTATTGGACAGGGAACCTAACCTGTGGCAGGAACTGTGGTAGACACAGAGAAGAACATCAGCTTAAGGAAGACATGGTTCCTCCTCTCAAGGCATTTCAGTTGGTAAAAGTAGTACCTGTGTACACCTACCATTGAACAGAACATGCCTTATAAAGAGAGGTACAAGCAAAATTTGGGAGATTCAGAGGAGAGAAGAGTAACTTTAAGCTTGAGGAATTAATGGCACGGACAGGTTTGTGGAAAAGATGACGTAGAATCTGTAGATTTTAAACTGAAAGGGATTTAAGTGAAGGAAACAACTTGAAACATAAAATGCATGTTTCAGAATTCATCTAGAAGGATATGGAGATAGAAGATAGTGGGAGATGATGTAATTGTTTGATGCCAGATGAGAGAAGGTGAAAGATTTGATATATTTTTACTCAGTGAAGGGAAATTATTGAAGGATTTTGTCCACTGAGGTATGATTAGCAAATGATTAATTTTACAGAATTATGAGCTTGCAGAGAATAAAGGAGAGACCTGAGATGGAATAACCAGTTAGGAAGTCTCCAGATTTCTGTGTGAGTTGCTCTTGTATGTGTGAAATTCAGCATTGCAGTGAACAGAGTTTGAGCCTTCAGAGAGCACTGTGACATGTTTTCTCATCAGCAGGGTGTAAATCTCTTGGCAAAAGGAAGAGACTGTCCTTGTTTCTTTTCCCAGGAGTTCTGCTCTCAGAAAAGCTGTCTTAATTCGGTTTACAAAGTTTCATCCAAACCCAGCTTGGTAGCCATGAAAGGAATCCTATCTCCAGGGAGAAGACCAGAGTTAATTTAAAATCTTGTGCCTATTGTGAGCATATCACAAAGGTCTCAGACCATTTTTTCTCCATTTAAAAACAGCGCAGTGACTGCTAGTTGGTAGATTCGGGAGTGTAGAATAAATTAATGATGGACTGGGATAATGAGGCCTCTTTAAAACCTGTCTTAAAAAAATTTATTTAACATGCAACTTCATGGCACTGAACTCTGGAAACTGGAGTCCATTGCTTTGAAATGCATTAGGTACAATATTACTGCATTTACTTGATATTTTTCCCTTTACAAGTCCTGCTTATGACCTAGACAGACATCATTTGTAATTTGATTGATAATGGAACTTAATGTTTAAGACTCTGGTATTTTCAACCAGGCTTGATGGTAAAATATTCCAAATTTGTTTTATTTTTCAATGCCAAATGCTATTGTTTTCAGACAGTATGGCTTCTCCTGCTTCTGTGGAGTCAGAGTGATAAGGAGGCAGGCAGCCTGCTTTCTCTTTTCCTTTCTCTCCTTCCCACCTGGAGCCTGAAGAAGTAAGGCATGGACATCCTGGAGTCTGCTCCCTGTGAAAGAAGACCACTTTTTCCTCTTTTTCTCTATCTCTTTCTTTTTGTAGATACCTGCTTCTCCCATTGGGCTACTGGCTTTGGAGATCACACTGTTCAGTGTTTGTGCATTCAATCCTCCATCCTAAAAATAATCCTATAAGTTTGAGACACATCATAATATTCATTTTAAAGATGAGAAACCTGAAGTAAGAAGTAGTAAAGTCACTTGGCTATTCATAAGCGACTACACTAATGACTAAACTTATATGACTGCACTCTGAGTCACAATACTATGTTAACTCCTCAAACCAAACTGTGTATTTATTTCATGAACCACTTAGGGTTGTGACTTACAGTCTGAAAAACAGTGACATAGAATATATCCAGGGGAAGGTGACAGAGTTGATGAATGAGATGATTAGAGTTCACATCATTTGGATAATGACTAAAGGAACTGGTGGTATTAACTCATGAGTGATTTGCAACTTTCTTCAAATATTTGAAGGGTTGTTTGGGAGTGAGAGGAGATAATTCAAATTATTCTTTGTGACTTTGAAGGCAGAACCAAACCTATAGATAGGAAACATCCATAGAAGGCAGCATATTTTAACTTGGTATTACAAATGACTTTCTAATCATTAGAACTATCTAAAAGAACAGTGGGTTCACTTATGAGATTATGAGTTCTCCTTTCATTCAATCAGTAGCTATTGAACACCACAGGAGATATAAGGCGCCCCTCTAGGATAAAACCATGAATGAACAGAGCAGTCAAATCCCGTTTTCTCATGCTATTTCTATTTTGGTGGATTAAGACAAATAATAAATTTAATAAGGTATATATGTATATGTATATATAGGAAATGTAAATAAATATATATAAACAATATATTTTATATTGTAAATATATATTCTACATGTAATATATAAAATATAAATTTATATTTATACATAAATTATAAATACATATTATAAAGAAATATATAACTATATAATATAAATGTAATACATATGATATATGTATGAAGTAAATATAATAAAAAATAATAGTGCTACACTGTGATAAAGGCTATGAAGAAAAATAAGGCGATAGTGATTTAGGGAGAGCACTGATTTATGGGGAGTTTAATAAAAATTTGTTAAGCAGAAGCCTCAGAAAAGTGAGGAATAGAAACTTGTATTAGGGAGAATAGTATTATAGACAAAGGTATAAATGCCTTGAACTACATGCACGAGGTATGTTTGAAGAATATCAAGTAGCCAGTAGCTGTATTCAAGTGATCAAGAGGGAAAGTGGGAGCAGATGAAGTCAAAGAGGTTGGGTGGTGGGGCGCCATGGTAGCTTGTGTAGAGCAGTAGACTAGTTAGGACATTATTTGCCACTAGAGATGTACTAAACAGCCTTGGATTATGACTTACTAGAATGTGATCAAGGAAATTCACTGTTACATATCTTATAAATTAGACTAGAGCAACTTTAAGGGCTTTTCTGATTTTAGGATTTGTGATCTTCTAGTTTATCTAATATTTCAAATTTTTCCCACTGCTAAAAGGTCATGTATATAATGTCTAACGATGTTAGAAAAGTAAAAGTAGCCTTTATGGGAACTAAATAAAAGGAAGACTCTTAACAATAAGTTTTGTACCTTGTGATCCAATGTTTGTATGTAGACTTAAACTTGAAATGATTGGTTACTACTATGTAATTCAAAAGTGGTCAAGTCTCTGGGATCATTTAGATATGTCTCTTTACTCACTGTGACTAAGTCCATGCTCTTAATCTATTGAACAAGAAAAAAGATTAAACTCTTCTAAGACTCCACATAGTTTAAAGGCATGTTTTAACTTAACTAAAAATATTTTCTAGAGTTTATAATAGGAAGCATCAAACAAATGATGAAAATTCTGATTTGGTCATTTTTGAACTTTATGTCTTCAAGTCTTTGCTTATTCTTTAATTTCTGTGACAGCATATTTAGAAGTCTCTATCTTTTGGTAAGTATAAAAAATTAATAAATTTTATAAAAATGTGACGTGATGTCAGAAATTATTTTCAAATGTGTACAGTTTGTAATTTTATGTTTTCAATTATTTTCTTGTGTATTTGATCTTCAGAGCAAGACTGTAATTAAGTGTAATAGTATTCCCATTTTAGAAGATGATGTATCTTAAAATAATTTTGAAATTACTTCTCGTATTCGTATTGCACTATGAACACATGAACTCCTTCAAATCAAAGTCCATTGAGAAATGTATCTCTATAGCCTTCTCAGAGCTAGAAAGCATTTATTTGGCACTTAATAAATACTGTATGATAGAAGCCTCGGAAGTCTGAGTTTCTCTCCTGGTGCCAATCTGTTTTTCTATTATGTCAGAAACATACTACCCCACACTTGTTGCCCTGTAGTTTTCTGGCTGAGATTCCTAGGAATCAACTGTAAATATGTAAAGAAGAAAGAATAGGGTTATTGTGTGGATTTAATTGCGTATTAAAATGTCACTGGTAAATTTAATTCATTAATTTGTTTTGTTTTGTTTTATTTTTTTTTCCACTGTACAGTGGTAAGGCAACCAAAAAACTACATAATATAGTTTCTTTCAACAAAGAACTGATATACAAATTGGGGAGACAAATTTATGAGCACAGGAAAGATGTGAATGTAAATTCAGTAGAGCTGGAGAGAAAGAAGACATGAGTTGTGTAAAGGTTAATAACTCATTCAAAATCTTTGAATTCATAAACAAATGACTAAGAAGGGTTCAGAATTACATACAGGTTTTCTCAAGACTGTGCATTCTGGAGGAGGAAGGAAAAGCTCGTGGAGGCAGTGGAGAAGACATGAATATCAGACCAAAAGAGCTCCAAAATTGGAAAGTGCTTGGAGCTACATGACACTTTACAAAAAAATGAGGACCAAGTTTTCCTCTGAGAAGAAAAAGTGTGCTACATAAGAAAACATGCATCTTATTTTTTCTCAGGTGAAAACTTCCCCTTGCCCCTTGAAAACACTTAATGCAAACCTATGACTTTATATGAAAAATTCTCATTCCTTTATTATGCATATTCTCTTATAACTTTAAAGAACCTTCCAATTAGACAATTCAATTTACAATCCATCCTTCTCATATATTATCTTACCAAAAATATCTCTATTAATAGGTAAATATGCTAGTTGAATATTGAGTTTTAGTACGGTCTATCACATTTTTTTTTTCAAAAGACATAACTTTGTTTACTGAACTTAAAAAATAAATGTGACCTCAGTAGATAGTTTCAACACATCCCAGTGTGATTTGGTGGAGGCAGATGGGATGAAAGGGGAAAGGCTCACAGGATAAAAAGTTACTTCTCACTCACATTTGCCTTCATCATTTCTTTTTTCCTTAATGAATCCACAGAACCCCTGCTGGATCCAGGAAACTTTTTAATACCATATGCTAAACTTCTTAGTATTTTAAACATATTTTCCTCATAACTATTGCTGCAACACTTGAAGTTCATTGATATGCTATTTAGCTAATGCCTCCTGTATCTATATCCCAATCTCAACATCACAGCTCATACTCATTGAAAAATCTTACAGAAAACAAAAATTTATAGAATCATTTCATCAGAGCCAAGAAAGAAGCTAATTTTGAAGTATGCTTTTTTTCTCTTAATATTTACAGATATGGTTAGAATTGACAAAAACAGTCACAGTTATATATGTGGTTAAAAGTTCTCTACTGTTTCTACACTATCTTAAAATGTCTTTCTATTTCTGTAGGTAGGTCACACATTAACTCATTTCACTTTCAGATGCATAAAAAATTATGCATGAGCAAGTCCTCTAGGTTATAGATAATGTAACCTAGTAATTGGACAATAATCTTTTAAACTGATGAAAAGTCTTTCTTTTCAAATAAGCTCTTCTACCGATCAGTTTCACCCTGCTGATAGAGGGCAATTCTAGAGAATGTTCAAGAAAGTGAATAAGCCTTTTCTTAACTCCTGATTTTTTTTTTTAGTGAATATACAGTCCATCAAGTGTTTTTTAAACCATTTAGTTATCAACCAGCATTGTGCAAAGTATTGCAAAATATATCTAGGACATTTAAAATTTAGCTGAGAATAATATTGAATAATTCAAATATAACCATGTAGTCAGTGAGTGACACAAAAATTATGAATTTTCTAGAGTTTAGTAATTTTCTATTCTCCCCTCTTGCATTAAGAAAGAAGAAACTAAGTTCCATGAGCTGATATGACCTTCACAAAGTTATAACTTACTGAGGGTGTATGTAGAACTAAAATTCATTTGTTTTTAACTCACTATTCAGTGCTCATCTCTAAAATTCAAAGAAAAGAAATATATGTGTTCAGATTAGCTGGAAATAGAGATATAAAGGAGCTGATGGCCGAAATCAAAGTTGTAGTAAATACTTCAAAAGGAAAATGGTATTTTATTTGTGAATGCTTTCCAACTTTTGATAACTACATGCTGCAGGATAGTTAAAGATTGATGCACTTATTGTTTATGTTGTGCTCATAATTGATATCTTAACACACTTATACTTTTTCACCTGAATTTGTATAAAATGAGTGAGAAAGCAGCTGTTGCTTTAGAGTGCTTTCATTTATTATCTTAGAAATTTATTTGTGTTTCTGTTTCTCTCAATCTTTAGAAAAATAATTTTTTGCACCAGTTATTTATGTTCTAAAGGAATTTGTTCTTCTTTGATAATTTTGTCTTTTCATTTCTCTGTGGCATATCCAACTTCAGAGTGATCCAATAGTTCTCTGATACCATTTTTATGTTTTCTGTTGCTTGGTTTTAAAATTTCACATGGAAGTATAATTCTAAAATTATTTTTATGTAAAATATTATCCTTTAAATTGTTATATGTACAATTTAACAATCACCTTTTAAGACAAAATGCTTTCTACTTCATGTTCTTTACCCCTTTTCAATCCGTTTTAAGTTACCACTAACTAATTTACTTTAAATCATAACACATTGGGATTTATTTAGAACAATACATACATAGTTGGATTATTGCCTACTTTGTTAAAATACATTGAAAGATCTTCCTCATAAAATCTTTCATGGTCAGTCATATCATGTTATTGTCAGTAATATCTAAACTATAAGTATAATCATATCTACAACATATAACATTTGGTGATGTCTATTTTATTGTTTGGAAGAGTTTTACATGAGCATTTTCTCAAGTAACGTCTTTTAGGGTCATGACCATTTAAATGGCCCAGAAATATTTTTTTAGGAATTAGCTAATAGGCTAATAACCATCTGACTTAATTATTTCAACTTTTCCTCAGAAAAGAAAAGTTCTTGAAGTTCATTTAAAAATCAAAATATAGAACTAGTACTAAGATGTCTAACCTGTCATGACTGCTTTAGGCCGTTACACTTACTGTTTTGCTCTATTTAGCTCAAGTGGACCCTCAGCACAGATACTTTAGTCTTGGCCTTGATCCTGAACCACTTTTCTAAAACCACTTTGTGCCACTTCTCTGTGCTTCTAGCTCCTGTGATTAAATCTACCCTTTAAGACTGTCTTGTTTTCCTAAAACTTTGTCTCTCTCTAAGTATGCTTAGTATTCTCCATTGAAAATTCTATGCAATTCAATTGGATGTTTTCCCCCACACCTAAGAGGAACATAATGACACTCATTTAAGGTAAAATTTAAATGCTTGGTTATGACTGCGTTATCACCTTCAAATCACTGAATGAGATATTGGGATTGTTATTTTTGTTGGCCTCTGTTGGTCTTTTATTTTCTTCACACAGAGGGAAAAAAAAAATTCAGTCATGCCAAATGTTACATGGGGTACTGAAATTATCCTCTGGGAGGAACATGGCATTTGGAGTCAGTGGTTTCCATTTGCAGGTCTTGCCTGAATTCCCTGAAGGTCCTGAATTATGACATTTTCTACTTCTTCCATTACCCCCAGAAAAAGTAATTGATAAATAAAAAAGTACTGTTGTTCTTATTTGTTGACATAGCTTTATGCAAAAAAGAGAAAATCATTTTACAAACTTCACAAATAGTTCTGACATTTTCTTGCAATGGTAGCTAGAAAAAAAAGGTTCATGTGTCAAAATAATGCAAGAGTCCCAACTTAGCAAAGAACATAGTCTAATGAAAAACAGAAAAACATGCCTAGTAGCCATTGTATCCAGTTTCTCTTCTTTCCAAACACTGAACATCTGCATTAACCACTCTGAGACCTCATGTGGGGATCTTAACTCACAGTTTGAAATATTTATAAAGTTATAAAAACATTTTAAAAACGTTTTTAGAAATTTTAGAAATGTCTTTGACTGAATAATTAGGTCAATTTTTAAAATATTGGAGCTAAACACACACACACGCGTGCACGCGTGTGCACACATGTACATACAGGCACACACACACACATCATTTTTTTTTTTTGCAAAAATTCAGTGAGTCATGTTAAAGTGTCACAATCCTACATTTACTTGTTTTGCAAAGGTTCTGTCAGTAACTTAGAACCTCTGCAATTATATTGGAAGGAACCAGAGTGCTTATAAAATTTCTTAAACAAACAAACAAAAAATAATTTAAGTTTGTGCCTCAATTTTTTCATTGACTTTTGAGAGGAAAATATAAAAGTCAAGCCAAAATTTTACTATTTAGAAATAACCACTAAAATCCAGTGCTTCTTTAACATTTGAAAAGGAAACTGGGATTTTTAAAAAGTTGTTTTCTAAAAAGCTATGTAAGCATTGTATACTGAACTCTCCTCTTCATCACAGATTCTCATTTCTGTGGTAGGTGCCCTGTTGTTTGAGTCCCCAGATCCCCTTGCAAACAGGTACTTGTGTGTTTTGCCCTCAAACCCTTCAAATCTCATTACTATTCTCTTCTTACACAAACTTCTCCTGTTACTTAAAAATGAACATTTTTCTCCTTAGATAAATACTAGCAGTGAGAAGGATCCAAATGCTAATCTTTTGCCACTGCATTTCATCAAAATCTTTTTCAGTCTATCATAACTTTTAACTTGGATTCATATATGGTTTCTTCAATATTATGCACTTGAAATTTGTCCCATTTGGGTACAAGCTGTGCGTCCCTTTTATTTTGCACTTATTAATTTTTAGCATGTGTTGATTGAAAAAACAATTTCTAAACACTGAGAAGAACATTCCACTAGCTGTTAGACTTGATAATACATTCCTAAATTGCACGATTGTAAAAGCAGACTGACAAAAAGGTTTATCTATCTTATCATACTGTAAGATAGAAACAAACCTATAGACCTATAACGTGAATTATGAGATAAGCTTTCTGCATTCCCAAAGGCCAATGATGCCGAGGAATGTCTTTCCGATCGAAATTATCCTTAAATAATTCACATTACCTGCTTTTAGGGGATTGCAGCTCAGGTATAAAGTATTAATTTTTGATGCTTCAAGTTGTATTTCTATGTATCACATTGTGACATAAAAGGCTGTTTTCTAACATATGAAGTAGATTCATGCTGTGTTTAAATATTAGCTTCAGTGGAGAAATTTCTTTAGTGATTTCTCACTTTATAAACTTAAAATAGAATTTATTAATAGCCAATTAAAGACATTTATCCTGAAATTTGTGTTATCATCACCAAATTCATGACCTTCTTCTGATTAGATAGTGACCTTTATCACTTTCTTTTAAGGATATTTTTAAGAAGCAACATAGCAACACAAAAATACCACTGAATCTGCGTTCTATTTGGGATTCTTCCACTCATTAGAGAACCCAAAAGTGAGTTATTTAACTTGTTTCTTCATTTTATCATCTGTGATTAGAAAACTGGTTCAGACATTCTCAAATATTGTTTGAATTTTAAAATAACATAGCTCAAAGAGTATTCCTCATTGTTCTATATACCTAAAATACAATAGACTATCTCAACTAGCTTTTTTTTTTTATCATTTTATATGTCACCACTGATATCTACTTAAACTCCAGATCCTGCAATATTTGACTAAGAATGATATATCAGGTATTAACTACACTCAAATTTCTTTTGCCAGATTTTTCTCCTGTTACCAAATCCCAATTCTCCCCAAAGACAAAGAGTTGGACTTCGAACTAAACAGTAACTGTTTTCCTGGGACTATGATTATTTTCAATTTTGTTATTAGTCCAAACATGAGTCTTAGGCAGACCATTTATTCAACTAAGCAAGAATTTCCTAAGCTCTTTCTATGAATCTGACACTACACCTCACATTTATATCACCTTTTATTTTAAAGCACCATCACATGCATTTTGTTGTATTAAAAAATTTACCTTTATTTTTTTACTTGATGAAACTTCACGAATTCAGATGAGTTGGACTTGGGGAGGATAGTGTATATTTTTTAAATGTAGAAAATTATAAATTGTAGAATATTGTCATTTTCTATTATTTTTAGAATAAAGAAGAGAGTACGGGGAAGCTGGCTACTTTCTAAACAATGAGAGAGGAACATGTCAGTAGCATTAAGCAGAAAACTTATAAACCACACGAGTATTCTTATCCATTCTACAGAAAAAAATTGCTTTTGGTAACTAAAGAAGAGGCCCACTTATCTTGCTCACAATCCATTTCCTTTTAATCAACTTTATTGAGGTATAATTTAAAAACAATAAAATGCAACATTTTGATTGTACGGTTTGATGAGTTTTGACAAATATATACTCTCATTTTCATCACACCCACCCCCCCCCCAAAATTCACTTACACTGTTAGAATAGCTACAATCAACAGAACAAGTAATAACAAATGTTAGAAAGGATGTGGAGAAAAAAGAACCCTCATACACTGCTGGTAGGACTGCAAATTGGTACAGCCACTATGAAAAATAGTATAGAGGTTCCTAAAAAAAACTAAGAATTCATCAATTATATGATCCAGCAATCCCTCTACTGGGTATTAACTACAAAGACTTGAAAACCCATATCCGAAAAGATATTTGCACACCAATGTTCACAGCAGCATTATTCACAGTGGCCAAGACATGGAAGTAACTGAAGTGTCCTAAGATCGATGATTGGCTAAAGAAGCTGTGGTACATATATACAACGGAATCTTATTCAGCCATAAGAAGAGATGAAATACTGCCACCTGTGACAACATAGATGGACCTCAAGATAATCATTCTAAGCAAAATAAGCCAGACAGAAAAAGTTGAAAACCACATGACATCACTTATATGTGGGATATAAACCTAAAAACAACAAATAAACAGGACAAACAAACAGAGACTCATGGACATGGACAATAGACTAGTGGTTACCAGAGGGTAAGGACTGAAAGGGGGAGGTAGACGGGATAAAGAGGGTCAAATATGTGGTGACGGAAAGAAATCTAACTATGGGAGGTGAACACACAGTGTAATTATATGCCTTACTGTTAAAGCATACAGCTGAAACTTATTAAATTTCATTAAACAATGTCACCATAAAAATTTTTTAAAAAATTCATTTATGCCATTACTCAGTCAGTCTCTGCTTCCTACCCCTGACCCAGGCAGTTAATGATCTGCTTTCCATATAATAGTTTTGTTTCTCCTAGGGTTTCTTATAATAAGAATCATACAGTATGTTCTTTTTCTATGTCTGGATTCTTTTGCTCAGCCTAATGTTTTGAGATTCATACATGTTGTGTTAGAAGTTTCTTCCTTTCAATACCGAGTAGCTTTTCCATTGTATAGATGTATCATAATTTGTTTATCTATTAACCAAGTGATGGACACAGAATATGTTTACAGTGTTTATACTAGTGTGAATGAAGTTCTGATAAACATTTATGCACATTTTTGTGTAAATAAATTTGCATTTCCCTTGAGTAAATAACTAAGAATTTTGTGGGTTTATTTTAATCATGAATATGTGTTGAATTTTGTTAAATGTTTGTCTGTATCTATCAAGATGATCATGTGGATTTATGCTTTAGTCTGTTGACATGATGAATTACATTGATTTTTAAATATTGACCCAACCTTGCAATCCTAGGATAAACATCACTTGGTCATGATGCATCATTCAATTTACATATTGCTGATTTTTAATAGCCAATATTTTCTTCATATTATTACATTTATGTTCATAATATCAGAAGGGGTATGGATATATACTTAAATGTTTAATAGAATTTCTATTTAAATATCTAATAGAATCCATCTTAATTAGAGTGTTTATGTTTAGAAAATTTTTAACTATAAATTAAAGTTACCTAATAAATATGGGGTTATTTGCACTATCAATTTCTTTTTGAGTGGACTTTGGTGATTTGTGTCATTTAAGAAACTGGTCTGTATTATCTAAATTATTAAATTTATTGAAATAAAATGTTTATAATATTTACTCATTAAGCTTTCATTGATTGTAAATTCTTTAAGGATGTCTCCTCTTTTATTCCTAATAGTGGTAATTTGTCTATTCTCTCTCACACTCTCTCTCTCATCATTCTAGCTAGTGGTTTATCAATTTAACTGATCTTGTTCAAGAATTATCTTTTCATTGTACAGATTTTTTGATGCTTTTTTATATTCTCTTTCTTTGATTTCTCTTCTTATGTTTATTACTTTCTTCTTCCTTTGGGTTTAATTTTCTCTTTTTCTTCTTTAGGTGTAAACTTAGATCATTGATTCAAGAATTTTCTTCCTTTTTCTTATAAGAATTTATTACTATAAATTTTCCTCTAATCATTGCTTAACCTGCATCCTAAAATTTTTGTTATATTCTGTTTTTATTTTAATTCAAATATTTCCCAATTTCCCTTATGATTTCTTCTTTGTATCTTGGGTTATTTAAAAGTGTGTTATTTAATTTCTAAATGTTCGTGTTAAGAAGACAGAGTTTGTATAATTTTAGTTCTTTTATATATAATGAGATTTATATTATTCACTCACAACGTGCTCTATCTTGATGACTGTTCCATGCACATTAAAAGAATGTACTATGGATAGGTTGAGAAGTTTCAAAAATATCACTTTTAACATAGAACTTAAATCATGAAAAGTTGTGTTTACTACTGATACAAAACTCATAGTCAAATCCTAGATTTGGGATTACTAATGTATACACGTATATCATAATGGGAATGATGTAAATAATCTAAGTTTTATCAATTATAATATTTTCTAAATATTTATCCATAATATTTTCTGAAGTGGTATAACCTGGAGGATTTAATGCACATAAATTCCACATGAGAGGAGGCCAGGGTAGAGAAAACTGGAATCGATCACTGTCATTTCTTAGTTCACTCTTTCAGTACATAAATTGAATACCTACTGTGTACCAGAAATTTTATTATGCCTTCTACACATAAAGATCCTGCCCTTGTGAAATTCCTAAGCCAATTGAGGGGACAGATTTTTTAACTCATAATTCTGGTTTAATGGAATGGCTGCTATATTAGAAGTATGTACATAGTACTCTGGCCCCAAGGAGGGTGTGCCTATGACTTCCCAGAGGTTTGAAATGTACCCCTTAGAGAAAAAAGCATTTGAACTGAATCTTAAAGGATGAGTAGTTTTCCAGCCACAAAATGCAAAAGACATACATTCCCTAAAAGAACACAACAGCATGTTCAAAGGCACAGAAGCATTAAAAAACATGGGCATGGAGGAAAGAGACAGAGAGTTGCTAGATGTTGAGGGAATAAATAAAACTGAGGAGGGAAAAGGGTCAGGAGGTGAGTCTGAAAAGGTACGGAGGGGCCAGATTTAGATGTTATGGGTCTGCAGGTCTCTAGAATGGATTTTATTAATGAGGTAAAAATATAATTGTTAAAAGATTTTTTTGGTGTGTGCAGTGTAGAGAAAACAAAGAAAATGAATAAAAACAAGTTCTTGCCACTCTCAATCCTATTTTCAATCTAATTTTCCCATTCCCTTCATTTAACATGAAAATCTTGTTTAAAACTAAAATGCTGATAATGCCGCTCCTCAGATTGTTAATTGAGAAAGAGACTTACATTTTTCTTTTTCTCCACGCCTCATATTTGGTAATACTGCTGCCCACTGCAGTGGTCCATACTCTCTGGTCAATATTTGTTGGTACATTATGAAACATATGAAATTCAAGCTAATGCAGCAGAAAGTAGCTATTAAGAATCTAGAAATCATTGAGGTAGGTGTGATTGTGACAGCCATGCACTTCTCTACCATTATTCTGTCACTATTTCCCAGGATATGAAGGTTTCTCTTTCTTTAAAGAGAGAGCCTTTGAAAGCTCACCAGTTTTCTAAGAGTCATCTCAAAAGATGGCATTTGTTTGAGTCAGGGTAAAGAACCTGATTTTCAGGCTTTGGGAAGTGTTCATTACACTCTCTGGTAGGTCCTAAGCTACCTTAAACTCCATATACTATTCTTTAACAATAGCTTTCCATCTTGTGAGAGTGGAACACAGGAAGGCTCACTAGTATCAGTGACCAAGCAACCAAACCTTCAGGAGCTGTTTTGCATGATGCTCTGGCTTTGGGAGTACTTGATAGTTAGTAAATTTGCTTTTGCTAACAGAAATGGAGGTGATTCATAAAAAGAAATTCAGAAGGGTTACGCATAGGTGCTGAGTAGTTTTCATTCTGTATTTTTCTTCTCTCAGATATATTAGCAAAGGTTGTTGACACAAAGTGAACATTTATACTGAAAAGAAAATTTAATATGAAGCTGTCTTAGGTGCAAAGGCACAATGGCTGAATAATACCTTATAAAGCTATAGGTCTTTTAATGCAGTCCTCTTTATTAAAAAAATACATTTTTTTTTTGGTAAGAATGTTTGTGTGGCATAAATGCTATATTTTGTGGTGCCTTTAGGTCACACTAGAAACTACTGTTTTATTCTGAAAATGAAAACGAAATGAATCTCAGCTAGCCATGTGTGCAAAACAACAAAGCATCATCTTTTTTATCCTTTTAAGAGAGAGTGCCCCACTGTCGATTTGTTTGCAATAGTTTATTACTTGTATGCTTTTGAGAATAGATGAGTGAAGGTAAGATTTGATAACTCAACTTTATGTGAACCAATCTGCCTTGCCTGAACAGAGGGAAGCAGAGTTTTATAGGATGTTCCATTCTGCTACTGACTGGAATCACTCAGGAGTGCTTTCTGGCCTGTAATAATTTATGAAATTTATTGCTACTTAAGCTTGTCTAAATAATTTTTGGCTGTTAGAAGAGTAAATAATTTATTTGCAGATTACAGCCAGGTCATCTTAAATACTTCATCAGAAGAAAAGATGTGATTGCATCATTCTGATCAAACAGTACATTGCCCTTGGCTGAGCCCAGGGTCCTTCAGAGAGAAGCTGTGGGACTGTCGTAGATTAGCTTAAGTGATGCAATTCAAGCTAACAGACCAGGGTATGCCATTAACTATATATCAGTGACTGGGCTGTGGCACAATCTTTCTCTGCTGGGTAGCATAAATCAGACTTGAAGTGAATCAAAACTCAGCCTCCCCCATCACTTTGCTCAGGGCAAATTTATGACATATGTGGTAAAGAAAAGACCTGGAAATGAAGGGAATGAAGGAAAATCCATAGCAAATTGGTGGAGTTCCCTTCTGACATATGGAAAACAAACAGAATCAGAATCAAGGTTTCTGTCAACTGGAATGTGAAGCAGGAACTGCTTTGAAGATTAGAGGCATGATGGGGTGCTGGCATCTTTAAAATGAAAAGTAGAAAACAGTAGGTGGAGAGGCAGCTGCAGTCTTTAGCAGCTCCCCCACCACCAAACCCCACAGACAATTATAAGCTAGTTTCAACAAATACTGGTGATGTTAGGCTATATTTCTTTTGAAGGTAACTACATTTTTTGACATATATTAAGGGGTTTATGTCCTATAACTTTTTTCATATCTTAGCAGTTCCCTAATGCTTGGTTCTAAATACAAAAACACCGATGGGTCAGTAAATGTGTGATTTACTCTTGGTAAAGGTGCAGATTATTATCTTGGTTCATAGACAAATTTGATAGCTTCTATTTGAACTTCTTTTTTTCTTTTTAATTTTTGTTAGTTATATGCTAAGTTATAATTTTATCAAGTTATTCACAACCTTTTCTTACACTGCACTTAACATAAGCTCACATTTCTTGAGGAATGAAAACCCAGACACTACAAAAATCACATAATTTGAATCTAACTTCATGGCTGTATATATTGAAAGCATATTAGATTTAGTTTTATTTTAAACTAAAATCAGTAAAGTTTTGTTTTTAGGTTCAGGAAATAATTTGTTAGAGATTGAAACAAATACTTTCACATTGATTGAAAATAAATAATAGCACAATAAGTTAATCTTTGAAATTATACTTTGTCATTTAACATGTAGAATTAAATTCATATTCATTTTAATTCATGTATTAAACAATCATTTATTAAACCATTATTGTGTGCTTGGTACTCTGCTAGGCACTGAAATATTTTTAAAATTATACAGAATAATCCCATCAAGAAACTTTTAGTTTATTAGAGGGTTGTAAGACTATGAGCATAATTAATTTTGAGACAAACTAGAGAGTCATGTGTTATAAATTAGTATAAGAAAAATGTAATTGGAATCTAGACAGAGAATATTTGCCTGGGAGTTGTAATTCTGAGTTGGACTTTGAGGAATGGGTAAAGGCAATGTCATTCCAGGTAAATGGATGAACATGAGCAAAGGTACAGAGGTGGGAAATTATGAGTTGTGTGTATTGCTAGGGCAGAAGGTAAGAAAGATATTATGAGAACACTGTCTTCATGAAATGAGTTGCTTGAGTTGTTGGAAAATTTTTATTATGCTATTTATGGGTAAGACAAGATGGTGGTCATATTCTATATTAATTTCTCATTAAGATATTAGTTAGTATATTAGATCCTATGCTATGAGATCTTGGTTTCACAAAGAGACTAGGATGTGTAAAGTGGGGAAGCTATGTAAATGAGGGGAGATGAAACAGCACCTAAAGGATAGGGGACAAATGTGTTAATGGTACAAACAATGCAGAGTGCTCATGTTTACCTTTTATTTTGTGGTATTGAGAAAAACACATACATTTGTAATGTAAGTTTAGTTTTGTTCTAGTACTGAAACTTTGTACTTAGGAGTTATATTATCTTAGGTGATTCATTATAGAATTTATTTGTCTATTCAGCCTGAAAATTCCAAACTCTATTGAGGCATTCAAGTTTCAGAAAGTCTTTTTTTTCCTTCTTCATTTGTACCAATAAATGAATTTTCTAAGGAAAAATTGAGGACTCAGACTGATTCTAATACTTGATTCTTTTCTTTATAGTGCTCATCTCATCAATCAGCTCTGGGTGAGTAAGTTGGCCAAATCAGAGAAAACTTGGTACAGAATTACTAAGAATTTTATACATATGCACTTCATAGTAAAGACTTTTTTTGACAATAACATTTTATAGAATGAGAACCACTACCAACAACAGCAAATACAATTTATGTAACAGATTAGAATAAATAGATTGAAAGTATGAACATGTATATTACCAGCAGAAAGGCAAAAATGGTCACTGATAGAAATCCTCCAAGATAGGTTAGTAACATAAAATATGCACAATAACTATATAGTATTCAATTAAAATATATTTTAAAGCTAAAGGTAAATCTGACCAAGCAGTCAGATTTCCCTTTGGAATTAGATACTCTACTAGCCCAATCTTTTAGAAAAGAGTCTCAGAGAAAAGCATTTGAGTAATATCAATACAATGCTGGGCATTAAATAGCAGTAGGGTTCTCTACATTTTTGCTTCTCAAAAATGTCTTGAATATAATCACCAAATTTGACAGGTTTATTCATTCATGTGATTCTAGCTTAAGATGAGAAATCTGATTGTAACTTTCCTGTTTCTGTGACTTTTCTCCTCTCTTAAATCCTTTCTGTTCCTCTTCCTCCCTTCCTCTCCTCTCCTCTAATAATCAAATTCATTTTCTAGGTTTTCACTCTCACAGAGGAAATTAAGTAAAAAATGATTTCATTTAATGTGTCTGAGTACTCCTAGGAATGTTTGCATCTTGTATGTATAATAACTATCTAAACACAGATATAAATATTGGTATGCTTTGGAATATTAGCTATTAATGTTCCAGACCCTCTGATAGCTAGTACCTGGACCATTTGATGGATGAGGCCAATCATTCTAGGTGTGGCAGTAACTTTGAGGAAGACAGGGGAGCACAATTAAAATATCAATCAAGAGTGTTTTCAACATCATCTATTAGAAAAATGTTGAATTTTTTCCAATAGGAAAAAAAAACATATTCATCTTATACCTTATTATTTTGAGGCTTCCTTCATAACAGCTTTCTCTGGAAAACACAAATTAGAGTATGTTGAAACCCCATATTGCACCATCTCATTAGCTTTACATCCTGCAAAGGCAAAGCCCTGTTGCTCAGAGCAGTTTCTGAGCTGCATCAACAGCCAGCTATGGGTGAAGTTGCCTCAGGAGAAATGCTGGCAGCATAGTAGTTATTGGTGATGACAATGTTGCAGCCCAGTCCACTTTGGCCTGCCATCTCCACTTCAAATTAAGAATCGTTTGATAAAATATTTGTTGGCACCTGTGGGAATGCTTATGAAAATTTCAGTTTTTAAAATTGAAGCTTTGGCGTTAGGTTCAGTTAGAATATGAAGAACCTTTATTTTATAGATGATCAAAGAGAAGTAAGATAGAAAGGTAACGGAATTGGCACTCGATGTCAGACAATTTTGTCCTGGCTAGCAGCAAAAGGCGAGGTAATATGAGGGTTATGAATAGGGACCTTGGTATTAGGTTTAGTTCTCCTTGCTACTTGTTAGTTGTTGATATTCAATATAATACTGCTGACAGCATTAAATTAGATAACACACATCAGACATTAGAATATCTGGTACAGAGTAAGCATTCGATAAATGATGCTTTATTGCAATGTTCCTTTACATTTTGTAAATTGCTTTTTAATGTAATATTTCTTAACATGTTTTAGAAAAAAAAACCCCTCTGACACTCTAATGAAAACTATGGACTCTTACTTCTCAAAAAAGACTGTGTACCCTAAATTTGACATTTATCAGTGGTTTTATGAACTTTCCTAAATATCATCCCAAATGTGATGGTTAATTGTATGTGTTAACTTGGCTGTTTAGTCAAACAATAGTTTATATGTTGTTGTGAGGGTATTTTTTGGATGTGATTAATATTTCAATCATGAAGCTGAGTAAAGCAGATTACTTTTCATTATGTGGATGGACCTCATCCAATCAGTTGAAGGCCTTAAGAGAACAGACTAAGGTCCCCTGAAGAGGAAAAAATTCAGTCTCCAGACTATCTTCAGACTCAAGACTACAATATTGACTCCTGTAGGAATTTCAAGCCTGCTAGATTGGCTTGTTAATTTTGGACTAGTCAGATCCCCCAATCTTATAGGCCAATTATTTAAAACATATCTCTCTCTAGATAGATAGGTGATGATATGAATATAGATATAGATATAGATAGACATAGATATTGACATAGACAAGTATAGGTATAGGTATAGGTATAGATACACACAGATCTATCTATCTATCTATCATCTATCTTCATCATCATCATCATTATCACCATCCTCATCATCTATCTATCATCCATCCATCCATCCATCCATCCATTCATCCATTCATATCTTATTAGTTCTGTTTCTCTGGAGAACCCTGACTAATACACCTCATGACACCATAAATGGGGACACACACACATGCACCACACATTAACCACTTGGAATCCTCTGGAGAAGACATTCTGAAAACAACTTGGTGTAATTGACTCATCATTAAATCTTGCCTTTCTCACAAAATGATTCTATTACTCTTCTAGTGGTAGATAATCAGGAGATAGAAAGAGGCCAATTCAGTGTAAAAGTTGAAAGTAAACACTCAGGTGGGTGTTGGATGAATGTTTTCCATTTTACTCTCTTTCAATTCCAGAGGTGATTAGGAAAGTCGGTGGTGCTCTTAGAAGCACATAATGACAAGGACCAAAATCCCTTCACCACTGAGTTGGCATTGCCATCTGAAGCTCACCACTGTCTGGAGGATTACTATGCTGACTTTAACCATCTCATGTGTGCAGATGAGAGTATTTTGTTAGAATATTGGAAAGAATTTTGAGTGAAGGAAATACAAAAATAATTTATTTTTCATTGTGCACACACATTTTAATGATTGTTTGAACTTTTAATTTTCCCAAGGGTTATGTAACATTTTGTAAATTAGAATGAAATATTTAAAAATACTTAGAAGTGACTATGCAGGAGAAATCCTAAAAGCTTCAGTGATAAAGGGGGAAAAAGTAGAAGAACTGGAAATTAACTATAAATAACATTACCGGGCACTATCACCTGCAAGTTAACTTCTGCGAGAATCTGTGAGACCTATACTCAGACAGAACTGCTGTCTTCACACTAAACAAATGACAAATAAATGACTAAATTATTGTCAAGACTATTTTTAGACTTCTTTGGAAGGACAATTCTATCAAACTCTTTGTGTAGAGAAGAATAATCTTATTGAAAGTGTGTTGGTCAGAGAGAAAAGAGTTTTTTTTCCATGTCCCATTCTTTCCCTCTTCATCTAGCATTGCACTTGACATAGCTTGTGACCACTTTGTGACAGTTTTTATCTGCAAGGGAAAATAATATCTGATTTTTTTCTGCAGGGACATTGTGAATATAAATGAGATAAATCATTTGAAGTGCTTTTGGCTCCACTGATGATGAATGATATGTTATTTCAAAGCATTATTATTTACTTCAAAAGTGATTTGTCATCATTCTTAATCTGTGTAAAGTACTTTGAGTTCCTCAGAGAAAGACTTGATAGTAAGTGAAATTTTAATACAAGTGGATAATATGCAATGCATAGAATCTATTTTGTTAGAGACCCCATTACTATTGAGTGGGAGAAATAATGCATGCTATAGCATAGTAGATAAGAAGAAAAATCAGGGCATACTTGGTCTTTTGAACTTGGTTTCTGACCAGGCCTCCCAAACTAGCCTAAAATACTTTCTTATGTTAGAGACAGAGCATATAAGTGTGTATTTTGTCAATGTCACATTGGTCCTTAAAACTCCTCATCTTACCTTACTAGTCCATTAAAAAAATTAATTGATGTATCAAACATTTACTGAGCATTTACTGTCTGCCACTGGGCTAGATTCTAGAGACATATAAATGGTCAGAGTAAGAAAAAGCCTTAGTAGACAATGAAATAAATTACATATGAAGAAAAGTAGGGTAAGCAGTCTAGTAAGTTACATTAGAAACACCAGTGCAACATCCTGACCTTAATGATTTTTTTGTTTAACGCTACTAAATCTTTCCAATAGTAGTAGTAGCAGTATTAGAATTTACCCATTACCAATTTCTTTTTACCTATTAAGTATTTAATAAATATAATTAAAACTTATTAATAAAGAAATTATTAAACCTATGAAAAATAGAACATGATGTTTGAACAAGGAGAAGGCTCCAATTAATAAAAGGTTCAAGAAAGTAAAAGACTATGTAAGGCTCTTGTAGCAGGAAGGTTTCCTGCATTAGCAAAAGATTGGATGTGATAACGTGCAAAATCCTTTCCAAGTCTAAGATTCTATCACTTTATTTTTTAAAATTATTTTTATTTTTTAATTAACTTGACAGTTAATGTTATTTTATATTAGTTTCAGGTGTACAGCATACTGGTTTGATATTTATATAATTTATTAAGTGGTCCTCTGATTAGAACCCACCTGGCACTACACATAGTTATTACAATTTATCGACTATATTACATGTGCTGTACTCAGGCCTTTTGGCATTAATTTGTTCTCTGTATCTATGAGTCTGTTTCTGGTTTGTTTGTTCATTTATTTTGTTTTTTAGATTCTGCATACATGTGAGATCATATAATATTTGTCTTTATCTGACTTAATTCACTTAGTGCAACACCCTCTAGGACTATCCATGTTGTCACAAATGGTTAAGTTTCCATTTTTATGGCTAAGTAATACTCCATTGTATTTTTGTACCACATCTTCTTTACCAATCATCTGTTAATGGGCACTTAGGTGCTTTCATATCTTGGCTGTTGTAAATAGCACTGCAGTGAACATACGGATGCACATGTCTCTTGAATTACTTTGGATAAATATCCACAAGTGGAATTGTTGGGACATAAGGTAATTCTATTTTTAATTTTTTGAGGAAGCTTCAAACAGTTTTCCATAGTAAATGGACCAATTTGCAATACCACCAACAGTGTACAAAGGTTCCCTTTTTTCCACATCCTTGCCAACACTTGTTTGTTGATTTACTGAATAAAGCCATTCTGACAGGTAGGAGATGATATTTCACTGTGGTTTTAATTTGCATTTCTCTGATGATTAGTGATATTGAGCATTTTTTCATATGTCTATTGGCCATCTGTATGTCCTCTATAGAGAAGTGTCTGTTCAGGTCCTCAGTCCATTTTTTAATTGGGTTGGTGTTTTTGTTTTTTTTTTGTTTTTGGTGTTTAGATGCATGCATTCTTTATAAATTTTGGATATTAACCCCTTATCAGATGTATCATTGGTGATACCTTCTCTTATTCAATAGGATATCTTTTCATTTTGTTGATGCTCTCCTTTGCTGTGGAAAATCTTTTCATTTTACTATCACATTTTTTTTCTTTTGTTTCCCTTCTCTGAAGAGATATATTAGAAAAAAATATTACTAAGGGCAATGTCAGAGAGTTTATTGCCTGTTTTCTTCTAGAAATGTTATGATTTCAGGTCTTACATTTAAATCTTTAAACTATTTTGAGTTTATTCTTGTATTTGGTGTAAGAAGGTGGTCTAGTTTCATTTTTTGCATTTATCTGTTCAGTTTATTGAATAAACTTTCTTTACCCCATTGTATATCCTTGCCTCCTTTGTCATAGGTTAATTGACCATAAAGGCGTTAACCATATTTCTGGGTTTTCTTTTCTGTTTTATTGATCTATGTGTCCATTTTTATGCCAATACTGTGATATTTAAGTTACTATAACCTTGTAGTATAGTTTGATATTAGGTAGCATAATACTCCAACTTTATTCTTCTTTATTTAGATTGCTGTGGTTATTCAGGGTCTTTTGTGGTTCTACATGAATTTTAGGATTGTTTGTTCTAGTTTTGTGAAAAAAGATTTCGGTAGGACTTGCATTGATTCTATAAATTCCTTTGGATAGTATAGACATTTTAAGAATGTTAAATCTTCCTACCCATGAGCACATTATATGTTTCCATTTATTTGTATCTTTTTCAATTTCTTTCTTCAATGTCATAATTTTCTAACTGTAGATCTTTTATCTCCTTTGTTAAATTTATTCCTAGGTATTTTGTGTTGTTGTATCCTGCTACCTTACTAATTTCCTTTATCAGATCTAATAATTTTTGGGTGGAATCTTAGGTTTCTCTATAGATAATATTATGTCATCTGCAAATAAAGACAGTTTTACTTCTTTCTTTCTCATTTAGATTTTCTTTATTTGTCCGATTGCTGTGGCTAGGACTTCCAATGCTATGTTGAATAAAAGTGGTAAAATTAGACATCCTTGCCTTGTTCCTGATCTTAAGTAAAATGTTTTTAGCTTTTCATTGTTAAGTATGATGTTAGCTGTAGTTTGTCATATACAGCCTTTATTATGTTGAAGTATGTTCCCTCTATTCCCATTTTGCTGGGAGTTTTTATTATAATGAATGCTGGATTTTGTCAAATGCTTTTTCTGCATCTATTGATATGATTTTGTGAAACACTACTGCATCTATTGATAGACGTTTATCTTTCATTTTCTTTATGTGGTATATCATGTTAATTGATTTGTGGATATTGAACTAACATTGCATCTCAGGAATAAATCTAACTTGATTGTAGTTTATGATGTTCTGTCTTGTTGAATTTGGTTTGCTAATATTTTGTTGAAGATTTTTGCACCTATGTTCATCAAGAATATAAGCTTATAATTTTCTTTTTTAGTAATATATTGTGTTTTAGACTCAATATCTGCTTTGATCTTTATAATTTCCTTCTTTCTGCTCACCTTGGTCTTTGTTTTCTGTCCTTTTTAAAGTTCCTTAAAGAGTAAGGTTAGATTGTTTATTTGAAATTTTTCTTGTTTCTTGAGTTAGGTCTGTATTGCTATAAATTTCCCTCTTAGGACTGCTTTCACTGTGTCCCATAGATTTGCAGTCATTGTGCTTTCATTTTCATTTGTGTCAGAATATATTTTGATTCATCTTTGATATTATTGTTTTACAGCATTTTATTTAGCCTCCATGTGTTAGTGTGGTTTTCAATTTTTTCTTGTAATTAATTTCTAGTTTCATACCATTGGCATCATAATTAAAATCCCTACTATGACCGTATTACTGTCAATCTCTCTTTATGTCAGTCAATACTCGATTTATGTATTTAGATGCTCCTATGTCGGCTGCATAAATGTTTACAAAGGTTATATCTTCTTGTTGGATCGATCCCTTTATCATTATGTAATATCCTTCTTTGTCTCTTATCATAGCCTTTGTTCTAAAGTCTATTTTGTCTGGTAGAAATATTGCTATCCCAGCTTTTTTGCTTGTTTGTTTCCTAGTCACATAAAATATCTTCTTCTGTCTCTTCACTGCAAGGCTGTGTGTGTCTTTTGATCTAAAGTGGGTCTCTTGTATGCTACTTCTGTAAGGGTCTTGTTTTCTTATCCATTTAGCTACCCTATATCTTTTGATTGAAGCAATTAATCATTTACATTTAAAGTGATTATTGATAGGTATATAGTTATTACCATTTTATTATTTATATTTATGTTCTCATTTTTTCCCACTTTTCTTCTTAAAGAAGTCCCTTTAACAGTTCCTGTAACATTATTTTTATGGTGAAGAACTCCTTTATTTTTTCTTGTCTGGGAAGCTCTTTATCTCTCCTTCAATTTCAAATGGGTAGCTTGCTGGGTAAATTAGTCTTGCAAATAAGTCCTTGCTTTTCTTCACTTTGACTATATTGTGCCAATCACTTCTGGCTTGCAAAGTTTCTGTTGAAAAATTAGCTAACAGTCTTATGTGAATTTCTTGGTAAGTAACGAGCTGCCTTTCTCTTGCTGCTTTTTGAATTCTTTCTTTGTCTTTAAACTTTGCCATTTTAATTATAATGTATCTTGATGTGTGTTGCTTTCACTTCATGTTGTTTGGGAATCTCTATGCTTCCTTCACCAGGTTAGAGAAATTTTTCATTATTATTTCTTCAAATATTTCTTCAAGGTTCTCAATTCCTTGCTCTCTTTCTTCTCCTTCTGGTATTTCTATGATGTGAATATTAGTATGCTTGATATTGTCCCAGAGGTCCTTTAAACTATCTTCATTTCTTAAAATTCTTTTTCTTTTTGCTATTCTAATTGGATGTTTTCTGCTACCTTGTCTTTTAAATCATTGATTTAATCCTCTGCCTCATTTAACCTGCTATTGATTCCTTCTACTGTGTCCTTCATTTCAGTTATTGTTTTCTTTATTTCTGATTGGTTCTTAATATAATTTCTATATCCTTTTTTATGTGTCTTATGTCTTTGCTGAAGATCTAATTTCATTGAGCATACTTATAAGCAGTATTTTGAACTCTGCATCTGGTTAGTTGCTTGCTTCCATTTTGTTTACTTATTTTTCTGGCATTCCCTTATTCTTTCATTAGGACATGTTTCTTTATTTTCTCATTTTGGCTGCCTCTTTGTGTTTGTTTCTATTTTTCAGGTAGATCTACTAGATCTCCATGTCTTGGCCAGATAGACATATGCAGTAAGTGCCCTGTAGGGCCCTGCAGTACAATTTCCCTGATCCTTTGGCAGTGTGCTCTAGAAGTGTCCCTTAGATGGGTCACGTGTGCCCTCATATTGTAGTTAAGTTTTACTTGCTATTAGAATGTCAGTGTTGGGTGGGCCCTCAGGCTCTCTGGCTGTGAAGATTGACCATGAATACAGTGTATGAGCTGCTGTATGGGAACTGACCCCACAAAGTAGGATTCATCCTAGTGGGCTCTGGTCCCTGCTGAGATCACTGTTTTGGTGTGACACTTTTGGAGCTAATCAGGTGATGCTCTGTTGTGGTCTGAAGCCTGTTTCCAAGTGTGTTAATTTTGGGGCCTTTTGGGAGGAGCTCTCATGTAGGCCAAGGTTCGCTGCTGTCTGTGATAGACCAGGGGTTACCTGATAGGACTTTTGCAGTTCTGTCAAAGTGATTTGCAGTCTATCACATCCTTTGCTGGACCTGGAGGCATATGGGAGAGGCTATGCTGCAAAATGAGGCCAGCTGCCACCATTACCAGGCCTGGAGCAGATCAGAAAAAGGTCCAGGCATCTTGAAGCTTACTGCTGCCTGCTTACTGCATATAATGCTTAGCCATTAAAAAAGCCTTGTTCAGTATGTGAGGTGGGTGAGATGGGTCTCAGGGAGTCACTATGTTGGGGCAAGTGGTGTTTGCTAGGTTAATGCAGATTCAGGTTTGGCACCAGTGCTGAGCCTAGGGCCACTCAGCAAAAAGCTCAGAGTACACTGAGGCCAGCTGCCTTCCCTCTTGGGCCTACAGACCCCTAAGAGTTGTCTAAGAAAGACTGCAGCATGGGCTGGGGCTGGCTGTCTACCACTGAAAGTGCCTTGTGTAGTAAGGAGTCATCAGGGTGAACAGAGAGAATTTCACTAGGCCAGTGTGGATTCAGATTTGGCCATGTGAGAGGAGGAGTCAACACAGGAAAGGTGGCACTCACCCATAGGCTGTGTGGGAAGAGGGCTCAACAAAGGGATAATAGTGCTGCCCTCTAGTCTTTTCCTGGAAGATGCACAAGTCAGCCTCTCTTTGTATATCTCGGGTGTCGCCCAAGTCATCAAACCTCTGCAGGATCCTGTGATTGCCTGAAAGCAAGTGAGTCTGTGTGTGGACCTTTTAAGAGGACACATGGGTTTCTAGTTGCCTTCTGTCTCATGGGCAGATAAAATCCTTGCTGGTTTTCACAGCCAGATGTAGTGGGGGTTCCTATTCCAAGCATTAGTGTTACAGGCTGCAGAGCCTGGTGTGGAGCAGGGACCCCTTGCTCCTCTGGGAAGATCTCTGAAGGAGATATATCTCCTGATTCTTAAACAATACTGCAGGTGTGGGACCAACCCATTTTGTGTCTCCACTCCTCCTGCCCCTCTTCACGTGGCTTCTTTGTATCTTAGTTACAGAACTTCTTAGTTACAGGACTTCTGTTCTGCTAGACTTTGGATGATTCTCTAGGTTGACTTCTGAAACTTAATTGCAATTTTTATGCGGTCATGGGAGGAGTCAAGCACAGCATTTACTTACTTTACCATCTTGTCCAGCCTCCTCATTGCCAATTTTTAAGGACACTTTTAGAATCAAGATTTTGATTTCTAATACTATTCTCCACTATAAAACACTAGGATTTATTAGAAGGGAGCTATTTCTTTGCCTCTGATAAGGATAAAATTATAATGGGCCTGGATAACTTTTTTTTTTTTTTGCCATTCATCAAGAATGTGTTCAAGTGCAACAGAAGCAGTGATATAAAGGACAAAAGGACAAAATCGAAAGGACCTCCAGATGGCCATGTTGAAATAGTTTGATTATGTAATAAAGATTATAGTAATATTATAGTTAATGGAAATAAATTAAATTTGTGAAAGGCCAGAGAATCTTATTGATATTCAAATTTAAGTGCCATGTACTTAAATCTGACCCTTCATTCAACCTGTACTTATTGAGTGCTTCTTACAGGGCAGTCACTAGAGCTTGCATCCTCGTGGAGGGAGAAATACAAGTAAATAGGATAAACAAATAAATAAGTAAAATATTGTATGTCAGTGGTGATGAGTACTATAGAGAAAAATAAAGAGAGGCCAAAATATGCCAGAAAGGAGAAGCTGAAATAAAGCAGAAAACCAGAAGTACTTTTTATGAAAAGAGAGGCCTACGTAGAGTAAAGAATGTTGGAGATGAGGTCAGAGATGTCCAGAAAATGTACTTGTGTGGAACCTTCTAGGCCACTGGAGAGTGTCTCTTTCCTGAGTGAAATGGGCAGTGATTTGCAGCTATATGGACAATAGGTGGTATAAGAGCAGAAGTGAAATACCACCTAGGAGGCCTGTAATCACCTGAAAGAGATTTTGTGTTGGCCTAAAAAGTGATCAGATTCTAAATATATTTCGAAGTCAACATTACCCAGAATTTTTAAGCGATTTGATGTGTGGTACGAGAGAAAGAAGATTGTCGAGATTAGTGCCGTAACTGTGGCTTGAACAACTAGAATAATGAGTTGGCATTTATGAGGTACAGAGAAAACACAGGAGAAGCTGGCTTAGGGACAGACCAACACAGTGCTGGGTATCCTCAGTCTGAGTTGTCTGTTAGGGATTCAGGGGATGTAGAGTAAAAAGGGGGAGGAATATGAGGCTGGAGGTCTAGGAGGATTGAGCTGTTGATATGTTTTTTAGTCATCAGTGTGTGTGTGCACTCACATGTATGTGCATGGACATATACATAGGGATGTGAGTGTTCAGATTGAGCAGATGAGAAGGAAAGGAGAGAAGAGATGAAGAAAGATGGTAAGGCAGAACCATGAAAATGTAACCTTGGAATTTAAGTGAGGACAGTGTTTTAAAAGTAATTCTAATAATATAGAAGGGTAAAAAACAATAAGAGGTGTATGATTTCTAAGCATCCATAGAAATAAGTGAAGGATGGCATTTACTATAAAATCAATATTAAACAAATGGGTAGACATTTGTATGTCCAACCAGAAAAAGAAGGGAAGAAAAGAGAGGATTGTGTATTAATTCATTTCTATTATTATTAAGGAAATTATAAAATGTTGAGGAAACATTATCTATATGTCTGAAATATTTTCATGAGTATTATAATATAAAAAACAAAGACTAATCTTAATGTTTAATGTGTGTGTATTTGTTCCATCTTTATTTTCTGCATCTTTCTATTTATAACATAGTTATCAGATTAGCATCAATAATAGATCCCATACTGTTTCTACAGTTACAGTCTAGGTCTTTTCATTTATAGCCAATTTAACTATTAAAGTCTGCAATTTCAAAAGAATTTCACTTCACAGAAAATATATAACAAATAGGGCATCTCTTATCATCTATATAAACCACTTAAATATTTTAATAATATAATCCTGATCAATCTTTTTAGTGTATAATTCTCTTGTTAATTCAGCATTCTTTTTTTGCTAATAATATTTTTCTAATTGTTTAATCGTGTCTTGGACTTCTATATTATGTTTTGAATCTGAATAACTATCACCTTTCATTTAATTATTTCTTTGGAGATGTAGAATACATGGTTGTACACTTTATAAATCTCTTTTTAAACTGATAAAAATTTATCTTTTGATGGCTTTTAATGGAGATGAACAGAAATTCTTGAAAGCATTTTCTCTGAATGCTGACCTGGAACACAGAGATCTCAGTACTGCACATTTAAGTATTTTGCTTTGCATTCAAGGTTGTCAACAAGATGTGTGGGCTTATGCTTTTGCAATTATTTTAAATGTGGTTATTAAATCCCTTTAGGAAATTGTTCTTCAGTTCTTGCATTTTCTTATGTACCCCTCCTTTTATTTAGTCAAGGTTAAAAGAAAGTATGTTTCTTTTGAGAAATATACTTGCTGTTCATTAAAAAATGAAAAGAGATGGGGTGTATAGGGAGGTTGGCAGAAGGTAGAAAATAATTCTCAGAGAAAAGAGAAACTATTATGGTTA
This sequence comes from Macroglossus sobrinus, assembly GCA_004027375.1. NCBI lineage: Eukaryota > Metazoa > Chordata > Mammalia > Chiroptera > Pteropodidae > Macroglossus > Macroglossus sobrinus. Next base: position 139,297 of record PVKZ01002846.1, on the reverse strand, counting down.
GTCCAACTTTCAAATTTAGATGAGTCTTGAAGGTGAGAAGAAAGAAATTAGTATTTCACACCAAAGTAAAATTTTAAGCCAAGTTCAACTTTAGCTCAGTAAAAATACTTAGTCATTTATTTGCATAATTATTTCCTAGTTTCATAGTAAAATTGAAGTAAAAAGTTCAAACTTTTTAATAAGAAGTTGGAATTGTTATTCAATTTAATAACTTAAATTATCCTCTGACTGAAATGAGATATATGCATTTCTGTTCTTTACTGTTACATGAAGGGTAATGAACAATATGATTAAAAGCTTGTAAATACAAACCAAAGATGGCAAACACTAGCACAAACAGTACTGCTCTACAATGATACACTATGGGAGACATCACTAAACAATCACAGTGCCTTTTCCCACTACCTCAGAGAAAGACCCCAAATACTTCTCATCATAGATGACACTGTGGGGTATCCAATGCCAAGCATATAAAAGCAAAGTGAAAGTTAAACTTATGTCGCATTGATTGTATAACTGTAACCTTCTCACCTCCCTGAGGTATCTATCACATGCATGGCAAATAACTTACCTTATGTGCAGGTATTTGTGTAGGTTGCATTATTTCTTTACTGACCCCAATAAAACTTTTACGAAATGTCATGCAGTTTCCAAGGATTTATGTTATTTCACCTACATAATATTATAAATTAACAAAAACGTCTTACTCAAGAACATGAAACATTTTCAAAAGATTTGCTATAGATACAATTTTCCCACATATAGGATGTGCTTACTGATACAGACATAAAGATTATGTGATAAAGTCACTCAGCAAAACAGCCAAACATGTAACATCTATTTTAATGAAAGTCACAGAATATGAAGATTATGAATAAAATTAATCCAGTAAAATAATGAACAGGATCTACACATACTGGGAGCTATATAAAAAACAACAAATCAATCTACACTAAGTTCATTTAGCCTCAGTTTTACACCTCCTAGGACAGAAATTGTGTAGCCTACAAAACAATTTATATTTTATCTGTACTATCTAATTAATTAAATGGCCCCAGAGTACCAGACTCACAAATCTCGTTAATAGCTGAATACTGAAATAAAGGCTGTTCACCCTTACTAGAATAATATTTGCATATCCCCACCTGTGATGGGTAATAAGTACCTGCCACAAATCAAAATTATGAATTTTGTACGCCTAACAAAACCGCAGGGGAAATTATACCTCAGACATTCCATAATAATTGCAGCTAAGCTGTTTAGTGCCATCCACTTATTCTGCCTGAAGTGTTTAAAGCAGCAACAGTTGTAAATGAATTTCGGCACATATTCAAGGGAATTTTTTTCAAAAAGTTTTTCTCTCTTGCCATATGTAATTATCTTTATGGAACTATTCAGCTGCAAGTTATGACATATTCACATTTAAAGAGGCAAATTTTTAAAAATAGAGTTCTTTCCATCAAACTATTAGACATATATTAGAATTGTGTTGTTGAAATTTTAGAGTAGCTCAAGATGGGTTTTGAGATATTGACATTCTGAAAGAGGTTGGCTAGATGGGGTGAAATTCTAATTGCGCAATCTGTAAATTGATAAAATGAAATTCAGAGATAATACAGGAAATTGTGATACAGTGGTGGAGCAAATGCTGGGCTAGTAACCCCAAGGTTTTAAGATTGCATGATGTGGCCTATCCAAAATGGCTTATTTGAGCTCTAAGACTGGGCCATGGCGTCCATTGCTCCTTGGGAGGAATCTAGCCTAAGACCACTGCAATCCTGGACCATTGGCTAGAAACAATGAGAACTGAAAAGGCATAACTCTTCTTAGAGTTAAGCTGCTGCACGGGAAGAAATAACAATACCTGAATATTAACTGTTAAATAGCCATGTTTTGGTTAGTTAAACTACCTGATTAAATGAAAAGAACTCCAGTGGTTTAGGAGATATAGAAGTTATTTAACAATTTAAATGGCAGTAAGCTATAATGAAGAGATAAATTAATTAAATACTGGAAGACTCAATGTCAACTCTTGTCAAGAATTAGCCTTAAGATCTTGAGCACGTCGGTTTCTCTGAGTTTTTCTTTCCTTGTCTACAAAATGTTAACAAAAATAGTTTTGCATATCTAGCAACTGACTGACCCAATTATGCACTGCTTGGGATGGCTTGTGTGCCCCAGTAGCTATACATACATAACTCAGCATCACACTGTAAGTGATTTTCCCTGTTTACTTTCCCTATTAGGGATTTGGCTGATTGGCTGCCTGACTGAAGCAAATTTATCTAAGAATGAGAAGAAGGGGTACAGGAGGGAATACATGAAAATAATCCAGTCCTTCAAAAATGAAGAATCTCTTCCTACCTAATTTTTCCTGTGCATGCATACCCCAAGGTGTGTACCAAAAAAAAAAAAAAAAAAAAAAAATCAACCTTATCTTCTAGAAAAGGTCTTTAAAAAATTAAGATTTATATATTTTCAAGAGTGGTAGGATGGAATGAGTTACCAAGAGGTGATTAAGCCACATTGAGGTTCCCTAAAGTGACAGAATGGTCTGTAGGCTTTAGAAAGGACACATATATTGCCTATTACCAAGATGAAGTGAAATTTAAAATTACATTTTATATTTGTAAAAGACTATCAGGCAAGGTCCCCATGGATTGTCAAATACTACATAAAGTGCTATAAAAACCAGACTATAATCTCTCACTAACTTACACATTAGCCTGAGGCAGTAAAGATAGTTTTATTGGAACCAGACTTTGTGAAGGGGAAAAAAATGTTATGCAGTTTATCCTGGCTTTTCAGGCACTTTGACATATTCCAAATGATTAAATAAACTTGTCTAGCAGCTCTTCTCATGCTCTTGAAAGGAGACAAAGACAGATTTGCTCTGAAGAGAGGTCTTAATTCTATCACTGAAAGGGGTCCCTATTTTATTCTAATCATTCTTACTACAGAAACCAAGAAAGGCAAGATAAAATTAAGCTTCTAAAATAACATATTGTAGAGACACACTTGTATTCCATGTACTATTTCACTGCCACTTCATACCTTTGCAGATCAGAAGTAGTATGTGTGGGAAGAATTCTAGAGATGGAGGAGGTATTGTCAGCACCATGAGTGCTCATGACCCAGAAATATAATAGTTCAGATTTTAGGTCATTTTTTATCACTGAGGTTTTTGGCAAGGCTGGTCAGACATTTTGATGAACTGGTACTTTTTTTCACCTTCAAAATAAACTTTGAAGAGCTTACAGTCAGATTTACAATACACAGCAGATTTATAAATGCTCTCTAGATTCAATAGTCAAGCAGGGAGCATATTGATGTTTTTGTTTCATTCTTCTTTCAAGAGTTAGGGATTTGCAGTTGCCCAGAAGACAGGTCTAAGCTTTTATGCAGGGACAAACTGCTGAGTACTTAGATTTGGCTCTTTTATCTCTTAATTCAATATCCATACATTTTGGCTATTTTCAGGGATAGCTTGAACAGAAATTCAAAGTTCTGACCTCCCTTAATATTTACACTGTGCCAACTGAGAACTAACCTTCCATGACTTAGGTGAATATAACTCGTGGTGGCCAGTCCAAGTCCCCAAAATTTCAAGTAAATGGCCCATGTAATCTCATGCCTTATGAGCTTCTGAAAATCTGGTGAGGTAGAAGGCATGTATGAGCTTTGCTGTCAGACTGACCTTTGTCCTAATCCTATAGTCATCATTTATTACCTGTATAATTCTGGGTAGGTAAATGATCTCCTCTGGGCTTTAGTTCCCCCCATTGGTAAAATGAGAACAATGCCAAGTCTCTCAAAATATTGCTGGGAAGATGGAATAAGATCTCATATGGAGATCAGGTTAAGTTATCTTCCTGGAGCATGGATTCAGGGTACTCGAGAACCCTAACATTTAAAAGATAAGCAACAAAAGAAGAGCCCTAAGAGTTTGAAACATAGTGGTCAAAGAAAGAAAATGCTTTGGAGAGGAAGAAGAGATTGTGTTAGTTTAAATTAAGAGATCTAAGAAAATAAAGACTAAAACGATCTGCTCCCCAACTTTACATTTTTTCCAAACACCGTCTCCATTCTCTCCTCTGCTAGCATCTTCCTTCACCTTCTTAAACTGCTCTCATCAAGGTCACCAATGAAATCCTTGCTGCTAAACCCAGATAACTTTCTGGTCTTTATTTTATTAGGATAAAACTTATAATTGTGAACTTGGAAAGAAAGCATTGTAGGTGGAAAGAGCTTGGGTTAAGAGTTTGAATGGTGGATCGCCACCCTAGTAAATGCATACAGTTGGGCAAGCTATTTAACTATTTGTGAGACAGAAGCTGGAATTTGAAACTACATCTGGTTATTTCTATTGTCTATGACCTTAACCGCTATGCTGCGTGCCCGACTCCCCACAAAACACATGTTCTAAAAGCATGACTAAAATGACCCTCCTTGATGTGGCAGGCTGCTGTTGACTGCTCCAGGCGTTGCTCATGCTCCTCCCTCTCTCTTTTCCAGTCGTACTATGCTACTGTGCCTCTTTCGTTCTTTCAGCTTTCCATGGTCTTTCTCACCATCAGGCCTTTCCACAGTTTCCTCATCTCTCACCATTACGTCCTCTCTACCAGTGTTGTCTTCAGTATGTTTCTTTTTACAACTGAACCATCCCTTTTGATGGGAGACAGCGTGGCAACCATTTGCATGGAGCAGATGAAACCTGGTTAGAATATGTGTGATTTTGGGCAACCTGATTAGCCCTTTGAAAGAGGTAATAGCCATATATATGTCACAGGATTGTTTTAAGGACTAAAGATAATGCATGTAAAGTACTTGCTATATAGTAAGCCACAAGTCACTTGATAAGTGACATCTATTATTAAAATAATGAGTACTTTAATTCTAATCTCGATTCCTTACTGAACTCATGTGTTAAAAGTTTTTCAAAACTTGTAATGGTCATTTTTTATACCCAAAGGAAATGCTTCTTCATATATTTCCTCAGATATTGCATCTTCAAATGAGAAGCATTTTTTCAGGGATTTCTAGGGGGAAAGGCCTCACATGAAACATTGATTTATTTGCTTCTGTATAAAAATCGATTATATAAGGCAATTAACTGTAGAGATTAAAGTCAAAATAGATATTAAATTATATTTGAGCATGATTTTGACCCAGACTGAAATTATTTTATTTAACTGTTCCAGTTTTAATTTAGGTTTAATTCAAATTTGGTAATACATTTATTTCATTGCTACTTAGAGACAAATTGCACGTGTTTTGTGTATTTGTACACATGTACCATGTGTGCTATTAAGCTTTGGAGAATATTATGAATTCACCATGGAGATACTTTGTAAACTATAATAAAAATATGTTTTTCTATTACCTAAACCTACAATTTATGAAATATGACTGTTTTAATAAATGCTGGAGTTTTCCCAAAATTCTCTTGAGTAATTTGCTTACCCAAAGTTTTCATTTCCTTATGACTGAATCAGGAATTACTAAAACCAGTCAGTATTTAAGCAACAAACTTTATTTATAATCAATTGGCTATGTGTCTGCTAACTGTCTTTGATTTCTGCAACAGGTTTGCTAATGTATATTCTCAAAGCTTTGTTAAAGAAGAATGTGAAAGGTGATTGGTACATGTAGGCTATGTAGACTTTTGGAAAATGAATCTTGTTTTTGTTTGTTTTTTCTTTAACCTGTTTTTCACATTTCTATCAAATGCTTCTTCTGCTTTTCTTTCTCTATTTCTCAAGATCCATTCTCAAAATTGTCATTTTTTTTATTCTCAAAGATCTTTAGCGTTTAAGATTTGCCAAATTAAAGTAATTAATAAAATCATCTTTTTAAGAACACCCAGATTACTCTCTAAGATGTCATAGAAAGAACATTTTGGAGACACAAATTCATTTACCCTTGGCTACTAGGATCATCACTTTGATGCATGACTTTGCATAAGTAACTCCACCTTTTCTGAGCTTTTGTTATCTCAACTGTGCGAGGAGCAAGCTTACCTACAGGGTTCCTAAAGTTCACTATCTGTTAGAAGACCACGTGCTTCTGATTTAACCCTTCCAGGCATATTTTTTATGAGGTCCCTATTTGTTGCATTAGTTTCAGCTAAACTACTTTGTGCACCTGTCTATCTGCTTTTTGGCATCTATTCTCTTGGGATTATTGACTCTGTGCTACAAAAGCTTCTCTTCTGTTTCTTTTAGTTCAAATTCTTCCAGTTTTTCAAGATTCCTTTCATATTACTCCTTCCATCAACACCCGCCTCCAACATCTTTCAACCCACGGTGATATGGTCTCTAAAATTTGCTTAACATTTTTTTTTATATATGCCATAGTTAAACTTTTATTATTTTGTTTCTTATTTTATATTATCTACTACTCTTGGAACAAAGGCATTCTCTTACTGACTTCTGCATATTTCTGGAGCACCTAACAGTGCACAGAACATGGTAGGCACTCAAAATGTCTGTGGAATAAAAGTCTAGTTTATCATTCTGCTACATTGTAAATGGCAAAATTATCTCCTGTTATAGAAAAAGCGGTTAGCCTTCTATTTGGATTCCATTCTCTGTGTTATTTTTGATTGTTCAAAGATGCAGTTTAATACTTCTTTTTATAATACCATATGAGTATTAGCTCTCCCCTGACAGTAAGACAGGCAGAAAGATGGTGCGGATTCGCTTTTTTTTTTTTCTCCAAGCCATTATACAGAGAATAAGCTCTGTGTGATGAGGTCATACCCCTGTGTCTAACAAAGAAACAGGCTGCTTCTTAGAGTTAAACATCTTAGACCATTCCCTGTAATCACTTAACAATTTCTGCCTGATTAAAATATGCACGATTTTCCATTTGCCTAATTTTTTTAAATTTAAATTTTTGGATTAAACTAAGAAATTTTACATGTCCTTCCTTTCCTTCAAAAACATTTTCCATCATAAATGAACCTGTAATTGAAATTTAAAAGGTCATTCCCTGATGATAAACCCTATGTGGATGTTAAAGCAAAGCCAACCCACGTTTCCTCCTATCCTTCCACCCTCATTATTATGATGGTGGCACCACAAATGAATGGAATTTGGCAGGTAAAGGGACCTAGTTGAATCATTTCAAAGCCCTGGAGTTTTGGGCCTCTGGCTATTGTGGCTGAGTAGCTCCGAGTATGCAGAAATTGTTGCTTTGTTTGCCCTGAATCCCTGAGCCATCTGTAACACACAGAAAGCACTGTGAACTCAGTCATTCAAAATGAATATTTAAAAGTTCACTTTTGACAAGCTTTTTTTTTTTTTTTTTTAGTTTTTATTTGTATCTTCTTAAATCTCTTGATCCCAGCTGTCCTGGCTCTCATTGTGGTGGCATCATTCTGTATTCCACTTAGTGGGATCAGAGATTGTAGATGATCAAATAGGAGTCATCCTATAACCCTTGAATTATTTTCATGGTAAACAATCAGAGCAGTCTCAAATTCTCTCAAGATTTGTTCATTTGTGAAAGGTGTAGAGGCTGGAGTGACTATACAGGAAATATTTTATGCTCTTTTCTTGTTATTTTTGTTGTTTTTGTGTGCTTTAAACCTTTTAATTTTTCATATCATTGAAGACATATGATAAGAGTTAAAATTAATGTTTTTTTACAGATTGTTTATTAAATGTGTATAATGATTCCAAACAACTTCTAAAGTGGTAGCATGCATGAGCTCTCTTTATAGATCTTCTAGACTGGAGATGTTTGTGGCAATGTAATGATTATAGTGTGTACATAATACCTATAAGCAACTTTTATTAAGGTTAAGGGCTGTTGCTGGTCTTAAGGCTGAGAAATTCTTAGGAATGAATCTCTATAGTGAAAATTCACAATAAGGCAGTCTTTTCAGTATTACGCATTAAAATGCAGAATTTAGAGCCTTAAGCCTCCCAAACTTGGTAAAAGGCCAACAGGAAGGTGTGTGTGTGTGTGTGTGTGTGTGTGTGTGTGTGTGTGTGAGAGAGAGAGAGAGAGAGAGAGAGAGAGAGAGAGAGAGAGAGAGAGAGAGAGAGAGAGAACCACATGAGCTCTTTACAGTCTGGTCTTGCCCATTTACAAAGAGCCCAATCTTCTTGCTAGAGATTTGTAAAAATCTTACTTTGGTCCAGGATTTCTCAAACTTATTATTTTGATATTTAGTGCTGGAGAATTTTTCTGTGTAGCCCTGTTTTGCCCTTACCCATTAGATACCAGATGCATTACCCTCCTGACACTGCCAATTATTTCCTGTGAAGAAAAGCTTGATAACCATTGCACTTAGCCTTTTATAATTCCCAGCATATATCATGCCCATTGGTCAGTGTTGTTTTTAGGTGTTTCAACAGAAAGGAACTCAGTGCTTGCAACACTGGGAAGAACTAGAGGGGAGGAAGACAGGAGAACCCATTAGACTGTAGAATATTCTGGGCGCGCCACTTCACACTGTGAGTCAGATTAAGGAAGCTGGTACTGCCTTAACCATTGCCACAGCTGCTTCTCATACCCAGGAAGCTTCTGACCAGACTTGGGAAATGAGAGCACATATTGCTTCCCATCTTAATTACCAGGACCAGTAGAAGCAACAATATGCCCAGTCACACTTTATTCTTTCAAGCTTCACATACCTGTATATCATTCACTGACTGAACTTAATTCGCAAACAGACTTTCGAGCCTTAATGAAGTTTGAGGACTCTATATTGCTTTCTGGCTCCTGCAATACACATAGAATAGAAAAATTGGCTTCGGACTACAATACCATATCTGGCTTGTTTCGGGTTTACTGTACCTCTGCAGTAAGATACGTTTCTTTTGTTTATTAATTATTTTATTCAATTACCAGCCAGACCATCTTTCAACGAGTATGTATTAAATAACGTGTTAGGACTCTCCCAGGTGCCAATAACTTGAATTAGTTTATTTAAACATGTTAGTGTGGAAGGCAAGAAGTTGAGTGGGTTTTAGGGATGCAGAACTGGGCCTATAGATGCCTTTGGGTCTCTCTCTTTCCTTCACATTTTTCTCTGCCTCTAACATTCTTTTCCTAGGATGGGCTTCCTCATGAGGTGCCAATCTAATTACCCTAACAGCTTTATGCCATGCAACCATTCTTTAAACAAATATTCATTGAGGACCAACTAAATATTTATCATTATGTTAGACACTGGGTATGGGCTGTGAGGAACCTGAAAGAAAAGGTCTTTCTTCTTTTAACTAGAGTTTAAAAAAGAGTAAATGAGTGAAAAAGAAGAACCTTAGGTTTTCCAGCTTCGGTCATATGCTTTTTCCTGAACTAAGCAGTGGATTGGCCCCATAGGTGTAAATGTTTATATGTTGAGATCATAAGGAAGAAGGAAGAAGTAGATATTGGAGGAAGAAGTAGATATTGGAGGTCAAGGTAGAAGAATTGCATGACGTGGCTATTTGGAGAATCTCTGTGAAACAGAAACCTGCTCTATTTGTGTCAACAACAGCGGCCTGCTTTGCATTCGGTACTAGGCTAGGTGCTGAGAACAATGCAGTGAATAAGACAATGTCCCTGCGAAGGTTTTTCTGTGACCACCCATTCATTACCAACAGAGCTGACCACTATCTCTTCGGGGCAACCAGTTGTTTTCAGATGTTACTAATGTTGCCATTATTTGTATCTATCTCCCTCAGTAGACTGTGGGAAACTGGAAATGGGAGCCTCTGACATCTCAGTCTAGCACTGTGCCTGGCATGTAGATATGATTCCATGAATGTAGGCTAAATGTTGGGAGAATGAAAGAATAAATGGTTGATTGATTAAATGAATGAATGGAATGTCTTCCTTTCCTACTGAGACAGCTGTAGCTGAGGGCCTAACTTTCTCCTTTCCCAAAGTAACCCTTTTGGAGAACAAATCTGGCCCACCAAAAGGGTGATGGAGGGGGCACCTGATCCACTCTGCCATGTTTCAATTTAACCTTATCCTTTCTTTGCTCCTTTGCTGTAAGTTTATATTCTTGGCTATGAGATTTTTATTGAATTTCTGATATGTGAATGTATTACCATGTAAAATGTAAGTTCTTTCTCGAATAAAATTATACACACAAAATACTCTTGGAAAAATGAGGAAAATAAGTCTCTACAGTGGTGGTTATTTATAAGAACCCCCTCCACCTTTATAATACTCTCATTTCAACAGCCTTAAGTGTCCCCAGCTGGAATTTCAGTGAGAAAGACGCATGATCTTTGAGAAGTGGTGCTTTATCTTGTTTGGCTATGAAAGCATTAAAAAACTTATAATGACCAAAAGCGTTTTAAGTTACCATATAAAATGCCTTTAGATTTCTTTTATCTTTTTATGGGAGTACCCAGAGGAGAGTGAGGTGGGTATGACTATGATTAAAATCAATGAAGACCATTGCTGGTTTTAACACACGATGACAAGACTGTATACCACAGTGGCACATAAAATGATATCACCCGTAACTCCATTGCCCTTTCTGATGTTTCTAAAAAAACGCATGAAATCATTTTGACTGATTAACAAGGCCATACTCTGCAGGCACTACTGACCCTGAAGTTATTGGTATAACCTAAAGTATCTGAAGCTATAAATCAGGAGCAGTTTGCATTATTAGAAGTAAGAAGATGTTTCCTAGGAAGAAAGAGAAAGACAATAATTATTTAGGTTTATTTGTGGTGTGTTTCCACTGTACTATGGTTTGGATAATATAAGAAAATCTATAATTTTCAATTTTTACAAATGGGGTTTCTAAAAATTAAATGAAGCATTCATTCAGAGGAAGGCAAATAGCTCTCCACAGATTAGGTTTTACCTTTTGGAAGGACTGTTTATAGTCGCTGAGATGGAACAGAAGGGACCAAACGGAGCTACTGATCATCTATACATCCTATTCTCACTTAGAGTTGCCTGCCTTGTTCTTATCCTCGAGTTAAAACAGTCAGTTCTTGCTTATAGATTTTTGCGGTGGTAGTAGAGCATTGGTAGAAAATGGAAAAAGATTAAACATTTGATTTAAACATGGAAAAAAATAAAACAGTAGTACATTTGTCAAAATAAAATGACTTAAAATCAGCAAATATTCTGCACATTGGATAATGCCTGGTTTTTTTTTTTGGACTCACAAAACAAGCAACAGACTCTGTTTTATATTGATTGGATGGTGCAAAGACCCATTCTTATCACCAATCATATATGTACCTCTCCAGAGTATTTGTCATTACTCTATCAAAATCTCCTGAGACAAAAACAAATATCATCTGGGCATGTGAGCTCCAACACCATAATTTATATGATGTTTAGCATTATTAAAATATTATACTAACATCATTTTGTATAATACCTGAGTTGACAAACATGTTAATAAATATTAGATGAAAGTTTACTAAAAACTGTTTATTATACCTATTCAGTATTATTTTATTTTATTATCAGAAATTCTTTTTCTCTTAAACAACAAAAGTGGACTTGGATTAATTTGATTAAAATACTAGCTTTTTAGCTTTATCTAAATTGGACAATAGCATGTATATCTTTCTTCTTCCTATGTATCTATGGTCTTTAATTTCAATCAGTTTTCCAAATCAACTGGTTTGATTTAACAGAGAGAACATGGAATTAATTTTATACCATAGGCTCTGCAGCTTATCAGGCTTGTACTTATTGATAATATAAGTATCCAGTTATTCATCTGTATAATAAAGTTAATAATATCTGTATCTCCTAAGATTCCTGAAAGAATAAAATGATGGTACAAAAGCACTTTGTAAACTTTAGGGCACTGAACAAGTACAAGTACATATCTATGTTTCTTTATTTTCAATTTTATAGTATAAATAACTGCACTTTGAAACCTCAAAAAATAGATTTTTAAAAGTTTACTAGTTGAGCTCAGAGAATCAAAGGAAAAAGACAATAACTTCATATCAGGAAGGAGCAGAATCAAGGTGGCTGTGGGATCTAAGCTCTGAATAGTTTAGGACACTGAATTCCCTGTATGTGGTTTAACTTACATGTATAGTTTTACTACATATACATATGTACATATATATGAAGTATATATATATATATATGTATATATATACATATATATATACATAAGTATATATCCATTAAACTCTTTTACTAATAAATTTCTATCTAACATCTATCTAACAATTTTTGAAATATCAAAAATTTTAAATATTTAATGTTTTGATTGACTTTGATGTGAAATATTCAAAATTTTTTTCATTTTTCACTACCTCTGCTTTGCTGGTAACTCTAGGGAGATGCTTAGTCAGTCTGTCACTAGGTGCTGCCATTAATATGATACAAGTCTAATGATTTTCAGATTCTATTTCTCTTCCTTCAAGTTTTAAATATGCCATGGAGAGGATCCAAATAGCCCATTTTGAGTCAGTTATCAATTCTTGCATGTCAAGGAGTACAGGGTTAAGTAACATAGGCATGGCTACTGGGGACCCACCCTTTTCACCAAGACCATTTTCAAAGAAGATAAATCATAGTGAGCTGTAAATTCACCTCCCCCTGCTTTTCTCAGTCTATCTACTTTACATATCATGTGCAATTTGAAGCTGTTCATGTCCTCATCTCTGACTACATGGTCTCTCATTACTTAAAACTTTGTACTTAAAACTGAAATCACAAACTGTGCAATATGCAACAAATGAAGTGAAAACTGGATTAAATAAACATTCATCCTATTACACAAACGATCTAATAGTTTACTGAAAAGATTTACAAAAGAGAGAAGAAAGATTTTCACACAAGAAATAAAAGGTACAGAAGATTTTCTCATCTATAAGATGGGTGTGACTTTTATTTTATTTTTAATTGAGACCTCGAATCCCACAAAAAAAATAATCTTAAAATAGTACTTCACATTTACTTGAAAGTTTTGCCATCAGCTTTTTTGGAGACATCTGTCACTTTCCACCCTTTGTTTTCTGAAACAGTTCTAGTGTTGTCTGCAGTCTGACAGTGTGAAGATTCTTCACTTCTTGCTCTAATGTTCACACATTAGCTTTATCTGATATGTACTATCTCCACTAGGCCTTGATAACCCTACCTTTATCCCTAGAAGCTGATGTCTTAAGTGCTCTTGAAAGATCAAATGTAACAGAGGCCTCTCTGGTGCCCTCAATGCTCAGGTGGCTGTTTGGTGCACAAAGAAAAAAGTGTTTCTTTCTCCTTTTTATTATGGCACATTCCCATATGTATATGAGAACAGGACTGATTATGTCTTATTACATTCTCACTCATTCTCTGTTACCTGCCCTTTCCACTTCTCTTATTCATGAACATTAGACAATTAGATTAGGAGACTAAAAGTGCTAAATAACAAAGAATTGCTTATCTTCCACTGATCATTGCCATATCTTCATGTGATGACAGGAACTTGCCCCCATGAAGGAAGATAAGCTCACTTGCAGAGAAAGACAGATCAGCAAGATGAAGACCATAGAATCACCAAACCTGGGTAATTCCTACTCATGAACTTCTTGGTCTTTGAGACAATACATGTCCTTTGTTTTCTAAGAACATTCAGATGTCATATTTTCTTAAATAAAACGTAAAAGACCAAAGTGATTATGACATAACAAAAATGAACAATCAAGATGGGAATTAGAAAATTTTATTTACTAATTTTTTCTCTTCCATGCTTTCATCTCAGCAGAATCGGATTGCCATTTGGATAATTTACCATCCTCTGTCTAATGGTCTCTAGCTTATAGATGAGTTTTCATTTTAGTTGAAGAAATGTATATGTATTTGACTTATGATAACTACAGTATCTTTATCTAAGTGTTTCTTTAAGACTTTTCAAAGGTTATATTTAAGATTTTTCATGTCCAGCACATTAAAATAGTTTTAAAAAATAAAGAGAAGACACTATTCACACAAATTTTATTTTGTTTCCTAAAACTACAATAAGTGTATGATACTGTTTTTATTTACTCTAAGTTTTTAGTTAGAATGGTCTCTGTGACTTTTCCTCCTCACTCTTCCATGAGTATATGATTACAGCCAAGATGAACCATATCACTACAATCTAATTTTATTATTTAATAAAGAGAAATAAAAAAAAACAAGAAATCCTTTTCAAGATGGCAGATTGATTATATGTTTCTTCACTGTATGAAAGTGACTTCAAATAAAACAAATGAAACAATATATACGTAAACCAAAAAAATAGAGGTAGGAGAAATATGCAGTAATCCAGTTACTCATTGAATTATTGCTGTTGGAAAAACAAACAACAACATAAAAACATGTTGGGGATTAGTGACTACTAAGGCAAAATGAGAAGAATAAAGCCAAGGACCCTCTAGGTCATTTTTGGCTAAGAATGAAACAGATTTTCCTTACAGAAAGTCAGTAGGACTGGGAAGTTGGAAATATCTTGTCTACAAAGAGTATAAATGAGATATAATTAAGCCTACAGAAGAAACAGTTGACCTCTCCACCTCCCTCTTATGTCTGTACACAGATTGCCTGGCCTGGAGGGATTTAGCCTGCATGGAGAAAAGCAAAGTGACACCCGCCCCCCGCCCAAAAAAAAAAATCCAAGAAATGTTCTTTGAAATGAACTGAGCCTTCTTTTTAGGGAGAGAACTAAGGTGGTGTCAGAGATAACACCCCAGAATTATGTGGTTCATATTCTGTCATTTAGGGATCCAAAAACTTAACTGCCTAGCTCTTTGCCTATTCACATTAAGCAAAGTTTGCCAAGCTATACAGTGTTCATAATCAGATTTGATGTAGTCTCTTAATTAAATGGAGAACAAGCATCTCTAGACATTAGAAAAAATCCTCAATGCAAGGATAAAAACTTAAGTACTTATATTTAGGAGAGACAGAGAGAGAGAGAGAGAGAGAGAGAGAGAGAGAGAGAGAGAGAGAAAGGAATCTTTCTATAGGAAAAAGAGATATTTTAAAGAATAGAAGACTACTTAGAAAATATTCTAATTAGTGTTTTCTAGAAAAATTAGAAAGATATCTCCTTAATAAAATGAGAGCAGCCTTACCTGAAAAGGAAGAAATACCAAACTCAAACAAGAAAGCATACTTAAATGTATATGTGTGTGATGAAATTTACATGACAAAGTCAAGGAAATCTAGAAAATATTTCAGAAAGACCAAAAGACAGGCCGCATAAAATAAAAGGTGAAAAGACATAGATAACCTGTTGGGTTCAGTGTCAGACTAATAAGTATTCAGAAGAGCACTGAAAATTCCAGATTTACAGCTGAGTGACTAAAGTAGCTAGCTGGCTGAAGAGGAACAATTAGGAAAAATTAATTGGATGCATTATATAAAATTAATTGGATGCATTATATGAGAATATAGAATTTTATGGAGCATAAAAGACCATTGAACTTAACTCTAGGAACATTCTTGAGTGTAAAAGTAGATCGAAAATCCTGAGGGAAGAAAATATAATCTTAGTACATTGTTTGACTCTCCAGTAGCAACTGTTATATAGTCATATTATACAAGTGCAATTTATTGGTTAACTTTTAGAAACCATGTATAAACAAATTATGTAAGACTTCACTAAACTCTCAAAACATGAAGTTAGGGCTTAGGGCTTCAATTAGGATAGAGAAATTTGCAGCAGACCTACCATGTTATTTCTACTATGATAAATTGACAAAACAGAAAAACTAAAAATTACCTATTTTTAATGCTGTTGGACAATGTTAGACACACAGCTTAAAGAAACTACATCTCAAGAACAAGACATTTCTAAGTAAAAAGAGACCATTTGCCATCTTTCTCTCTGGATAGTTTGCCAAGTCTGGGTACAGGCAAGCCAAAAACTAGGTCACGAGAAACAAGAGACTTAATGACCTTGTGGCTTGGCTGACATATTAGATCTACAGGCTCCCTAAATACACAGCTAATTTTTTTGGCTTGCTGATTTTTTCCCACAGGACTTTTGTGGGTTATTTGGCTTGGATAATATGGAAGACATGAGTTTGGGTTGGAAAACTCTTGAGGTTCAGCGTGGAACCTGGATCTCCAAGTCCGTGGGTAGTAACGAGGCAGTGCCACCTCCAACCTCCAGCCCCCACTGGATGAAAAGGACAATCAATAGATGCCAGCAGTTGAAGTAACAGAGATGCTAGAATTATCTGACAAAGATTTTAAAGCAGCCATGATTTTAAAAAACTTTAGTGAGAAATTATAAACACATACAAAAAATGAAAAAAAATGCTAAACCTCAAAAAAGAAAGTTTAGGAAAAAAATAGAAGATATAAAGAAGAACCAAACGGAAATTTTAGGACTGAATAATCAAAATGACAAACTCAGTGGGTGGGCTCAACTGTAGCAGGAAGGTGACAGACTAAAGAATCCGAGAACAAGAGGTAGAACAATTGAAATTACTCAGTGAACCACAGAGAGAAAATAATGTGGAAAAATTAACATAGCTTCAAGGATCTCTGGAACTATAACAAAATATCTAAATGTTGTGTCATCTGAGTTCTGGGAAACCACAGAAGTCAAAAAAAGTGGAAGAATATTTATTTGCTTTTAACAAAGAAAAAATTCATAGGAAATAAGAGAAAGGTTGGGGAAATGTCAGAAAAATATTTATTTGCCCCCAAATGTATTATTACACAGTAGAGTCCTCTAATCTTGAGCAACCGTGAAAAACATTGCATTTGAGTTGCCATTTTTAACTACATGTTTCAATGTTGGTATCAATTAATCTGGCTATGAATATGTTAGTAATTTATACTTGCTCCCAGGTTTCATCTTCGGTTCTCAAGTATTTTGTTAGTTATATTTAATATCTATTAAATTATGTATTATATTTTAGATATTAAGCCTGCATTTAACTTTATGTTGTACCATAATTATTGCAGGACTTAATCTTGGTTTTATTCAAATGCTTTCTTTTCCAGTTCTTTTACAGTGGGCTTCTCTATTCAAAGGTGTTTATTTTGTTTTAACTCTGGCTTTTTTTAGTAGTTTTCATAAGAAGTATTCATCAGATCTCAGGAGATAATGAGAGTTTTGATTTTGTTTATTTTTGTAGAAGAAATACAGAGCCTGTTTGAGAATATTTTTGGTTGCCATCATATTTGACTCTTACGTTGTCTGGGATTGTGGGCCACACCTTCCCTCAAAACCTTATAGAAAATTACTCCTTTGTTTTTTGTCATTGAATGTGCCTTTGAAGAAGTCTAAAATCAGCATAAACTCTTTCCTCCTTGAATTTAATATGCCATTTTAAACCAGAATTACCAAAGACTGCATTTTTTTTAGATTTCAATGACAATCAGAATTTCTCAGTGAATGGTTCTTTGTCACAAATTTGTCTTTGCAAAGCAAGTCATTTCTGCTGTATTTCTATTGGAGTTTTTACTCCACCCTTCACATACCCATTTACTTTTTTTTTTCGCTTTGATCAAAATTAGACCGCAGTATGTACAAACTTTTTAAAATAATGTCCCTTACAGAACTAATAAAAAAAAGGGGGGGGCAGGATTTTTTCTGTAGAAATAAATATAACAAAGAATTGTGCAAATAGAGCATACTAGAGTACATTACTTTTAGGAAATGTGACAAATTTAGAAATAAACACATACATCAGTGGCTGCTTTTATGTACAGCAGCCTTTTAAAAGCACAAACTCTGAGGCATTGTATCTAGGATATGCAGGAGCTTGTCTAATTTTGAGATATACTGTTGCCCTCTGACTATCATCTAGGAGTCAGGAAAATTTCAATAGGGAATTAAGGCTAATCCGTTCAGAGTTCTTAAGGATAAAAAATATAAGTCTCTCACAACATACCGGATGGTTATTTAATCACTTATTTAAACCATTGAAATTAATGGGGCTGGTCTTTTGTTCCAGAAAACTTCTTTAATGTTTATGATTTAACATCTTATCCGACACTGACCATGTATTTGCTGACATAAATTTAGTGCAAAATTGCCAGTTATTTTAATTTATGAATCGCTAGTACTAGCAGAATGTGTAGCACAGCTGTTACTCAATATTAAAGGACATTTTCAACATAATTTTTCTACATGATTAAAGACTATTGTAGAAGCAGAAGCTTAAAAATCAGTTCCACAAGCTATTTTGCATCTGCATTGTTACGCTATGGTATTTGAAAAAAGGCGATCTAAAGGTGTAAGATGTGTATTGATCCCTAACCTTCCTTCTTAAAAACAATATTGCATAAGGTTCTAGAGACATTGTTTACCTTTTTCATTTTGAAAGATTTGTTGTAGATTCAGTGCAACAACAAAAATATATTATACACCTACTCTGTTCTAGGAACTAAACTGGACATTGGCATCACAGATAACTATCACCTTGGAACTCATTTGTTTGCAAGAATACAATTGTTTTTTTTTAATGAATTCATAAAATCACAAAGTATTTAAGACACAAAAAATGAATCTAGTATATTCTTCTTATTTTAAAAATGAAAATATTTTCTCCATACTGTAGAAAGTCTAACACAAGTTTTTAAAATAGGGCAAAATCAATGAATGACTTACTGAGTCTTTTCTTCAATAAATAAAAAAAAACAACAACAAAGATTAACTGGGCTTGAAACAGGAGAATAACCTAGCCTGTTATCCACATTTCTTTTCCTTTACCCTTAAGTTTCTATATCTGTAGCTTACGATAGCATTTATCAGGAGCTCCGTGCAAGTAATTCCAGTGTTGTTTCCTAAAGGACAGGCTGACAACAACCACCACTGGTTCTATGTAATGTTTTATATCAGAAAGCTTGCCATCAACTTTTATAGGTTCATTAAGCCATATCTGAGCTTCATTTCTCTATTTATTGAAATTTTCTTAGAAATGTCTAATACAGTAATGAATCATGAAAATTTTTTCCCATTGGTCAATTGTCTTATGTTTGTTTTTGTTTAAAAGAGAGAGTATGTACTTTGTAGGATTCTGGGAAGACTAAACTGTGGTAATTTCCTCAATTCTGTTTATCTTAGTTTGAGTGCAAAGAAATTTCCTGGGTTTGCCATTGAGAAATCTATATATTGTTTCAACATTAAGATTGCCTGTTGACAATTTGAACTGCATGCTTTGTAAAGACTGAGCAATGAATCTCTACTTTGCAAGACAATAAATGCTAAAGACAATAATAATTTGGCAAAACACCAAATCTGACAAGCTCTTCAAACCATGTTTTCCACAAGCTCTTTCACATATTTCAAGGATAAACAATTGTTTTGTTCAGATGCATCATTGCCCATAAAGCCTTTTAACCCCATTTCTAGAACAGCACAAATTCTTTTAAGTTTTTCTTCAAAAGTAGACATGCACTACTGTTTATTTTAATTCTTTTCCCCCTACCTTTCAATGTTGCACTTCCAAGATAATAGTCTCAACTACAATATTAACCTGGAGGCTGGAGGAGAAAGTGGTAATGTATGTACGTTTATTCATTCCTTGTTCTTTCAACAAATATTTATTGAATGCCTGCTATTCACTTGGCACATTCAATATAAATGAATTAAAATATATTGCCTGCCCTCAAGTAGCTCATAGTTCAGTCTCAACAGGGTATGTGTAATTAATTCAAGAAATAGGCACCAAGAGAATGCTTCTTAAAAGTACTCTTTATCTTGACTCTATATGATTTTTCTAGTATAAAGGCCCAAAAGAGTGATACCTTTTGAACTAAGAAGAAGTTATAGGTAGTGGGTCATCCTTTCAAGTCTTCTCAGATCCTGGACAATTTACATTTGGTTATGTTCTGAATGAAGAAAGTATAGCAGTTAATTCAACTCCCAGTAGCATGTAACTGGCTCACGTGTGAATGGGGCTTACGAACTGAGGGGTGTCTGTGAGAATGAGGTTCACCATGAAGACCCTTTGCAAAACCTCAATTCCAAACTTATTTTAAAAGTCAAGAATAAAAAACTGTGGTTAGCATGTCAGGTACTGTACAGAAATTCAGAAAATCAAGCCAGCAACTTAATTAAGTCCTCACGGGAGAGCATGTCCAAATCCTGCAATTTGGGGCAAGTGAGATTTCATTCCCAGTTGAATTCTAACTCATATAAATTTCTTTGGCTACTTCAGTAGCAGAAGAATGAAAATTTGGTGCTTCGGGCTCCCATTTAAGTGTTTTAAGCAGACAGCAAAGTGAAGTAGCTGTTTCTTAAAAATCATTCCCAGAACACTCAGAAAAGAAACTATCATTTCCCAAAAGTCTTAAAGGAAGTATGCTAACACTGAGTTTTCTAGAGAAAAAGAAACAAAATCAGTGAGAAGAAAGAATTCTGAGATTACTGTTTGAGTAAAATGTTCTGATTAAAATGTAAAATGTAAAACGTTCTGATAAAAATGTAATCTACTACACAGTAACATATCAGACCGAAGCCATGATTTTACCAGAGAGGTTCCTAATGCACAGAGTGAGTATGGCAATCAATTTTTAAAGTAATTTTCTAAATATGAAAAGAAATTTTAATCCGGAAGTTTGTGATCTCTCTCAAATGTCACAACACAACGACAGCAGACTTGTGCCTCAGCTTGCCAGGAGAAGTTTACGACATCTGTGAAACTTCATCTTCTCCCCGAAGTCCACTTGGGCCCTTCGACGTCTTATTGCAGGCCAGTCCATGTTCACGTGCACGTCTTCAGTTTAGCAACCCCGGTGCTGGGCCTGGTTTTTTTTTTTTTTTTTTTTGCTGTCAAGTGTTCTGCTATGGTGTCTTCTTTGCTATAAAGTGTTTCCACATTACAGTGTCCAGGACAAAGCTACTTTGTATGCATAGGAACTCACTTCATGACTTTAAACTATTTTCAGTTCTACAGTGGTTAATTTTTCATTTATGTAGCACCTTACTGAAGAGTAGTCAACACAGTTAACAATACATTGTGCAACAATAAATATTTTATAGTATATAATCCCCATAATTTAACAGTTTTATTTTCTGTGTGGATCTGTATAAAGCTAGAATTGTTAACGTTTTGTGAATTGCCCATTTTTAATAATACTCTCTATAATCACTATCAAACAAATGACCTGCACTTCAATGGGTGCTCTAGACATTAGCTGCTATTTCTGTGAAACTCAGTAAACTCTAATAAAGGTATTTTATGGACAGAGGTTTATTATTATTTTTAAAAGATATATTACTAGATTTCATCAGCCCATAAAAATGTTATCTTGAGAACAGTGGATGATTCATCTATTTCTAAATTACAGCACATTCCTGTCACTTTCACATGAGATCATTCTAATTTTTTAAAAAAATATAGTAGTTTAGACTGAGTCATGTTTCTCACTTTATTTCATTTGAATTAATGATGTTATTTACTTGGAACTTGATTATATACTTTCCTCACATTCTACAAGATAGTTCATAAGCGGCAGCCAACATAATAAAGAAGGAAAATGTTATTTACTCTCTTTCCCAATTCTCAGGAGCTTGGTGTAAATTCTACCCAATAAAATGTGTTTAGTTTATTTCTGTATTCCTTTAAGGCTTAATATACAGGAGCAAGCAGCAGGAGTGCTCAGAGTCATAGGCTTTGTAGGATTTTACTCCTGAGCACCCGCAGTGCTTGCCCTTGATCTGGGAAACAAACCTATTCTCAGCTCTGGAGTTTCTTGATCCAAGAAACAAAACTGTCTTCTGCCATGGAGCTTCAGCTTCAGTTCAGCTCTTGCCTTCCCAGCCCCAGGACAGGCCCACAATACCACATAGCAGGAGTTCCAGTAAGTTGTGCACAGTAGACATTTCTGCAGAGCAGCTCCATAAAGTACATGAGAAGTATGAATCAGGCAGAAGTTCTTGTATTTCTAGAAATAATTAAGTTAACGTCTATCAGCTAAATCTCAACCTATCAACCCAGACGTGAGCCTTGTGCAAGGCCAGTGTGCCGACAGTTATGATGGGAGTGGCCGTGCAGCCCAAGCGGTAAGAAGGAAGAGAACAACCGGCATCAGAGCAGCAAGGCAGCCTTCTCTTGGTGCACATTTGAACATCAAGGGCTCTCTGCCATACCTTTGTCATCAAAGGAAACAGTGTGGAGTTGAGCAACAAGGCTAGCTTGCCAGACACCTCATGCCATGGTTATTTAAAATGCAAAAAAGTTTGTGGATCCGGGGTTGTTACTGTTCAAGGGTTGAAAAAAAGAAGGCATTCCAGTGCCCTCTGGCTTTGCCTCAGTCTGGGACCAATAGCACTTAAAGTTAACATTTCGAGTTCCTGTGAGCCATATGAAGGTAGCTGCAATTGACCAATGTGAGATTTGAAATTCGCATCTTATCCTGGGGAAAAGCCATGAGAATCAGCAAACTTAAATTGTTCTAGGCAATCCTAGGTAAGCCATTTGAACAATTTGGGTCTAGGTTTCTCCATTTTATACAACTCAGATGTAACCAAGAATGCTCTGACCTTTAGAATTCAGATGAAATATGGTAAAGTAGGGCTTGCTACAGTCTGAATATTTGTGCCCCGCCCCAAATGTGTTATAGCAGCCCAAATGGACTAAGAAAGGGCTCTAAACTTATCTTTCTACCATTCTTCCTTGAGATTTGGGGAGGACAGAGTAGATTACATTGTCCTTCAAACCCTGCTTAGCTGGTTGTCTATAATTATCCATGACTAATCTGAGCTGTCACTGTTCTGTATTGACCAAACATGAAATTCATCTCCTTTGTCTTTTTATCCACAGTGTAACACAATTACAATTCGACAACAACAAAAAAGATAATTAAACAAACAATTACCACCCTCATAAAAAAACAAAACTAATGAATAAAAGGATAAAAAAAAACCCAGCAACCACTCTAAGTAAGACTTTTTAATGCAGAGCTGAATTTAGAGAATGCTTTGAGAGACAGAAAGGACTCATTTCAGCAACACACACCATGTAGGATTGATGATTGGGTCTTCCCATTCTTAAGCTGTCCTTCAGCAGCTGTTTACACCAACCTGAGCTCCAGCTCTTGACAATGTTGTCTCTTTTCCTCAGTCCATTTTGTCCCTAACTGCTCAAGAGTTTTTTTTTTTTTTTTTTTTTTTTTTTTTTTTTTTTTTTTTTTTTTTTTTTTTTTTTTTTTTTTTTTTTTTTTTTTTTTTTTTTTTTTTTTTTTTTTTTTTTTTTTTTTTTTTTTTTTTTTTTTTTTTTTTTTTATGAACAGACCTACACATAACCTAAGCTCAGCACCCTATGGAATATCCAAAAACTCTATATAATTTCATCCTAACGATAATTCATATGTTCCAGATCTCGCTATTTTTACCCCCTTAACTGGGAAGAAAAAGATATATTTATTTTTATAATAATTTGATTTTAAATACTCTTCCACTCTCTTTTCCTGTCACATGTTATATGAGAATCTACTGCTGAATTATTTTGAAAGTTTCTACTTGGCAGCATGACTAACAACACCCAGAGACATGGAGGAGGGGGGCTGTGGGACAGCAGCTGTGGAGAGACATCAGAGCTACCAGAGATACAGCCCTCAAAAAGGTAGGGGCAGTGACAAGGACACACTCTGGTCTCTCTTTCCTCCTGATTTTTGACTTCCTGCTGGTGCCTCCTATTGGCCCCACAAACTGGAAGCCCGCAGACAAGGGATCCCAGTGGCGGCAGTCCACAAGAGGTTGACCTCCCAATCATGCCACAGGGCAGAGAAGAGTGAAGAATGTTTTGGCAGACAGAGGGCAACTAACCATCAACTAACCAACTAACCTTTGAAGGTTGGATGCCTCATATTTTATGAACTCTCATTTAAAAATCCCTCTTTCACTTCATGTGATTTGAACATTTTCCTTGTTTTCCATTTATGTAGCGAGCTTTTGTTTATACCAATTTTTATTCACTTGGTGAGACATAATGCTGTATATAAATAACAATTATGACAAAAATTCAAAAATGTTATTAAAATAAACAAGAATTGATTTGGTAGATTTACTCATCTGCTAATCTTTTAACTTTATTAAATAATCAAAATTTCTGGCATTGATTTGTTCTTTTAAATTTGTATTTATTATTTCTGATTAAATTAATGTATTGATATTTCAATTTTTAAAAATGATAAATTTACAGAATTTATTTTGTTTACTGCCATGAATTAAGCACTGTTTTATTTTCTGCCTCCTGTCTCCCCTTTCATATCTGTATCCTGCATCTTTTCTAAAATGGTTTTGTTGTTCAAGATGATAATAGTCGATTTCAGTTTCTATAAATAATTAGATGTAAGCAGGTCTTTTATGAACATATCTCAATATTTCATATTCATTATTTTCAAATAATGTTGATCTGTTATACATAAACTTGAAACATGAATTTAATATTTCACTGTATTTATTCAATAGCTATCTATTGAACATCCATACCATAAAATATATTAATGGCTAACGTTTACTGAATGTTTAACATGTGCCAGTGCATTAAAGGGATTATTTCGCTTGACTCTTGCAATAATTATGTAATAGGTTTCATTATCATAGTTTTTCATGAGGAACAGAGCAGTTAAATGCCTTGCCCAAGGTGCCAAAGCTAGTGAGTTGGTATTTTAATTCAAAGAGTCAAGTCCAGAGGCTATGTACCTGATATGCTTTACAAAAAAATAGTAAAGTATAGCTCTGCCCTCAGTGAGTTTACACACCATTGGCACAGATGAGAGATCCACAATTTATAGCTCATGAGCCAAATCTGACTCGCTACCTAGTTTTGTAAATAAGGTTTTATTTAAACACAGCCACACACATTTTTTTATTTATTGTCTATTATTGTTTTTTGTGCTACAAAGACAGGGTTGAGTAGTTATGACAGAGACTAGATACCTTCAAGACCTAAAATAGTTTCTATCTAGCCCTTTACAGAAAAGTTTTTCAAACCTTTGCATAGATATCTACAGAATTAGCTATACTGAAGGCAGTATGTGTCAAGTGTTATTTTTTTAAAGTTCAGTTGGATTGCATTGAATACTAAATTCAGCTTGAAAATATGAGAAGCAGAAAGTTTTTATAAAGAGGACATTATGATTTGACCACTGAAAAGTGAGAGAAACCCTCAGCCAGTGCCCTGGAGAGAAGAACAGGTACTATAAATCTCTTCCCCTATCTTAAGAAGATTAAGGCAGTTCTTTTTATATTTTCTCTCCATCACCACCCTTGATCAGACCAACAGTCACAATGTATTTCCAACTCTCTCTCTCAGAGACCAAGAAATTCTACCAATATGCTGTCTCTTTGTCTTCACAAAATGTTCCAGAGATTGGCAGGCAAGTACGGCTCTTCTCCCTCTCCTGAGGCTACCGACACATTTATATGGAGGTGGAACCTCACGAGCCAAGATGGGTGTCAAGAGATTCACAGCCTCCCCGCCCCGCCCAGAAACTTAAGGAAGAATCCAACATGTGGTGCCAGCAACGTGACAGGCAGGCAAGGCTGACAAGAGATGACACATTGAAGCAAGAAGATGGTCAGTTTCTTGTAGGGAGGTTACTGATTATCCTTCTAGGACAAGCACATCTTCTATTTCTGACTATCTTGCAGACTGGTATTCTACTGGTGGCTTATCTGAAAATGATCTTTCCTTTTTTCCTAAGAATTAGTGACAGTCCAATTGTTTCTGGTTAACTGAAAAGTCCTTTTAAAACTCAGATTGTTTCTTAAAGAATATAACTCTATGGAAAATTTTCAAACATTTATGAAAATACAATGCAAGATAAAATGGAAATAAAGCACACTCTGAAAAGTCATTACCAGAGTTACTCCTACTGAGTAATACGAAAGCCAAAAAGAGTCCATTGTCAGAATAAGAAGGAAACTACATGGGAGACTACAAAGACTGGGAAAGAGATGACTCTCGAGTCCCCAGAAGATCTTACTTGGAGTGCTTATATGCTCAGAGTGAATACCTGACTTATGCAGCTTTACCTTCTCCATTTGTCTGACTGTCTATGTATTTCCAGTTCATCAGTGGCTACTAAATATGCAAATAACTGAGTTCTTTTTTTTATTATTATTATTTTTTATTTTATTTTATTATTATTTTTTTTTTTAGGCAAGGCAACCCTTGGTTGACTTCACAGATTGCTGCAAGGACCTTGTCAGCTTACGATCCTTTATTTTTTTTTTTATTTTTTATGCCTACAGCACCTGGTCTTCCTGGGTGGTCTCCCATCTAAGTACTAACCAGGCCCGATCCTATGGCATCGGACTTGTTCAGGGTAGCATGGCCGTAGACGCCCAGAGTTCTTAAACAGAATTATTCTTTCAATTTAAATAAGAGCTATGTGAAACATAAAAGAAATACTTTGTTGAGTAGGGAGAGAATTAACAGGAAGTAGAAGGGGAGGGAGAATGCTGAATTGTGCAGTAGGAAGAGCAGTTTGGCTCTAAGTCCAATCAAATATTACTTTTCTGGAAACAAATAAAAGGTTGGCAGGAAGGCAGTTTTAATTAGGAATAAAGCATAGAAAAATGTAATATAAACTTGGGTTTCTATTATGACACAAAAGATTTTGGGAATTAGAAGAAATTTTCTTGACTTACGTATATTCATTCATAAATCAAGTAAACCCAAGTGACTGACTGGCACTATGGAAATGTAAATATAATTGTAATTGCAAAATTTATCACTTGATAGTTCTGTCTATAGGCCTAGTTTTGATCTGCATCCATTAATTATATATAAGTCAATGAAAGATGATTTTTGTTATAGGCATCAGAGTTTAAGTCTAAAAAGAGGAAAAGGGAAACAATCATATGCCTGCTAAGTGGGGCTGAAAATATATATAAGAACCAGTTCTAGACCCTGAAGTGAAGAACCTAGCTAGGCTTTCTACTTTGACTTCTAGTGTAAACTCTGATAAAGCAATGGATTGTGAAATAGATCGCCTTCTTTTGGTTGTCTTTCTCTATTTCTCTTTACCGCCTTCTAAGCTAATTCTGAAAGAGCTTAGAAAAGACAGCAGAAACCTTGATCATCCCCAAATGTGGGAGCCCAAATTTTTATTTCTACTTGTAATTGCCATGTTTTTTAGACATAGCAATATAAAGTTATATTTAAATGGAAACTCTTCTCTATAATCTGATTTCCTATACCTGTGGAGACTCTTAGTTGTCTACCAAATTTTACACCATACATCTTCTATAACAAAAGACTGGTAGCTGGACACTTGGCTGCCCAAAGAGAAATTGCATTTTCTAGCTCCCTGCCCCTTGCCTGTAGAAATGGCTGAAGGACTAAGCTTCTGTCAATGGGATGTGAATACAATTGTGAAAATTTGTTTTGCCTCACTTCTCTCTCTGGCCCTAGTCTTCAACTCTTCGCTCTTGCAGCTAGGTGGAACAGTAATAACTAGAGCAAACATGGCGGCCAGCCATTGAATATGGCAAAGATGCTGTCACCTTGATTCCTGAATGACAGTATAGCTGTTCATCTCAACATGGAGCATTCACCTCAGCCTGTTAAAGAAGAGAGAATAAACAACTTTGTTCCTAAGCCACATTCCTTTAGGTCTTGTGAGAGCAGCTTAACCTTATACCCTAATTTATACTATATCCATTCACATTTAGTAAAAATACAATAAAACTCTTTACGGTATGTATTAAATACATAATATATTGAGAGTATATAAAGGTATATTAAAATACTTTTCTCTTAGATAAAACATGTTATAATTGTTTTTGAATGAAACAGATACCTTCAGAATGATAGAATGGAAGCTGATGTGCTTATCACCCTCCTGAGTCGATTTCTTTCTCAGCCTTTCCAAAGCCTCAGTCCTACAGTTAGCTTCTAATAATCACTTTTACCTTTATTGAATATTACCATTATTCGAATTTTCCCAAGCTTAATGTAGACTCAAAACTTCAATGGCCTCTCTTTAGGTCTTACTGTGATGATGCATATAAGCAAGCAAAGCTTCCTGTAGCCTCAATTCTCGCGTGACCCACCTGTAGTCCTCAGAAGTCCCCAGTAACTATCCCTAGAGGTTTCCAATTTACTTCATTTTGCTGAAGTAAACTCCCAATATTCCACTTAGCATTAAGTTCTTAACAAACAGTAGAAATAGATTGCTTTTTAAATAGAAGCTTAAAAAATAAAAAAACAATTTTGCAAATGTGTTTTATTTTTATAGTTGAATTGGATTACAGAAATAACAAAAATTGCAATTTTTGTCAGCTGCATTGGTATACTAAATAACCACAAAAAATCATTTCTATTATTTGTTTGGCTTCCGTGATAAACTACCTAAAGTCAAGGATGGGTCTATCTTGTTCACCATTTATTCCCCAGCATCTACACTGATGTTAGCCATTATAGACACTCAGTAAACATTTATTATATGAATAGATAAATGCTGATTTTTTTTCTCAATAGCAAGGCTCAGTAGCCATTTTTATTAATGCTTAGTCCTTGAGAAGATGTTAGTTCATGTCTCTTTGTCCAGGTGATAGATAACAGACATATGGATAGAATATGAATGTGGAATGTGCCTTCAACTATTTATACACAAATGCTCATGATTGATCACTACTTCCAAAGGTTGTTACCTGAGACATAGTGAGAATCCAGTCTTTAGGTACTATTTATGGTACTTGTGCTTTCTTAGTGTCTGTTACCTGGCCTGATGCAGTCAACTCAATCTCCAGGCTTAGTGCAGATGGGTAGAATATCTAAAGAAAGTTCATAGATAGCACTGTTGTCTCTTTGAAGTTATTAAATATTTCCCCCTTTCCAAACTGTTAAAATGCAGCCCAGTGATTTTACATAACATTGTATTTCATAAAGAACCTGATTAGTGGTGAAAATGGTTAGTAAACTCTATATTAACTAGTATGAGAATATCAATGGTTCCAATGAATTCATTTTTAAAAAAATAAAATGAAAGATCTATCTAAATTTATTTTTGCATAGTATGTTCTGTATTTTGGTTTTTGCTTTTTCTCTTTTTCCCTTGGCTCTCAGAGAGAGTGAAATTAAAGGTCTATAACATAAAAAAAAAAAAAAGGTTGAGATACAGGACTCTCCATAAAGCAAGGACCAAACTAGGGCACCGACTGATAGACAAGAGTGCACAACCAGCAGCCAGGCCCTAGTTTGTGCTTGTAGACTTGGGTTTCTCTGCTCTTTCCCTGCAGCTACCATGCTACCTGCCATCACTTTAACACACAGTTGTATTTATAGTGTGATCATTGCCACTCATTATCTTCTCATTATCTTGGATCTTTCTGCTGCAATGCCACATCCAAGACAAAGGAACTTGAATTGATAAAGCCCAAACACATTATACCCAATTAAGATAGAGAACTGATGGAGGGGAAAGGGACTAGTTAGATATGAAAACTTCTGCAGCCCGTGCTGAAACAGCTCCATCAGAAAGGAGCAGGTGTTGGGGTCCCCTTTCTAGAAGGCAAATAATCAGGTGGCTCAACAGTCTTGTAGTTCAGTAGCTCTTTACCTTCCTCTTCCTCTAATTTATATTGGCATCAAATTAGCCCTGTGGATACCAGTCCCTACGTAAATGGGATTAACCACAAAGGCTTTAAAATAGTTCAGGTCACATGGTAAATAATAAATGTTAGCTATTTTCATTATTATTGTTATTTATTTTATACAAGTTTTTTTTCTCTCATGTACTGACCAGTTTTGGACTGAGGTACAAATACTAACTGTGACCATCATCAAACATGAAATAGTCTGCTAGCCTGTGTACAGGGCAGCCTTTATTCCCATTTGCCCCATAGAATATTCGCCAGCAGTACTTGCGCCTGCAGCGTTTACCCTGAGATATTTCACGGATTACAGTCCAACCTTACTCCTATGGTTTGCCATGAAGTATCTTGCTTTTATCATTTTCATATTGCTCTAGTATATCGATAGTCTTTAGAAACATTCTGTTTTTAGTAGTTCGATTGCTGAAAATGTCAAATCCTAGAAAATATAGCATTTCTACACATGATGTTAAATGAACACTGGCAGGGAGCTCCACTTTTTTTTTCTAAACCGGAAAAGGGTTAAAAAGGATCGAATTTAAGAACTTTATTTTGTGTTTGTAGTCTTATTTTACGAAGACAGTTTAATTTCTCTGTGAGAAACCTGTTAGAAAATTACAATTGGAAATGCAAGAATTGCATGTATCCATTTAATAATTAATAATAATAAGTATGTTTTAAAAAAGCTTGGTGGTACTCAGATACATTTAAGAGATTTTGTCTTTCATTTACAATTTCTTAGATTTTACCTTCAGAAACCGCAGGATAAAAAAAAAGAGGAATGAAAATAACTTCAAGTGTGTACAAGTAGACACTCAACTCATTAGCAAGTAATATCTAGAAAAGACAGTTACCATATGGACTGCCTTTACTGGAAAACTCGCTTCTATCAAGAGGAGGGGCTGTTAAGAAGTTCAGGAATGGTTTGTTAGAAATGAAACCTCACGCTATTACCTCTTTCTGAGCCAGTTTTTCCCCCGAAGATCTGACAGAGTCTGTTGCCTTTAAGGCTTTTTTTTTTCCCTTTTGGAATGTTAATGTCTTTGTGACTCATTAACCTGGGGTAGTTGTTTTGCACTCTGAGCACTAAGACATCTCATCAGGATGAACTGGGGCAAGGCATTCTCCAGAAACACACCTGGGTCTCTGGGCAGTCATCTGCAGGCGAATGCCTCCAGGTGTTTGCCAGTGGGAACCCATTGAAAGTCAATGCAATTTAGAGCAATTTCTCTGGCAGTGGAAATTAACCTGCAGGAATCTGCCCACAACAGGTGTATTTTAGGGCAGCCATACCAGCGTCCTGCACTGCGGATACAGGACCTTGACTACCAGGTGTAGTGCAGGAGGCTGGATAATTGGAGGAGGCAGGAAATCAGTGCACAGAAGATGGCCAAATTGCAGTCTGTATGGGTTGGTACAATTACTGATTAACCCTTTCCTGTCTGTAAGCTAGAAACTATTTGTATGCTTGTGGAGCCAGGAAATCTTCACTGAAGAGAAAAGAATTATTATCCAGTGCTCAAGCAGACTGAATTTTTTGATAATTGAGATTTTCTGCAAATTGTGTTTGGTTTAGTGTCTGACACTCAGAAAATACGATTGCTAGGAGCCCACAGATCTTCAGGAAGACAGAAGGAGAAGTGAATTGTAAGTGCCTGAAAGCCTCTGTCCGCAGAAACAAACATAATTTACCTGGTGTGTCTGGCTCTTTTCACTTCTTTTGTAAAGACAGGGTGGAACATACTCAGGAGAGGGCATTTACACTCTGTACCTTCTTTTCTGGATTTGTATTTTATCTTTATTCTTCCTCCTATGGTCTCATATTTTAACTCCTCGATATAATTCTTTCCTAAGTTAATGTCTATTGTTCCTTTCATGTAACTTAATTGGCTTAAGTACATATAAATTTGGCAATTCCAAAGTCCGGAAGTAGGCAGATTTCTAGCCACATCATAAAATTTCACACATTCTTAATATTGATATAATATCCATGACATACACCAATGGAATTTATATGATAGGCTTTTAGTTCTCTGGTATAACATTTGTGACGTTCTTAAGAAAGAAATAGAAATGTATATTTATTATTGCTAAAGTAATATGCTGCCATAATTAATGATTATTGCAAAAGTAATTGATTTTATTACAAAACAATTATTTGACATTTTTAAAAAATCAAAGAGAAATAAATAAATAATTATGAATGTTAATAAAGCATTAGATAGATAACCAGAAGGAACATACTCTTTTTTGAGTGAACACATGTGTAAAATTTAAATACTAAAAAGAATAATTGAGATTAGAATAATTTTAATCTTTGTAAAATTGTTTGACATAGCAATATTTATAACATTAAATAAAATTATACTTAGTACTATATTTAGTGTGTAGTTATTTATGCCAAGTTGCCCTATTTGGAATTTTTCATGATTTTTGAGGATGAATTGAAAATCAATGTCAAATTTTCATGAGGAAGAAAATTTCCCGAGTCATTTCAACAGTACCCAGAATAAATATTTGATCCAAACAAAAGAAAATAACATGAAAGAAATAAGAAAATACTCTACTTGTTGTTATCACTCTTCAAACATCAAAGACACTGCAAGACAACTTTAAGACCATACTTGCAATTTTGAATCTCTGAAGGTTAAATGTGATATTTGAAATTTGTCAAATTAAATGATCCAATCCAGTGGTTCTCAAAGTGTTCTCCCTGAACCAGCAGGTCAGCATCCCCTGAGGGTATGTGGCCCACAGTGGGTGTTATTGGGAGCCCCTCTATGACCCTGGAGTGTGCCAGAGTGTGAGAATCGTGCTCTAGATTGCCAACCACTCTCAGTAATTGAAAAGGAAGAATTTTTGAAAGTTGCCCAAGCTATAAATCTAAGGCACAGAATTTCTTCTAGAAAATAAATAACTAAGAAACATCTTTCCAAATTTCTTTCTGTTGAACGCTAAAAGGGAAATAGTATTAGCAAATGTGTCCATTGGAAGTAGATGCATTTTAGTACCATGAATATGTAATGTAGTGATGGTGAGTACAATCTAGAAGCTGATAGTTTTCAAAAATTACTATTCTCACATGATAATTTCAAACTTTTTAAATTTGGCTATCAAAGTTTTAATAATAAAATTGCAGCCATAATTAAATTTTTAAATATAATTTTAAATTTATTTTTCCTTCCACGAGTTCTCTTCATGATTGTGACATTCACTTTTAGTTGACTATTAGTTTTAACAACCAGTCATTCTCCTTTGAACCAAAGGTATATTTTGTAGTGTGAAATTTTAGTTGTCTTAAAAAATTCTAACCAGAAAAGTGTTTCTTTTTTTCATTCATTTATGTAAACTCCTTGTTTTTCTACTTTGCCTCTTTACTTGTTTTTCTCATGCACATTTTTTTATTTTATTTATTCATTTGCTTAATGATATCTCTCCTGCTTGACAATCAACCTCATAAGGCAGAGATGTATTTGATGTTTTATCCTTAATATCTAGAAAAGTGCCTAGTTCAAAGTCAGCACTCCAATATTTGTTGAATAAATGAATGCATGAATACATGAATACATGAATGAATGAATATATTTCATCTAAATATACTGAATTCTTGTTGTGTGAATCAAGAACCAAAGTACATGGTAAGCACTCAAGAAATACTCCTTAGTAATAATTATTTTCCAGTTCCTCAAAATATAAAACAAGAGGTTAAACTAGCACCAAAATTTATAGATTGAAGGATTTTCACATGGAGTTCTCCAGATATGCATTCTTCTGTGGACTATGTAAGCATTAATGATGATATTTAATATATGATTGCTCTCTTATTCCAGCTGCCATTTTTGCCATTATCTTGAAGTGACTCATATCCTACTCCCCTCAAAAAAACTTTGGTCTTATTCCTTCTGAGAAAGTATATAATGTAGCCTTGTAAGATATTACATATGGACACCAACAATTTCGCTTCTTCTTAAATTATAACTTCCCAGAGGAGCCTCACACCCACCTGGCAACTCATAGTTGTTAGTGTCATTAACTGTGTTGCTTGTCCCATCCTTCACGTCCCCTTGCCTGTTTTCACCCTTTTCACCCAGCCCCCAACCCCCCTTCCATCTGCCAACCCTCAGCTTGTTCTCTGTATGAGTCTCTGTTTTGTTTTGTTCTATGTGAATCTCTGAATTTATTTTCAAAATACAAAAAAAGTATATGGTATAATAATTGTCACTCGGAATTACAATGTCACCAAAAAAAAGACAATGCTATCTTACTTATTTTTTACATCCTCTGGTGTCCGGCATATTGTCATGCTGTTTACATAGAAAAGACGAATTAAAGTTGGCAGCTTTAAGAATCCATGCCAAGCTTTACTTCATTCTCTGCCTTTAAGCTCATTGTTGTTGGCTGTGATGAGCAGAATGAATCATATAGCAAAGACATCTGGGGCTGTGAGGAACTGGTTTTCTGACACCTGGGAGAGACATGGACAATGATGAGTCTTCAGAATCACCAGATATAAAAATAATCAATGAAGTCTGAGTCAGTGAACTAAGTCCGCCTCTTTTGGTATCAAGTAAAAGTCTGATTAAAGCTGCCAGCCCTGTCCTTCAGAAATATCCATAGCCAGCTACAAGTGTAAAACTAAAAGCTTGCTAAGCATCAGAAAAAGTAATGAAGTGGCGTGCAATCCGAAGTCCCCCTTGATATACTCTCCTTCACAATTTGCATTGAGGGCAAGGGGAGGAGAGACTTCTAGTCTGTACTCTGAAGCTCATTAGCTGTGAGGTGTTACTTGAGAAGATTTAGAGTCACAAAATGAAGTTCCTGAGATATATTCCCAATGTCCTTATTTGACTTTGTTATGGCCCAATTTTTTTGAAGAGTTTACTCTAGGTCTACTTTTTTATTTATTTCACGATCATTTTTGAACCTCCATGAAAGACATCATAATCTAGTTCAGTAGTGAAGAGCCTGTGCTCTGGTGTCAGATTGCACAAGATCAAATCTCAACTCCACCCTTATTAATGATGGAAACTTGAGCAATTTACTTTCTATACTTCAGGTTCCTGACCTGTAAACTGGGCTCAATGAAAGCCCTGATGATTAACATGTGAATTAATAAATTAGATCATTGAAAGTATAAATTGTGTCCAGAACGTAGTAAAAGACTAGTTAATGCCAACTATCATCACATATCTGAGAGAGACTCCGAGAGTATGTGCCCTATGGCTTAAAATCAGGAGGAAAACAAAACACAGCACATCGCTTGTCCCCAGAATGCAAGCTCACAGATTCATGGCAGAAAACAAGTTCATAGATTCATGGCAGAAAGCTCAGATAAGAAAACTGACAACTACACTCAGAATAGCAGTGCTACACCCAGGGTCTCAAAGGAGCCCAAATGAGGGGCACCAAATTCTACCTCATAATGGTGAATAATTTTTTCTAAGAGGAGCAGCCACTGGGCTCTTGAAGGACACAGCAGTGTAACACTGGCATGAAGGAGGGCAGGTGATGGCTGACACGGAGACTGACTACAGTAGAGGTTTTGCAAGTCCTCTGCCTTTGGGGGACTGCCCAAAAATTGTTTTAGTACAAATCTCTCTGGCTGCAATCCCCTACCTATACAAAGGCCTTCATAATCCTTTATGAACATCACTGGGATTTCTTAAATAGTAGTGAGAAACGTATTCATGCATAATATAGTAATATATCTTTAGAACTAATAGGAATTTAGGAATTAGATTTGGATTCAGATTATGTCTCCATATCCATGAATTTGAGCTAGTTATCTAACCTCCCAGGGCCTCTTTCTCTTTGGATAAAATCAGACATAATAATACCTAGCTCATGAGTTAAATAGAATCACCTGTGAGAAAGAGCTTAGCACATAGCGGCAGCTCCATAATTATCGACTTTATTCCTTTCTGTCGAAAGCTTTCAAAAGCAAGGTTATTTCAAATGCAAAAAGGAGTTATAAAGATTGTTTGTCAATACAATAATTTATCTCATCTTGGTAATAATGACTTGAAAATATGGTTTCCAGAAAATGTTTTGTAGTATTTTTGACAGAGGTTAGAATTTAACAACAAAGAACTAAAGAAGGAGAATGAGAAGAGAAGGAGGGAGTGAGAAGGAAGAGAAAGGAGAGGAGGAGGAGGCAAAGATATTTTAAACATCTTGTTCAACTTCTGCTTAGGAAATAACTTTCCCTGATGTTTCAACATTGTAATGATAATATCCTAGTTTTCAGTTTTGCGTGCTCTTCCAAATCTACATTGACCTCAGTCAAGACAGACCCTTTTCTGTTTTGATCATCCGCTCTTTGCTTTTGGAAAGCTCTAAAAAGTCAGGACTCTGCCAGAAGCAAGAAAAGCTACAAAAACACATTACGTTTAGTCCAGCTGCCCTTCCCTATTTTCTGGCACCCTGATATACAGCACTACCAAGTCCATCCATATTTTTCTGAGACAAAAAAGAAGAGTGTAACTCTTTGTGTCCCTTCAAATACAGCATTATTTCTATTATGACGAAGTTAATTGCTGAAATAGAAGTGGTAGACAGCCCAGCTGTAATCTGCTATCTTTCAAAGGAAGCCAGTTTCAGGAAATCAATGGCATAAGCATTATATCTCATTTCTCCCCTCCTTTCCAGTCCATAGACAGTCTTATAGAATGTCTCCATGCCAGGAGACATTCGTGTCACAAGATAGCAGGCTCACTGTAGGAACTTGTTGCAATACTTTCATTTTTATCACAGCAGTGATTTTTTACAGCCCCTCTTCCTTTCCTGGAAGTGCATGCACATTCTCAGTGTTGTGCTTAGTTAAAAATAATTGTGGAATGAGCTTAAAATGAAGAAAGTAGAAGGTGTGATTCACATATACAGAATTCTTAGAAGCATCAGAATTTGTAGAGGAAGACTGCACTCCATCTACCAAGTGTTTTTCTTCATACCAGTTCAATAAACTAGGAAATGTACTAATCTTACCTTCAAAAATAATAATAATGACAACCAGAATGATATGTTTTAAAAAATGAAAACGCTCTGGCTCAATTTCTTTGGCTACACTTGTCAGTTTTCTGTCTAGCCTCAGCTGCTGACAATTAGCAGGACAGGCTTTCTATTCGGATAAGATATGATTGTAATGCAAAACACAAGGACAGGTGAAAAGTGTTAGATGGTGTTGGGTGAGTAGGGTGAATTTCTGCAGATAGAGCAGTCCAGGCAGCTCGTTATTATGAAATGTCCCTGGGTGCAATAGAATAGTCAAACAAAGAGTATTCTTTTCCTTCTTAATTAATTTGAAGATAAATAATTTTCCTCTTAAACTCAAATCAGGATCACGCAAAACCCCTGTGTCCTTTGACATCTCAAAGCTTCTGCATGATGAACATCACAACGAGCCATTTTTAAAATCTCTTTTCTGTTTAACTCACTATCATAACCTGTCAGTGCCAAACAGTGAAAAGAATGACAGTGGTGGTAACCATGTGCAAAGCTGTTCAGCGTAGCCAGCCTTGGACTCAAGAGTCAACTTTCAATAGCTGCACCACCTCCCCCTACAGGAAAGAGCCCACACAAGCAGGCTTCCTCGTTCATTAACATTCTAAAGATATTTACTTTGCAGAATCTCCAAGGCAGCTGAACATGATGTATGAGATAAAGAATCTTGCCTTCCTCATGCACAGTGAGTGAGGAAAAAGTAGTGCTTGGTCGAAACAGTGATATTGTGTATAGCAACTTCAGCAGATTCAACTGGCAAAGCTGCCCTGATGAAGATTCAAAGAAAAAAGTTTCTAACTGTATTTCTCAGTTCTTTGAATTTGGCTCACTTTGAGTGTGAATCACCTCTGGAAGGCAGCCAGTGAGGCACGACTTAGTAATAACAATCATAAAAAAATAGAAACTCCTCCCTTTCCCAAGATAACAAACACTATGTCCAGCCTCATCCTCTTCTGTCAATAAAGTTGGAACATATGTACATGCAATGACTTATCAACACACGTGCCAGTCTCCATTTGGGTTCAGCAAGAAAAATGTCAAAAGCCAGAATGGGAAGATCATTTTATAAACCCATGGATGTCACCTACAACATTTATAACAACATTCATAGTAACACAGTCTCAATAGTATGTGGAGATTTTTTTTCACTTACTGTGGAATTTGGTCTTTTTTTTTTTTTGTCTGTCATAACTGGCTATCATCAAAAGTTACTGTAAAAGTGGACTGCCAGACTGCACAAGACTACTTTGCTTTATCACCCACAATTTCTGAGGTCTTACAAGAAGGAGGTTAGCCAGAGACTTTTAGCATACCCAAGGATAGTATCTAAAGGGGCTGCATGTTCTTTTATTAATTTTTTATATTTTAACTGTTTCCAATTATAGTTGACATATAATATTATATTAATTTCAGGTATACAACACAGTGGTTAGACATTTACATACCTCACAAAGTGACCATCCCGATAAATCTAGCACCTACCTGACACCATACATTGTAATTATAACACTACTGACTATATTTCCCATGTTATACCCTACATCCCCATGTCTACTTTGTAACTACAAATCTGTACCTCTTAATCTCCTTCCCACTTCATCATTTCCCCATTCCTCCAATCCAACAACCAGTAAAATGCTCTCTGTACCTATCAGCTTGTATCTGCTATTTGTTATCCTGTTCTCTAGACTCCACATATAAATGAAATTATGTGACATTTTTCCTTCTCTGTCTGACTTACTCCACTTAGCACGATACCCTCTAGGTTCATCCATATCGTTACAAATTAATTTTTTGTTATGGCTTAGAACTAATATATATATATATATATATATATATATATATAATGTCATAACAAAGAATTAATATATATAACTTCTTCTTTATCCATTCATCTATTGATGGACACTCAGGTTGCCTCCATATCTTGGCTATTGTAAATAATGCTGAAATGCACATATGGATGAACATTTCCCTTCAAACTAGTGTTTTGGGTTTCCTTGGATAAATACTAGGAGTGGGGTTACTCGGTCCTTCTTTATCTCTTGTTACAGCCTTTATTTTAAAGTCTAATCATAAATATTGTCACTCCAGCTGTTTTGTTGTTGTTTGTTTCTATTGAAATATCTCTTTCTCTCCCTTTACTTTAATTCTGTGTATGTCTTTCAAT
Organism: Macroglossus sobrinus; assembly: GCA_004027375.1. Lineage (NCBI taxonomy): Eukaryota > Metazoa > Chordata > Mammalia > Chiroptera > Pteropodidae > Macroglossus > Macroglossus sobrinus. Next base: position 100,646 of record PVKZ01002846.1, on the reverse strand, counting down.
CTGATGTGAGTCTCTTGTAGGCAGCACATATAAAGGTGTTGTTTTCTTTTCCATTCGGCCATCTTACATCTTTTGATCGAAGCATTTAACCCACTTACATTTAAACTAATTGTTGATAGATATGTAGTTATCGCCATTTTATTATTCATATTAAAAAAAATTTTTTTCTACGTTTTCTTAAAGAAGTCCCTTTAACATTTCTTGTAATGCTAATTTGGTGGTGATGAACTCTTTTAGCTTTTTCTTGTCTGAGAAACTCTTTATATGTTCTTTGCTTCTAAATGATAACTTTTCTGGGTAAAGTAATCTTAGTTGTAGGTTTTTGCTTTTCATCACTTTGAATATTTCATACTATCCCTTCTGGCCTGTGAAGTTTCTGCTGAGAAATCAGCTGACAGTCTTGGGGGAGCTTCCTTATAGGTAACTAACTGATTTTCTCTTGCTGCTTTTAAGATTTTCTCTTTGTCTTTAACCTTTGGCATTTTTATTATGACATGTCCTGTTGTGGGTTCATTTTGTTTGGGACTCTGTGCCTTCTGGGCTTATATGTCTATTTCACAAGGTTAGGGAAGTTTTCTGTCTTTATTTCTTCAAATAGGTTTTCAGTTCTTTGTTCTCTCTCTTCTCCTTCTGGGACCCCTATGATGTGAATGTTGGTACACTTGCTATTGTTCCAGAGGCCCCTTAAACTATCCACATTTTTTTAGATTGTTTTTTTCTTTTTGCTGTTCTCATTGGGTGTTTTCTGTTACCTTATCTTCCAAATTGCTGATTCGATTCTCTGCTTTATCTGATCTACTGTCGATTCCCTTTCATGTATTTTTTATTTCAGTTATTGCATTCTTTATCTCTGAATGGTTCTTTTTATGTTTCCTATCTCTTTGCTAAAATTCTCACTGAGATCATTAAGAATCTTATAACCAGTGTTTTGAACTATGCATCTGGTAGATTGCTTATCTCCATTTTGTTTAGTTCTTTTTGTGGGGCTTTTTCTGTTCTTTCATTGGGACATGTTTCTGTCCCCTCATTTTGGCTGCCTCCCTGTGTTTATTTCTATGTATTAGGCAGAGCTGCTATATATTCTGGTCTTAGTAGAGTGTCCTTATGTAATAAGTGTCCCGTGGGGCCCAGTGGCACAGTCATTCTTGGTCACCTAATCTGTGTTCTCCAGGTATGGGGGATGTGTGTGCCCTCCTGTTGTAATTGAACCTTGGTTGATATTTGCATGTCAGGCTGATTGGTTGTGAGGACTGGCCATGACTACAGTGGAGGAGCTGTTGTGCAGGGGCTGACCCCACAGAGAAGAACTCTCTTTAGCAGGACTCTGGTGCATGCCGAGTCTGCTCTTTAAGTGTGTCATTTGTGAAGGTGGCTAGATGGTGCTCTGGTTCAAATGGGTCACTGGATGTGCCTGCCCCAGAGGGGCAAGAAGCTCTCCTGTAGGCCAAGATCAGCCACCACCTGTGTCCTGTCTGGGGCCACCTGGCATAAGCCACAAAAATTATTCACAGATGTCTTTCATCTGTACTGGCCTTAGAGGTTCTTAGGAGAGACTAGACTGCATACTGAGGCCAGCTGCTGCTAGTGCATGACTGGGGCTGATCAGCAAGAGGTAAAGGATATGCCAAGGTCAGATGTTATTTGTTTGGGATCTGTGAACCTTTGAGATTTTAGAAAAACTCTGCAGCCTGAGCAAAGACATGTCATTTGTATGGAAAAGCCACTGGAAGTGGTTTGGGTGGGTCCCCAAGTTGGGTGGGATAAGGTCTCAGGGCAGAGTGAACGGCATTTGTCAATGGAGACTCAGAGATGGCACCTGCCAGAGTTTGCATGCTGGGCTCAACAAAGGAACAGAGCTCTCTGCCAGCACTTCTGTCTGGAAGAATGCTGTCCAGCTAATCCTCACCCTGAAGCCAGACAATTTTGTTCCTTTCCGTATGTCTCTGGAGCCTTTTGAGCTGCTGCTCAGAGCAAGTGAGTCTATCAGTGAGTAAGTTCATGCACAGGCCCTTTAAGAGGAATGCCTGTGACTCCAGCTGCCCTCTATTTCACTCAGCTACAATTTCCACTGGTTTTTACAGCCAGAAATAGTGGGGACTTCTCCTCCCAGCGTTGATTCCCCAGGCTAGTGTGAGGTTGGGACCCCTTGCTTCTCGGGTATCCTCCACAACCCAGATATCCCTCTTGATTCTCAACCACCACACGTTGAGTGTTAGACTAGCCCATTTAGTGTCTTCACCCCTACCCAACTCAAGGTGGCTTCTTCTGTGTAGCGTTTGTTATATAACTTCTGTTCGGCTAGACTTCAGGCGATTCTCTTTGATGGTTGTTCTGCAGGTTAGTTGTAATTTTCATGTAGTTATGAGAGGAGGTGAACATCTTGACCAGAACCCTGCATGCTCTTTTTTAAGAAATTTATCCTTTTTTTTCCCCAGAGAAATAGCTGCCACCTGTAGTTAACGTAATAGGGTTTCATAGTTTATGCTCACCATACACAATGTTACTGACTGTATTTCCTATATTGTACATTATATTCACATGACATTTATTTTATAGATGGAAGTTTGTACATCTTTTTCTTTACATTTTTACTCACTCTCCTCATCTCTGGTAACTATTAATTTGTTCTTTGTATATATGAGTTTGTTTCTGTTTTGTTTTACTTGTTTTGTTTTTTAGATGCTACATATAAGTGAAGTCATATGGTATTTTTCTTTATCTGCTTTATTTCATTTGGCATAATAACATCTATGTCCATTCATGTTGTCACAAATGGCAAGATTCCATTTTTATGACTCAGTAATATTTCATTGTATCAACATATTATATGTTGATACATGTAATATAATACCCATTCATCTATTGCTGAACATCTATTCCTTCCACATCTTGGCTTTTTAAGTAATGTGTCAGTGAACATAAGGGTGTATAGATCTCTTAAAAGTAGTGTTTTTATATTCTTTATAAAAATACTCAGAAGAGAAATATCTGGGGCATATGGTAGTTCTACCTTTTAATTTTTGAGGGACCTCTATACTATATCCAGTAGAGAGTTTTCCAATTTTCAATCAAACCAACATACATGAGGATTGCACTGTTGTGGAATTTTTGATAATAGTCATTTTGGAAAGTGTGAGGTGGTATCTCATTGTCAGTTTGATTTGCATTTCCTGATGATAAATGATGTTGAGCATCTTTTCATGTATCTGTTGCCCATCTGTATTTCTTCTTTGAAGAGGCAAAAATGTACAGTGGGTAAATGACAGTCCCTTAAATAAATAATGTTGGGAAAACTGGACAGATACATGTAAAAGATGAAAATGAATTCAAGATGGATTAAATACTTAAATGTAAGATCTGGGGCCATACAACTAGAAGAAAACATAGTAAACTCTTAGACATTGGTCTTAGCAATATTTGTTTGATATGTCTCCCCAGGCAATGGCAACAACAGCAAAAATAAGCAAATGTTTGACTACATCAAACTAAAAAGTTTTACACAGACAGAAACCATCAACAAAAGAAGAAAGTAATCTACTGAATGGGAGAGAAGATATTTGCGAATGGCATATCCAATAAGAAGGTGATATATAAAATACAGAAGTAATGATACAACTCAACATAAAAAAATACAATCTTATTAAAACATGGGCAGAGGACCTAAATCTTAGAGAATGACTGTAGTAGTAAAAAGACCTTAAAGATATGAGTTTGAGTAGTATGATCACAGGTGGAGAAGACAAATAGGAGTGGGCTATGGGAACCAAAGTCTAGCTAGATGACTTTGATCTTTTCAATTTACATCCATCCCCAACATGACAAATATAAGGTGTAAACAAAGATCCTTTTTTTTGTCCTCCTTATCCCTAGTACTCTCTTTTTAAATGGCTATAATGATCAGCAAAAGAATTTACTTAACTATACTGATAGCATCTTAAATGATGCAGTTTTACCTTGTCAGTGAAATAGCTATAATTAAAAAAATATATTCCCTTCCCTTCAGAGCTTAATTCAGATAGGGTATCTGATAGATTTTTTTTAAATGTTAACTTTTATCAGTTTTATTTCAAAATTATTTCATGTTTATGAGATAGCATTTAGAAAATTCTAGTTTGGGGCAAGTCCACATTTGTGTACTTTTCCTCAGAGTCTCCAGTGTACAGTTTAGTGCCATCACAGAGGAAGTGGAGTGCTTCATGCAGAGAACTAATTCAGAAAACCATCTCTAACTTCACTACCAAGAGATACTTATCTTTACTGTTTGAAACCTGTTTTTCTGATATCATACACAAACAAGCATACGTATATAAACAAGTGTGTGTAAGAATGTGTGTTTTACAAAGCACAACATTATATGGCTGTTATAGGGCATCCATGGGAAATGCTGTATGAGGGTGAGACTAAAATATTGGGACCATTGCTCTTAATAGTCTTAATATTTGACTTTTCCACAACTGTTCTGAGAGAATAAGTGACTTCTAAAAAACACTTAAAACTCCCCTCCTTTAAAGAAGTACCCTGCTTTCTTGGTCTTACTTATCTATATAAATTGGAGAGAAACACTTTTTTTTATGCCATGAATAAGATTAATGGTAGCTGTAATTACATTTTACCTGTGCCCTGAATTTTTCCACATAAGAAAGGTATGAAAAAATCAAAACATCTCTTCCTCTTACTGCATTGTTCGCTAAATGGTCTTTATGTTTTCCTGTAGGCTACAGAGGAGATCTCTCTATCTTAAGTTTCCCAATCACAGAGTGAGAAAACACCACGGGATTCAGGAATATTCAGAGAATTGGATTTCTACTTTCAGGGATGGTGGTTCATCAGTCTAAGTGTCGAGGGAAATAATGAATACATTGTGGTACAATTATATTGTGGGATACGCCAGTTGAAAAAATGCACTCGAGATACATGTAGCAAAGTGGATAAATCTCAAATGCAGAATTTTAAGAAAAAAGACAAGTTGCAGAATTAGAGGCAGCGTATAATATCATGCATATTAAGTTTAAAAACAAATATGTGAAGTATTCCTTTTATGGATACATTCATGTGTAGTAAAAATATAAAACATGCATGAGAATGATACAGATAGATTTCAGGAAATTCATTACCTTAGGTAGAAAAGAAAATGACATCATGAGTGGTACAAAAAGATTTGAATTTACTCTGTAACATTTTGTTCCTTAAGCTGAGTGATGGCTACATATATGTCATTTTTGTTGCCTGAAATATTTCATAATTAAAAAAACAGATGATATAATTGACATCTTTAAAAATTTAAAGTTCTGGCATGTTGATAATAGAGAGTATCCCATGACTTGGAAACAAAGCTATTGTGAAGGCAATTTTTAGGTCATTCTTTGGAAAAAACTAAGAGTTATTTATCAAATGAACAGTGTCACCTATAGAACTGAGGAGTGAAATGGAGTGAAAGGCTTCAGGAGTACCCAGTCATAGTGGGAACAGAATTGACTTGTCTTTGTTTTACGAATAAGGATTTCTTTTGTCCTGTAGAATTCCCAGGACATATTCCCCAAAAAGCTTTACTTTATGGCAGCATCAATTTGTGTTCCTGGAGGCCTCTAAACCCTACTTAACTTCAAGCTCATAGACTGACATTTCCTGCCACACTGCCATCTACCACTAACCAGGCTGAGTGCAACTGCTACTCCATGCTGGTTTCCCTTCCCAGTTTTAATATTGTCATTCTTTGTTCCAGCTGTAAGCACTCACTGGCACCCTTGTGAGATTAAGAGTTCCCTACGTCTGAAGATATTCAAAAAGAAGTAGATGGCCAGAGATGCTATGGAAGGGTTTCTAGTAGTCTCTGCTATGTTGGAGCAGATAATCTCTGAGTATTTATTTCTATATTCATCCAAGAAATACTGAGTATTTACTTTGTGCAAGGTTCGGTTCCATAGTTTTGAGCTTTGCCTTTGTAAATGTATCTCTGCTTTCACAAAAATGGAAATTGAGACATAAAAGGATATGAAATTTATTTTAAACAAATAATAAGCAGGCAGGCAGGCTGTAGTTTGCAGACCCATTTCTTGTCGTCTGATTGCCAAGAGCACTACCAGTATTGCAGGAACATTTTAGAGATAATGGTTAAATTCAGACTCATAGATGTCTCACCATGGAATAGACCCTAGAGGTCATCTAATTCAAATACTTCATTTTACAGATGAGGAAACAAAAGCTGATAGAGGTTCAGTGGCTACCTGACTGCAGAACCTATTCTCAGACATAGTATTTCCTTACCAACCTTGAAGGTTATGTTCCTAAAAATCCCTGTGGTAAGGAGAAATTACATTTGAGGAACTTATGACCTTAAGAAAAACAGAGTTTGAAGAGTTAAGATAGTGAATTGGAGAAAGTTATCTTTATTGTTTTATATTTACTAACATAAAGTAATACAGATGTCATTGATATTCACTTTATGCTAAACATTTGTAATGATGAGTCCCTTTAAACTGATTTTGTATTTACTTTTTAGAATTCCTTATTATCAACCTTGTAGTATTTGAAAACTTCTTGTTATTTGTTTTCCTTTTAACAAATAACAGTTACAATGGATAGTTTTCTGTTTCAGGTCATGTGGTGTTTACCTTTTTGTGCCTTTGATATGATCATTCTTACTGATAATTCTCTTAACTTGACTCTGACAACTCCATTTCTTCCTGATTCTTCTCCCACCTCTCTAGCTGTTTCTTCTCTGCTGCACTTTAACTGTAGCTACTCACCAGTATTGTGCCCTAAATTTTCACCTTCTCTCACTGTTTGGTCTCCCTATATAATTACTGCTTTTATATAACGAGGTCCTGTCAAATAAACCTTAACATCTTTCTACTCTGTGTTTATTCATCTATTCCCACTGCTATGCCTTAATTCAGGATATCATCATCTCTCACCTGGATTACTACAGTAATCTCATCGATTTGTCACTAGTTTTATATCCCTCAAATGCATTATTTGCATTTTGGTCTGAGTGACATTTTTCTTATAACTTCTTACAGCTCTTAGTGGCTCCATATTATCTGAAGAACTCAACATTTCATCCAAGATCCTCCACTCTTGCATTCTTTACTCCAGTTATATTAATCTATTGAATGTTGCCTGATGCACCAGGTTGTCATCTTCAGTGACTTTGTTAATAGACTCTTCATCAGGAATGCCCTTCACTCTGCCCCCTTCACTCTATCACACTTCTCCCATATGCCACCACCTGTCTTTGAGTACTCTCATCAACCACACCTCCTCCTTTTGAAGGCACCACCCTCTACTCTCTGTTCACCTCATACTCCACTGAGAAGAAAAGGAGTTTCTACTACAATATCTGAAAACCTCCATTTATGAGTCCTATCTTTTCTTTCCCTTTATACGATTAGGTATGTCCTATTTTAATCAAATCCTGACCCTCCATTCATACTTGGGATCCCATTTCTCTTACCATCTCAGGAAATTTGATACTTCTGTCATATCTTCTCTGCTGAATTATTCCTATCAGTATATAAAGTATTGCCTTCCTAAAAAATGAAATTAAAAAGCTCTATATCAATCCACATCTCCTTCCAGCTATCATCCCATTCTTCTTTCTATTTCACAATAAAACTCCATAGAATAGTTGTGTATACATGGTGCTTTTACTTTTTCACTCATGCTCACTTTGTAATTCACTTGAAACTGTCATTCATCCTCACAGTCCACTTGGTCACTAACAGCTTCCATATTGCAAAATTCACATTTTTATCTCATTAGAACTTTCAGCAACATTCAGAAATTGATCATCCTTCTCTCAAAATTCTGTCCATTCTTGGCTTATATGATTCCACACACATATAGTTCCGCTGTGTGTCATATCACTAAGTATTGAATTTACTCAATATTCTGATCTGAGCCCCAATCCTAATGTTTCCATAAATGACCTTATCTGTCCTCATCACTTAAAATACTATTTTCAGGCCAACATTTGTAGGAACATTTGTACCTCTAGTCCTAACCTTCCCTCTGACCTCCTGACTTATATACCTATTTATGTAACACCCTCTCATGGGGGTCTTATGGTCATTTCATATCCAAGACCTTCTTTATTTTCCTCTGTAAATATCCCTCCATCTTCTCTTTCTTTGACATCATCATCTACCCAATTGCTCAAATCTGAAACCAAGGAGTCACTCATAATTCCTCCCTGTCTTTCTTTCTCTACATCTAATTGATCACTAAGTCTGATTACCTCTGTCTCTTAAATGTATTTCAAGGTGATCTACTTCTCCACATCTTCATTGCCACATTCTGGGCCAAGTTATCATGATTTTAAAATTAACTACTGCAATACCTCCAAACTAATCTCCATGCACACAAAATACAGCCAATCCCATCCCAAATAGTCTTTCAAGCAAATTAGTTTCTTTCTCATCTCAATCCACTACATGGTGTTCCCTCTGCATGTTTTAATAAAGGACTCATGTAGAGTCTTTAATGTCATCTTTTCAGAAAATTTCCCTGGTAACATTATCTTTATTAATCTCTTCATTCTTTATCTCTGAGTCTTATTTCCACAATTTGTAAATACATATTTGTTTACTTATTTTGTTGCTATTTGTTTCTTGCTATTTCTTCTACTTATCTAAGTAGAAGTTTCTATATAAGCGACCAAAATATATCTAGTAACTGTCAGCATGCTTGTCACCTAGTAGCACTAAATAATTATTTGTTGAATAACTTAGTGATTTTTGCAGTCATTTAAGTGTGTGTGTGTGTGTGTGTGTGTGTGTGTGTGTGTGTGTGTGTGTGTTTGATTGACTGAAAATAGATTACCTATAGTGACATGTAGAATCAAAAAGTGAGGAGTAGAAGATAGCACCACTTTGGGATAAAATTTAACTTAAAAGTCAGCAGCTCTTCAAAAAATAGTTACCAGCATTCCTGGAACTATTATGCCATTATCTACTCTAGCTGACTTTGGCACATTAGCATCTCTACTGACTGACCTCTTGCATAAGAATAAAATAGAAAGTAGCTTGGAACCATGAATACTTGAAGTTTGACATTTAAAAATTCATCTTCAGAAGAAATATCCTAATTGCGCTAAAAGTTTATTTTTTTTTTTAACACATCAGGGTGTGTATCTATAGATCCAAGAGAGCTGATGTTTAGTTTTAGTATAAATATGAAGGGGAAGGTCAACCTTTTTAGTCTAGTTAGGCCTGATTGGATGAGGCCCACTCATGAGGGATGGCAGTCTACTTTCCTTAGTTTAATTGATTGGATGAGGCCCACTCATTAGGGATGGAAGTCTACTTTGCTTAGTTTAAAGATTCAAATGTTAATCTCATCCCAAAACACTCTATCAGGCACACTCAAGATAACATTTGACTAAATACTTAGGCATCCTATGGTCCAGTCAAATTGACACATAAAATAACCAACACAAATACATAGCACATTAAAAAATGGATTCATGAGATTTAAAATTAAGTCTATATTGTATGTTTACTGAGTGAATTCTACAGTTTTTCTCATAGAGTTTGTCTACATTTTTAGTTAAGTTTTCCCCAGACATTTTACTTCTTTTGCTATTATTAATGGAGTTTTAACTTTTTAAATATTTTCTACCTGGTAATTGTTCACAAATATTAAAGTCATAAAAATAGAAGTAGATAAATTTAATTTAATCCACATTAAATAATAATTTTTTTTATGTTTTTTTTGTAGTCTTTGGTTATTCTCTTATAGTTGTGGTTAAACAATCACACATAATAATAGATTTACCAATTTAGTTAAAATTTTTATCTTCAACTTCTATTTTCTAATTTCTTTAGTGAATATTCATATAATATTAAATAAGAATGGTGTTTAGAAGAGCTGGTTAAGAGGCATATCATGTTTCTGACTTGGATATTAGTTCTATATAGTCTTTCCATGAACTATGATGCTGGTGTGTAATCATCTCAGAGATGAGTTTCAGCAAGAGTAGAATGAGTATGCTGTTGTAATAAACAACTCAAGAGTCCCAGAGATGTAAACAAATTTTCTATCTTGCAGATTATATTGTTTGGGTTCTCTCTGTCCTTACTTATTTTTTTGTTCACTTGATCTGTCTTGGACCAAAAGTAGTATATGGAAGGTTCCTACAGCTGGTATCTTTCTTTTTCTCCATGTGAACTCTGTCAACCTGCTTTATTATAGTTGCAGCCATTTTTGATGCATATATATGTATACATGCATATGATATATATATATATATATGTATATATATATACACACAATTTCATTGTCCTTCATAAAATTATAAATTTCCTTTTATTTCTTTATTCTTATTAATTAAAAATTTATTTTGATACTAAGATTAGAAGCCTTTTTTAACAAGTACATGTCTCATTATTGATCATTTGGCACCAGTTTTCCTGATGAGCTTTCATCATGTAGACTCAAGTCTTCTTCCACTTCAAAAAAGATTTCTTAAATTATATTGATTTTTTTTCTTTTCATTGTTTTAATTTTCTTTTGGGTGAAATTTACTAATGCACAAATTGGATCTCCTTTGTTTTTTATATTCACCGTATTTTCCTGTATGATTATTTTAAAATTCCTTCTTCATTTCTGTTTTTCTTTACTTTTCTAGTTTCTCTTCTGTTTTTTATTCTCTGTAGTGTCTGTTCTCCCATGTGCTAATAATTAATCTTCATTTCTAAAATAATTTTATTCTATCCATTTTTTTTCTGAGTTTTGTCAGTAACTGCTTTACCTTTTCTTATATTTAATACCTTTGGTCTAAGCAAAACTCCCATCATTCCTTATATTTGTTTTATGGTTTTCTTTTATAACAGTAATGCTTCAGTATTTTTAATATAGAGTTATAATTTTGATCTGCTTTGCATATAATTTTTTACTGTTGAAAGTTCTTTATTTGTAGAAATTTTGCTAATTTTTAAAACATTTTTTTCTGTAAGTCTTTATATGTGTGCTATGCTTATTTGTCTGATATTCATATTGAATGAGTTAAATTTTTCTGGATTTGGCAATAGCCAGAGTTTCTTGGAGAAAAGAAAAGGAATAGTGTATCCTTTAAAGCTTTATAGGCGAAATACATCTTTTGTTGCTACAGAGAGATATTTTCCTTAAAATATGATGTGTTTCTTTTAGAACCAAATTTAGTTTGGGAGATTGCATTCAGCCAATCCTGCATTTGCTTGGTTCTTTCACCAGCTGCTGCCCCTCCTCTCAGCCAGATGGGGCCAGACCTTGCTTTCCTAAATCATTGACTCTTTTCAGAGGGTACTTTTATTGATTTACTTATTTACTTACTATTTATCTGTTTTTACAATAGCGTTATACGGTCTACCTTTGTGCCCTACTGAGTACTTTTTTTACCTCTCACTTTGTCTCTTCTATCATTCAGTTCCTTTAAGAACTCAGTCTAGCTTCTAGCTTCCTGCTTAGGATGGAGCTCTTTCTTTTTAGCAACGTATGTTTTCTGGGGATTCTGAGATCTGTATCCTCTCAGCCCCTCAGCCTGCCCACACCTTCTCACCATTCTGTCTCAATGTCTACAGGGCAGCTTATGAGTTTTATTGGTCTTGGTTAGAAGGTTATAAACATTTTTTTTGTTTCCTAGTTTTAATAAAAATAGCATTTGTGTCTATTTCTGTACATTCTCTTGTTGCTATGTTTGTTTCCCAGGAGGAATATAAAAATATTCAGAACTAAATTACTGTCTCTTTCCTATAGTAAACCCTACTGAAAATATTCTTCTTTGCCATCAGGCTTATCCCCAACATTTACAGTTACAACAGCAAATGTACATATGGAGGCCAATATACCATACACTAAAATCTTTATGGGTTGTAAATCAAGCTAATAAAACTATTAAGTGAGACATATTCTATTTTTCTTTCTTAACAAATACATCTTCACAATAACCTAGATGGCCAGACTCGAATGTACTATTTTCAGACTCTGCTGAGTTCTACCCCAGTCCTCATCCTGTTGTCCATCCCACTTTTCTTCTGACCTTAAACTATATCCCACACTATGAGGTGCCTCATAGCCTCCCATCTTCACTAATCAAGCTTTTTCCACATCATTTGTGATCACCATCCCCTTGGTACCCCATAGACCTAAAGGTGTATTCAACCGCAAAGCTACAAATCCTTGGAATGCCCAAAGATGTAGGGCCTTGAAGGTGGACCTCTGGGCATAGAATTCTGGGCTCCGGTTCCCCAGAGCCTGTTTTACGAGTGGGCTGGGGGCACTTTCCCTTGGCTCTGTGAACTCTTTACCTAGCAGAGAGGAGTATTAGACACAGAAGCCCGGAATGATTTTAGAAGTATGGGCACCATATATCTTATGTGCATTGTAGGAATTTCTACCATTAACATCTATTTAATTTATTATGAAAAGTGTAGTTTTTTAAAGGGGAATTACAAGTGAATCAAACTTTTTTTCATTTTAAGAATATTATGTAACTTTTCAATGGAAAAATTAAAAGCTACTTAGTGGAAAATAGGGTTACTGACAATTTTAATTTTTTTTATACTTTCCCATAGACTATGGATTTTCTACATTAAATGTATACTATTTTCATAATTAGAAAAGAAACCATTATTAAAAATGAAAAAAAAAAGACTTCAAAATGAATTGTGAACTTCCTCAAAGAGAATCTAATACTAATATTTATAAACCAAAAAATAAAATTCCCATTTTATTCTAGTGATCCAGGGCATATTTTCCAAATGCTTTTCTCTCAACACACACACACACACACACACACACACACACACACACGCACACACACACGCACACGTACACACACACAAACACAGACACACACTTTTCTTTGTCTTAAGAATGACTGTGTCAAAAATTTCCCTTATGAGAGAAGCCAACCCCTGCCCATAAGTCTTTCTTCACCTACCAGGATGCCTGTGTGACCATTTCTGATTGCATGAATATAATTTCTTGCAAGTGGGTTCCAGACAGGAAACTGAGTATGGAGTGGCCAATGTCAAAACAGCATTAGATCTAGAATTTCCCCAAGTCATTTCCAAAGTGAGGAGGTTTCCAGTATTTTATTTATGGTTCTTGCTTACTTTGGTTCCCAGGTTTCTCATTCTGGAAAGCTTTAATAACTTTTCTTTAGAACATTTCCACTCTCTACTAATGCACTCTTAAATTGGACAAAAGTGATAGTGTTATAAAACTTTTATTTTTTTAAATTCACAATATGTGTACAAACAAACAAGACTCTATGTCAGTAACAATGAATCTGAGATTAGAGTAATATTTTAATTATTTTTGCCTTGGAACTAATGGTAGGACAACAATTTAATTGATCTCAAATTCAAGTTCATTAGTTCTCAATTTCTTTAATTCACCACTTATTCTTCATCAATGTAATTCTTTTTCTTTCTTTTAAAAAATATTTTTAAAATATTTCAATTACAGTTGACATAAAATATTATATTAGTTTTAGGTATTCTGTGATTAGGCATTTATATAACTTGAGAAGTGATCACCCTGAAAAATCTAATATCCCTTTGACACAATACATAGTAATTATAATATTATTGACTCTATTCCTTATTCTATACTTTATATACTCATGGCTATTTTGTAATTACCAATTTGTACTTCTTAATTCCTTGACCTTCTTTACCTATCTTTCCAATCACTTTTCATCAAGCAACAATCAAATGTTCTCTGTATCTATGGGTTTGTTTTTATTTTATTTGTTCCTTTATTTTGTTCTTTAGATTCCACATATAAATAAAATCATATGGCATTGGTCTTTTTCTGTCTGACTTACTCCACTCAGCACAACACCCTCTAGGTCTATCCATGTTGTTACAGATGGCAAGATTTTATTCTTTATGGCTGAGTAAAATGTATATATGTATCACCTCTTCTTTATCCATTCTTTCATTGATGGACACCCAGGTTGCTTCCATATCTTGGCTATTGTAAATAATGCTGCAATGAACATATGGATGCACATGTCCCCTCGAAGTAGTATTTTGGGTTTCTTTGGATAAGTGCCCAGAAATGGAATTACTGGGTCTTTCTTTGTCTCTTGTTATAAACTTGTTTTAAAGTCTATTTTGTGGGTATAATTATTTCTACCTCAGATTTTTTTGGTTTTATTTTCATTTTCATAAAATATCTTTTTCTCTCCCTTTACTTTCAGTCTGTGTTTGTCTTTTGATCTGACATGAATCTCTTATAGGCAGCATATGTAAAAGTCTTATTTTCTTATCCATTCAGCTGCTCAATCTTGTGATTGAAACATTTAATTCTTTTTTATTTGAACTACTTATTGATAGATATTGCCATTTTATGCTTGCCATTTTATTATTCACAGTTTTGATACATATTTTTCTTCTTCTTAAAACAGTCCCTCCAACATTTTCTGTAACACTGACTTGGCGGTGGTGAACTCTAGCTTTTTCTTATCTGGAAAGCTCTTTATCTGTCCTTTTATTCTAAATGATAGTTTTGCTGGGTAGAGGAATCTTGGTTGTAGGTCCCTGCTTTTCATCACTTTGAATATTTTGTGCCAATCCCTTTGGCTTGAAATGTTTTTGTTGTGAAATCAGCTGACAGTCTTCTGCAAGCTCTCTTGTAGGTAACTAATTGCTTTTCTTTGCTGCTTTTAAGATTCTCTCTTTGTCTTTAACCTTTGGCATTTTAATTATGATGTATTTTGGTGTGGGTCTTTTGTTTAGGTTCATATTGTTTGGGACTCTCTGAGCTTCCTGAGTGTGTATGTCTATTTCCTTCACCAGGTTAGATAAATTTTTTGTTATTCTTTCTTCAAATAGGTTTTCAATTTCTTGCTCTCTCTCCTTTCCTTCTTGTACCCCTATGATACAAATATTATGCTTGATATTGCCCCAGAGGCCCTTTAAACTATCTTTGTTTTTTAAAATTCTTTTTTTTTTTTTTTTGCTGTTCTGATTGGGTGTCCTCTGCTACCTTGTTCTCTAAATTGCTGATTTGATCCTCTGCTTCATCTCTAATGCTTCATCTCAGATATTATATTTTTTATTTCTGATTTGTTACATTTTACATTTTCTATCTCAATTTTTAAGTTTTCTGTCTCTTAAAGTTCTCACTGAATTCATCTATTCTTCCCTGAAGTTCATTGAAAATCCTCATAACTAGTGTTAATTCTACTTTGAGTATATTGCTTATCTCCATTTTGTGTAGTTATTTTTCTGAAGCTTTGTTCTTTTCTTTCATGTAAAACATGTTTCTTTATCTCCCAATTTTGGCTGCTTCCCTGTGTGTCCTCTTCAGATGCAGCCCCGGGTGGTACTCTGGTTCTGGCTTCAGCAAAAGTAGGCCACCAGGTATGCTGGCCCAAGGGCCTCTGGAAGAGGCCCAGCTGCAGGCCAAGTTCAATTACAGCCTGTGCATTTCTGGGGCCACCTGGTAAGAGTCACCAGTCTGCAGATGGCTGCCACCTATGGTGGGCTTATAGGTACCCACAAGAGGCCAAGCCAGGAACTGAGGCCAGCTCCTGCTAATGCAGGGCTTGGAGCTGCTTAGCAAGAGGTGTGGGGCACAATAAGGCCAGATGCTGCTTCTTCAAGTTTTTGAGTCTTTGAAAGATTTTAGAAAAATCTGCGGCATGAGCCAAGATTTTTTTTGTATGGAAAAGTCACTAGGAGCAGCTTGGGTGGGCATACAAATTGGGTGGGCAGGGTCTCAGGTAATCTCCAGAGTCGGGCAACTGGTGTTAGCCAGGTTAATGAAAACTCAGATATGGCAGCTGTCTGCATCTGCACACCAAGACAGGGGAGGGCTCAACAAAGAAACAAAGGCTTCTGCCAGCACTTCTGTCTTGGAGAAAGCTCTTTCTCCAGCCCTTATCCTGAAGCCAGACTATTCAGTTCCTTCTCATATGTCCCTGGCACTCCTCAAGTAGCTTCCCAAGATTAGAGCTCAGGGTGAGTTTATCAGCAAGGAATTCTATGTGCAAGTTCTTTAAGAGAATTGCCTGGGTGTTGATCCACTCTAACAAAGTCAGCCACAAGTTCCATTGGTTTTCACAGCCAGAAATTATGGGCACTCCTCTATCATTGGGCTGGACTGTCTAGTGTTGAGCTGGGACTTCTTGCTCCTCCAGAGAAATATCTGCAGCTGAGATATCCTTCCTGATTTTTAACTTTTACATGTGGGTGTGGGACTAGCCCCTTCTACATCTCCACCCCTCGTATCAGTCTTGAGTGGCTTCTTCTGTATGTCCTTAGTTATAGAACTCCTGTTCCTCTATACTTCAGGTGATTCCCAATGATAGTTGTTCTGTAGTTTAATTGTAATGTTGATGTGGTTGTGGGAGGATGCATACATAGCATTTACCTACTCTGACATCTTTCAATAAAGTAGGATTCCTTTTCTTAAGTCAAGCCTTGTTGGGTACTCAGGAGGCCTGGAGGAGAACATTTGGTCTTAATAGTTCTTGTAAGTCTTTAATAAGAGGTCGTTTTTGATGAGTGCCCTTATATGATCTGTAGCTTAATTTCACAAATAATAAGACAACATCATCATCTTCATGACCAAATAGTTTCTATTCATCCTGCAGGTGCATCATCTACTCTAAGTGCTCTGCAAAGAATTTCAAAAGTTTGTTTTGTATGTTAGTATTTTTTTGTTTGTATTCTCTTGGTTTTGTTTTCTTTTTGTAAGAACAGTTCTTTTAGAAAATGGGTCTCCAGTTTTTATATTTTTATTAATTTTATTTTTATTTTATACAATTTTAAATGTACATTACATAAAAATTAGAATGACTATTTAAGGAAAGAAGAAGAAAAGAAAAAAAATCATCTATAATTTTACTATCCAAGGTAATCATTGTTACTAACTTCATTTAGTGCGCAATAAAAAATGGAGGTTTTTTTTTCTTTTCTCATCCACTGCTATCTATAATGGAAGCATCTCCAAGGATAACCCTATTTATGAGTAATTATTCTGAAGTTTCTTATTTCTAAATATAGACCCTAGAATCTGAGAATTTACTAAATGTAAGGATGACATCATATAAACAGATATCCAAACCTTTTATAACGTATTCATGAAAGTGCTCATTTCTGTGTTTAAAGATGTGTGACTTTTATCTTTTTATACCATGCTTTTCCTGAATTTTATTTCTCCTTTCTACATGATCCAGCCAGCCATATTCCCTGTGTAAATACAACTCAGGTTTGTTTTTTTTTCTCCTTTTTGATACTCAGAAATACATCTTCAACATTTTTGATCAGTGTGCAGTGCATTAAATACTACAGCAGATGGTGCTTTTTGATGATGTGTTTCTACATGAAGCAACATTTTGTCCTGTATGCTGCATTATCAAAAAATCAAACATGTAATTATGCAAATATGTATGCCTTTATAATAATCAAGTTTTATTGTAAATGGTTGATGCACATCAATTTGATCCTGTAGTGCTGTTTTAAGTGCGGTTTAAGTGGCTTTTCAGTGTACCCAGAGGCAACACAAATGCATCTCTGGAATATTAATAAAATCCTGAATCTTTGAGACCCCACTGGAATCTCATTGCTTGTACTGATTGAAACAAAATGCTAATCCTTTCCTTTAAAAAAATCCCCTTTGTTATTTAAAACACTGATATTAGTATGATATGAAGGGCCATTTTATTTTAAATTGTATTTTAATGTAGTTGTTAAAATAATGCCTAATCATACTATATTCAGTCTTCACAATGTAAATTTGATGAGACATGAATCCAATCATTTTGCAACAATGAATGCAGTCATGTATTTTAACCAGTCCGGTTTTTCTAATTCCATAAATTTCTATTGCCAGTGGCTGTTTACTCGTTTCACTTTTGGATGCATTAGCTGTCCTTTGTGGGGATGTGTATTGTGAATATTCATTGCAAAAACAATTGACTTCTTAAAAAAAAAAAGAAGGGGAATTATTAAGTTGAATCCCTATGAGCATTTTCAAGCAGGATTATAACATAGACAGTGGAATTTATTACTGAACGGAATCTAGCTTTTATACATTAGATTGTTTCATTGGTACATAATAGAGGCTGCCTGTCTTTTCCCAAATACAAACACTCTCACACATTCTGTTGTGGTTAAACTAAACAGATGGACTGTGGGTACTGATAATCTATGACTGTAAATTATTTTTGCTTGTCTCTTCAAGAGAAGAGAAATAAAAGGATGAGAAAAGCAGAATACAAAAGAAAGAGCAATGTAGCTTTAAAGGGAAGAAAATAACCTCATAATTTCCTTTTTCTATTTCCAGTTCTTCTTCTCTTTATATTTACTTTGTTTATTGGGTTTACTATGATTATAGGTTGTGTTTTCAATGACTACCACTCCCTTACAAGATGAAATATGTGCTTTTTCCATTTGGTCTCATGCCTATTTCCCCCTGCTCTGTCCTTTATTTTACCATAGAACATTTCTTTCTTCCAAATACATGGATTCATTTGATGTTTTCTTTCTTTTTTACGTATTGTTCATACACTGCCATTAAGTCTCTGGATATTTTTATTTGCCTTGTGCACAACTTTCTGATTCACAGTCCCTAATGTACCACTGTCCATATTCACGGTGTCTACTTTATTTTGGTCTCTTTGAGGGTTGTTTGCTGTCCTATCTGCTATGTGCATTTCTTTGTCAAAATTATATCATTTTATCTCTTTTATTTTTTTATCTCTATTAATTCATTTCTCTGACTCATCAAGATATATATATATATATGATACATATATATGATATATATGACACATATATATTATATATATACATATATATAATATATATATATATATATATGAGAGAGAGAGGAGAGGGAGAGAGAGAGAGAGAGAGAAAAGATAGCTACATAGATAAATAGATGATGAACTGAATTTTTGGCAGTGTGGAAAGGCAGGCTGGATTGGAGACTCTTTATTGCTTACACATCTATCTATAACCACATTTTGAAACAAACATCAAGGATTCATATCTGAATATTTCAAAATAATATTAATGCAGTATCACTTTCTGAGGATCTTTAAGAGCTTAAAACTTTCCTATATTTACTCTCAAAGATATCAATTATCCATGTCCATTTTGCTTCCTGCAGGCCACATTAGTTCTACCCTTAATGGCTGAAGCTGTGCTGTTTGCATAAGTCATTAAAAATGCTGAGTTTCGTTACTTGTTGCTGTAGTGGGATTTTCATTATAAAAATGGCACAGTCGAGGACTGTTTAAATTGCACACATACACTCAGACATCTACATTAATATAGATGGTAAGTAATATTAGTGGCTATTTGTAAAGGTCAAGGCAAGCTCTGGGTAGTTTTCAGATTCCAATTCGTGTGGTTTCCTTCTCCATCCATAATCAGGGCCCTGGAGATGGCTCCTGAGAACAGAGCCTGCATTTATGTTTGAGAACCCATTAGATCGGGGATTTTACTAAGTACCATGATATGAGTGGCTTGGCACTGACCTGAGGATCCTACAAAAAAACTTGTGTCTTTAAATTATGTATGAATAAAAAAGTTATTTTATTCGGACTTTATAACCTTATAAGTAGCTTTTATATAAATGTAAAAACAATGTCCAATTAGTTTTTTTTTTCCAATAGCCACTTCTATTTTTGCAAGGTGGGATTTATATATAATCTGAGATATATGTTGATGTTTCAATCAATCCATTAATTTAGTAAAAATCAATGGTATCTCTGGCCTTTTGTATGCTTCTTACATATGCAAATATAATGGAATACTTTTTTCAGCCTTTGAATTTAACTTTAGATGACATTTCAAGCTCAGCTGAGAGATAAAAACATGACAGTGATATACACAACTGTAACATTGATTTTAATAGAGTAACGAGAAATGTAGTCACATATTCTGTTTAAGTTTCCCCAGCAGAAACTGCTTCTGCTTCAGAGCCTATTACAAATGCAATTCACTAAGGTCTTATGGGTGACAAAGCTTTAATTAGCATCACATTGTTTTCTAATGTGATTTTGCACTTGTAAAAACAGGATTAGGAATCAAAATATACTTTTATAAATGCCAATTTTAATTGCATTACTGATGGTGTGCAGGTCTTTAAGCACCCCACACAGCTTCTCACATAATACCTCCCTATTTGAAGGATTAAGTGTGAAACATAAAGAAAAGATGGCATATACTGTCTAATAAAACACCTGTAAATCAAAAGAGGAAATACACTCATTTATGGTATACAACTTTTCATCCGGCATCAGTACCTTCTGAAGTCCGTGCCCCACAGCAGTCAATGCCCATGAAATAGGTAATGCTTAGTAATTGCCTGCTGTTCTATTCCATCGCAGGGAAATTAGAGCAGCAGTGCATAGTGGGTGTGCCTGCTTGAGAACAAATCTCAAGACCCACTTGTTTTTTTAGGTCCTCCTTACAAGACACCTGTACCATTTTTTCATTTAGCTTTCTTGCCATCTTTATTTTACCTTTTTGTTTTTTGTTTTTTGTTATTGTTATGTGTGATCTATTTAAGAAAAAATCTTCTTTTTCAGAGTAACTTTTCTAGAAGATCATGGTGAGTAGGTTTGATGCCTGAATTAAAAATGCTTTTAAAATCACACCGTTTCATCATATATCATGTCTGTACTCTGAGCACTTAATAGATGTGCACCAGATACTTGCCATAGGTAAGAAACAACTTTCCTCATCTTTAAACAGAGATGGATCCAAAGACACAGTGGGGTCAAACAATTTATCAAAGGTTAGCTAACCTTTCAAGTTGGAGGAATGTAGCAAAGCATGTATTTCTATTTCTCAGCTTGTAGCTATAATTACCAGACTTGAGAAAGTTAAAAACTGGATACCATATGAAGGGTTCTTCTTAAAAAAAAAAAAAAAAAAAAACTAATTTTTTTTTGTTTTATTTTGGTGGGTTCAGTAAATAGTGTTTCTAAGCTTGGGTTATTTGGAGAGGAGTTGGTACTGAAATGATCCTATTTAAAAGTGGTCGTTTTAATTTGAAATGTAGCCTCTGTGCTGCAAATAAAATGATTATTTGAAAAATTGGCAACTCTGCATATTCACAGCTATTTCCACAAACTACGTTTCTGTCACTTAGCTAGTTGCTCAAATCAGGAAGAAAAGGCATTTAATATTTCTGTATAGATGTAATTAAGCTGTTCATTGTTTGAGTTTTAAGACAAAGTTCTTTAGATTTTTACCATTTTTTAAATTTTTATTTAAAAAAATTTGAAGCCAATAGGAAGAATGTAAGAACAGTACAATGAATTCAAATGTTTTTAAATTTTGATTTTCTAAAAGGGAGAAAAAAACTTTTTGGCCAGGTCAATGTAAATTTTTAAGCTTTTCATTTCTCTTTAATTGCTTCTTAATTTCTTATTGATCCACCAGCTAAAAGATTATTGTATGATTCACTGAGTGAGCTGGCAGGATTGTCTGGGTTAAATTAAATCAGTTGACCTAGCCTCTTTTGCTGGAAATTGGGTTGCATAATTATAACAGTTCTATGCACTCAGTAAGGTAACATGAAAAAGGACAGACTAGCCAGGAAGCTCCATAATAGGACTCCTATTTTAATTCACTACCATATTTTTGCTGTACCCATCAGGCAGAGGATTTTGCAAGAAAAACCAAAGCTGTTCCCAGGGCCCAACTGTGGCCCAACTGTCATGAATTTTTATTCCTTTTATTTTATTCTTAGATTATGATATGGAAATAGCTAAATGAAAAGGTCAGTCATTAAACAGTTCGAGATCCCTCGTCTAACTTTAATGTATACTTTTCAATATCAATTTTGGGTTTAGTCTCAGGTCTCTCTTTTCTGCCATTCTTTTTTTTTTTCTTCACCCAACCCTGTAGTCACTGTTGTCTGTCTTAATTCCTATTATGTCTCTCATTTGTATTTCATTTAACTGATGCCGAAATACCTACCTTTTTTCTGCCTGTCTAAATTCTTGGAGAATTTTGAATATCAGTATAAATTCTGTGGCCTCTGGGAAGCTCATCCTGATGTGCCCACCCTGTATCTGCCACTCTTTTCTGTAACTCTTATTGCTTACACTTTATCTTGTGCAAATGAACTGTAATTCTTTTGTTGCTTATATGTCATCTTGCAAAAACGAACACCTTACATAGCCTGCCTGAGTATTGAATTGTTTCATGTCTGTCTGTCTTACATTCATTAACTTGGTAATTAGCTCCATGTCATTAGGCCTTGTTTTTTTATATTTCTTTTGTGTCACCTTCCCCACATTTTGTATAGCAATAGATCTTATTATACAGGTGTGTGGAAAAGTAAGACAGCGAGTAAGTTAGAGAGGGCCAGGTCCTGAAAAGGAAGGAGTTCCAAGAGAATGGGGTGCAGGGGTCAAAAACCCAGTCTAAAAGTATAGCATGAATAAAGTCAGGATCTAAATAAGATCTGATGGGTCATGTTCCAGCATCAAAAATGAGTAAATATTAAGAGTCTGGACTCTCTATGATTATAAATATATATGAATCAGCCTCCAGTTGATTTCAGGTAGTGAGCAGATCTACATAGCCACTTGAAATCAGGTGACAATATCTGTAGGGCAGAGATGAGTGAGAAAATAGGAGCCTAATAGTTTCTGACAGATACATAAATAGTACTCAGTAAATGCTGACTCATTAATGAAAGTCCATTGAGAAGAGCACTAATGAAGCTCTTCTGTCCTGGATACTAGTTTAATCTATGACAATTAGAAAATATTCAAGTGAAAATCTACTAACATAGATTTCCCTAAAGTCTGCCAATTTAAAGTTTGTTACTACTGGCCAGTTTGTTTCTACTGGCCAGGTTTTCAGACATTGTATGCTAGGGACCACTGGCCAGCTACCTTTGGTGTCAGGAATGAAAATTTTATATGCAGTTTCTTTCAATAGGTTACCTCCAGATTATTTTAATTGCCAAATTTCTTTTCTCAGTAGTTTTCCATTCTCTTCTGTTGAGGACTCTAACTATAACTGGTAGCCACAGACAATTTATAGTCATGATGTCGACATGCCTTTTAATTACTTTTAGTAGTTATGGTCCTGTAAATGTGTGCTAGTCCCAACATTTCTCCCTTTAAAATATTTTTGAGCGGCTTTCTTGATATCTGTATGATAATACTTCAAACATCTCACACGTTACCTGCATTGGAGAACTTTCAGTCAATATTGGATTTTAAGACTTCTGATTCTGACATGAAGACAAGTTCTTGGACTCAATTTACTTCCATTTCTCACTCACAAGAATAATGGTAGATATAAGTTTACAGACCCCCAGTAGATGCCTGAAACCATGGATAGTACTGAACCCCTATGTATAACATGTATTTTTCTATATCTGCATATCTATGATAAAGTTTAATTTGTAAATTAAGCAGTGTTAAGACATTAGCAACAATAACTAATAATAAAATGAACAATTATAACAATGCACTATAATAAAAGTTATATGAATGTCATCCCTTTCTCTCTCAGATTATCTTCTTATGCTATAGGCACAGTGTGGACAAAGGGATGATTCACATCCTGAGCAGGATGGCGTGGGACAGCATGAGATTTTATCATGCTACACCGAATGGCGTGCAATTTGAAACTTATGAATTTTTCATTTAATATTTCTGACCACAGTTGACCATGGGTAATTGAAAGCAAAACCGTGGATAAGGGGGGACTACCGTATATAGATTCATGAGGACAAATTAAAGTGCAAATGGAATGTATACAAAGATAATTGATATGTCTTTGTAATTTGGAGGCAATTTTGATACTGAATAGGAAATTTTTCTCATATAGTTTAGTGGCCTCCTGATGGCTGGGTTACTCCTTGTTATGGAGCATTCATTTTTGTTTATTTAATCCTTAACTGTTTAAGATTATGCTTAATGTGTCTCAATTTTTATAATCATAACTTAATAATAGTATTGATCTCAGTTAACAGTTTTGAGCACTTATTATGTGTCAAGCAGCATTCTAAGTACTTAAATCTATTTAATTTAACCCTGAAAACATGAGTGCTATTATTAGCTCTATTTCCAGACCAGGCTACAGAGGCACATGGAGCTTAAAACATTGCCTGAGATTATCTAAGAACAAGTGAGAGTTCTTTACTTGGAAACCAGGCAGTGTCAATACAAAATCCGCATTCTTTAATGATTATACTACCTTTCTCTTATTGTTCAAAGTGCCTGAAGAGAAAGTATAACCTTGGCCAACATTTTCAGAATAGGTGAAATTTTTTACATATGCCTCATAATCACATTTGCTTGTAGAGTAGTTGTTTCTACTACAAAACAGTTGGTTACATTTTTATGCTTTACAGTGTGTACTAGCCAGCAGGGACTGGAAAAGGTGCCATGCTCTGAGAATGCCACCCCATTTGGAATTCGAGGGAATGAACCATAACAATCAACAGGGACACAGAACATCCCCACATCAAAGAGGTGAAGTTAGTCACAAGTGACAATGCAGTGTTAAATAATTAAATTGTTTTAGCTGTTAACTCTAAATGAATGTTGTTTTTAATTGCACTTTAATAATGCCATGCCCTTTATAACCGAAATTAATGTTTTCTGTCGCTCTGTTTTTGAAGTATGTGTCAGTTTAATTAAACTATTAATGGTAGATGGATT
The DNA here is from genome assembly GCA_004027375.1 of Macroglossus sobrinus. Classification (NCBI taxonomy): domain Eukaryota; kingdom Metazoa; phylum Chordata; class Mammalia; order Chiroptera; family Pteropodidae; genus Macroglossus; species Macroglossus sobrinus. The sequence goes on along the minus strand of PVKZ01002846.1, from coordinate 76,003 downwards.
TTAAGTACTTTATATTCTTCATTAAATTGTATCTGTTCAACAAGAGTAAATAAGAAAATGGAGTTAGTGAGAAGCAGATGCATGTCCTGCTTGATAAATCACTCACTGTCAGATAAGTTGATGTGGTGTGCTTGTCGAGGTGTTTGTCCCTGTGATAAACAAATCCACTTCCAAGTTACAATATTCATTAAGTTCATTTAAAAATAAAAGCAACTGCTCCTTTGAAAAATGTGGACCAAGTAAAAGGGTTTGTTTAACTTTTGTGAGGCAGAAAACCAAAATGCAGGACCTGAAGAACTCTGGTGTTGATGGCTTCTGTTCTCTTGGGATCATGGATACATTTCTGCCATCTAACTCTGACAGTTCAGAAAAGAGAGATCCCAGAAAGGGGTTAGATTCCTCCCCTTTATCCTTTCTGGATTGCCTAATTATAACTTAGTATCCTGCAAAACACATGAAACCAACCTAACACAGAGCAGCTATTTGTTTTTATTGCCAGAAATGACAATTGATAAAGTAAGCACTGTGCACATGCCAAGCATCTCCTGGATTCAATTCAAGAGAATCGATTGAATCTCGCTTAAAGATCAAGAAGGGCTACTGCAGGATAATTTCTTGTCTCTTCAGCCCATGGATGACATATGCAAATAGAGAGGGGACTCAAATTCATAAATGCTTAAAGAAGCAGAACGGTAATGAAATTATGCTTCCCTAGGAAGAGAAATGGTGGTGCTACATGTGCTGTCTATAGTCGAAGATATAACACGTTACAATAGAGACAAGTGTGTTCTTCCTTTGTGTGGCAGATCAATCAATAGCTTTTCATGTGATCTTGTTCACTATTATGTTAGTAATAAAACCCTCGTGTGATGTGACAACTGTGGAATAACATTTGGTCACAAAACTGGTGTTAACAAGCACAACTGGCACTCTGGAAATCAGGCTGATTTCTGGTCTCTTCTTTCACAAATTGTCCATAAGTGCAGTAAACAGGCCATTGATTCTTTTTCGAACAGCTATATTAAGTTTCATATTTTTGGAAATTCATCTATTGGGTATGTTTGTGGGAGTGAAGCCATAGAAGAGAAGATTTTATAATAGTCTTTCTTTCTTGGCCAACCTATGCATATATAAACTGTCTGTCTGTCTGTCTATCTATCTATTATCTATCATCTATCTATAATCCGTCATCTGTCTGATGATCTATCATCTACTATCTATCTATAATTTATTTATCTATCATCTATCTATCATCATCGATATTATCATCTATATCTACCTGTAAAATTTTATCTGTAAAATTTAAAGCATTTATTAACATACTTAGTTTTAATTAACTGACAGCTGGCTGAGAACAAGATAGAAAAACAGGGACCCAGTGCAGATCCTTGGATTTGGGATTCATTAAAAGAAGCAGAAAAATAGAAGTATACATTAAATGGAATGAAAATATGCGAAAAACTAACCATCTCTTTTATACTTTTGTACAAGAAAAACACTATTTGGAATTATAACGAATTTATAAGCTTAGCCTTGGGAAGAAGCTTAACTATATGAATCTAATATTTTCCTATTCTCCATTCTGACAATTATTTTTGGTCTTAATGTTTTCTGTTATATGTATTTTCTGCAGAAGATCAGGAGAATCTCTTAAATACAAAGTAAAATGAAAATCTGATCTATCCATAGACAATCAATGAATTAATGGGTTTTTCTCTGAGAACACATCCATTGTTACCAAAAGGTGCTAAATTCATTTAAGTGTGAGTGGCACTGAGTGCTGGGTGAAGAAGTTTATCCAGGTGGGACCCATGCTTCATGGAAGCTTAGTCAGATTTGAGTGGGCAACTCTAGGAACATCTGACATGACTTTAGCCAGATAAAAAAAAAACTTTGTCTAAGTATTGTATGATAAGTGGGAGCATTTACAACACAAAACAAAAAGCAAGTAAAATCAGGTCTTCGAAGTTTATTTATATTCTCTTGAAAGACTATAGTGCAAAAAGAAGTGATAATATGATTTAATCTGTAGTTTGGGGGTAATTAGGTGAGAATAATTGCTCCAAGAAAGATCAAATTAGAAGTAAATTTGAGTTCTTCTAACTGTGCATTCCCATGTGCCCTCTCTTGTGTTCTCTCTTGTTGTTATAAAACATTCAATTCAAAGGTAGTAACTTTTTGAAGATGCAATAACTATATTATTGCCTGCTTTAGAAACTAAGCAGAATTCTCAATACAATATTTGAAATGAGAATTGGTTATACATGTAACCATTCTAAGAGATTTAAGTAACCCCAAACCAAATATACTGCAAAACTTAATTGAAAAAAAAAAAAACTTTCTACAATGACAAAGGCAAAAACAATCAACCTCCATGAAAGTTCAGGATCATTACTCAAAATTAAAGTAATAATAAGCATCAATAGAAAATACTTGGTACAATTTTAACCATGTAGTAAATAGGGAAGGGTAAATACATCTATACAACTGAAAGCACAGATATCAAACTTGCTTAAATAGTTTTAGTCATGCTAACTTGATTTAGAGGCGCTATGGAACAACCAAATATGCACGTATTATTAATTTGACCTCAATGCTTCTGATTAATAGTGACTATAAATGCCCTTCCATAAACTTATTCCCTAATGGTATTATTTGATATAACTTTCCATTCTAACTTTCTCCCTTATTTTTTATTATTCCTTTTTCTCTTTCCTTTGAATTTGCCTCCAATATACCATGAAGTATGCTAAGAGCTAAGGATATATAAGATATGTTCCCTGCCCATGAAGAGTTTACAGTAAGGTAGTTCAAACAGGTAAGAAAATTAATAATTAAAAAGAGACTAGGAGAGGTTATTACTTTCACAAAGATATTAATGTGGGAGGGTATCAACTCAGTATGGAGATGTTAGGAACTCAAATGTGAAGGATGAATCCATCCATTGGCTAGAGAGTAAGAGGCTTTAGTTTTTAGATAGAACAAAGTATGCAAAGTTAGAAAGATCCAGGAGACTCCAGCTCAAGGGACCTGATGGATGAGATGTATGAGATGTGCATAAATGAGTAATGGGAGGTGAGACCATAGCAATGGTTCTCAACAGAGAGTAGGGTGGGGTGGAAAGAAAGTGAGGTACATTCTGCAATGTCTGGGAACATTTGTGGTTGTCATAACTTGAGGGGGTTGCTACAAGCATCTAGTGGGTAGAAGCCAGGAACACTGATAAACATCCTGCAATGCACAGGACAAACTACTATAATGAAGAATTATTTAGATCTCATTACATTGATTCTAGTGCCTATGGAGAAATCTCTGGGCTCTACAAAGGTCCTGCCATAGATTTGTTGTTTATTTGGATAAGAATCTATGATGAATATAATATCTGTAATGAATCAAATCAGTGATTTTGTCCTGAATTCAACAGATGAGTTGAACTGTTTTTGTTTGTTTGTTTGTTTGTCTAATTCTAAACTAGTAATGTTGCTTTGTGGTGACACAGAATAAAATTCCTGGGCTCAAAAGATCCTTTAAAATTTATCCCTCAGTCTTACCTTCTTTCCTAGCATTGTGTGTTTGAATTCTTTCTTTATCTCTAAAAGGAAGAAGAAGAAACAAAGAAAAAACTCATTTATTTAAAGAAAGAGAGTCCTAGTGCCTTATAATATGTAAGCACTCCTCGCCCATCCACCAAGGCAACTTACTGTCTCATTTGCAGAATTTGTCTACAGTTATGATGGATAGTGAATGCACAAATGAACAAATTAATTACATAAAAGGAAGAATATCCACTTAATCTTTAAACTGTTTGGTCAAGGTTCTCATTGTTATATGGTTCTAAGTTATATTAATACTCAAGAATTATACTATAGTTGTTAAGTATTACATACCACATACATTATTATATTATTTATATAATCACAAATCTCATAAAGTGAAGTTAGTGGAAACCCCCTGATTATTAGAGTCTATTTTCTACTCATTGTCAAGATAACATTAAAACTCCAGAATATTTTAGGTCCTATGAAATATTGCAGTGACATCATCATTTGAACATATGCCCTCTCTCTGCCTTAACTATGAGTTCTTTCACATTGTAACTCGGGACAAGTTAGACGATACATACAATTATGTGTGTAGTTTTCCAGTGTAATTTTCCTTTTCTAGCATAAAGAAAATCCTGTTTTGCCAAACCTACTATTAGAATTGGTTCAATTCACCCCCAATTGTTGTTTGTGGTTTGCCGATTAGTTTTGCTAATGAATTAACTAGTGCAACCAGCCACTTGCAGAGCTAGTCTTAGGATAATAAATGTAATTATCTAGCACTAAACCAGGACAGCATCTTTCTTTTTCTGTGACAAACATAATTCTTTATTCTCCCATTAGCCAGATGCCCTGGTCTCTGTAAACTAGTTATTGACCTGCTAATTTAAGGAGCTTCACTCAAAATGCTACTTTCCTTATTTAACTCAAGTAAGCTCCTATAATTTCTTCTCACCATACGAGGTTAGCATGTAAAGAATTCATTGTTCATTTATTGTGAGTAAAGCAAGGCGTCAGGGAGCTATTCTTAGATAAATGCTCAGACTCCTGAGCCCTGCTTACTTGTCCCTGTTTATAATGGATACAAAACCGTATGGGGCTGAGCGAGCATCATGTAAGCTCTGTAGGAAATCTGAGGCAATGAATCATGGAGCCGGACCCCTGCTGAGGACTGTGTGCCTGAACAGACTACAAATAGACAGAAAAGCCGCTTAAGCAAATGGCTTTCATATGACAGGAATACATATATTAGGCATAAGAGGAGACTATTTGGATAAGGATGTTTATATGTAAAGGGCAATAATAATTCTTTTAGCCAGACTTTGAGAGAGTAAACTGTTAAAGAAGAACAATGCCCCTTGGGCCTACATTGACATGTTTCAGGTGTATCTTCTGCCACCATGTAATATCCTTTTTTTAAAAAAATGGCACACGATATAGGATCACCTTAGCCATGATATATTGTGTCAGGGCACATGCAATGAGACACAGTGAGATGTGACTGGCAAAGCCTAAAGTAAAGATTAGACGTCATAAATTAAAGGAAAAGCTACTACCATCCTTTATGATGGAACTTCCTTTTGAAACTGGAAAAAATTAAAAGAGCTTAAGATTACACAGGAAAGAAAGTTGTGTATATAATGTTCTCTCACATTTTCATTAAATAGCAAATGCAATAAAATACCTGACCTCTATCATTGGCATGAAATATGTTCAACAAATACTTTGAATAGAAGTATAAATAAAGTAATACGATGTATTAGCTGACTTGTGTTGATAATTGAAAGTAAAAGAAAATAAAGCAAAGAGTTAAAAAGTTCTCAGATAAATGGTGGAAGCAAAATACATTTTTTCACTATGCTTTTGATATTATTTAATATATAGACATTTTTAATTTAGATGTGACCAAATGTGTCATTTTTTCCCATTATAACTTATAAATTTATGCTTTACCTTAAGTTCATTAAGATCTTTTCTTGTATTATCTTCTTTTTTTTTTACTTATGCCTTTTACATTTAGATCTTAACTCACTTGGAATTAATTTTGTAAATTATGTGAGGTACAGATAGAATTAATACATAATGATTGTGTTAACTGTTTAAATTTTTGTTAATTTCCTTCTATTATGCAATACTACTTCTAGAATATAGTAATCTGCTATAGTAAGTTTTTTATAGTGAGAATATTTATAGTAATAAATATAATGTTTTAGGATAACACTTATTATATAGGTAATATATTTAATTAATAACTTATTATTTAGGTAATTTGTTTTCCAAAAACACTTTTGTACACCAGTACCACAATATTTTAAAATTATAGTTGTATAATAATAATTCTGAAAGCTTGATATGGCAAATCTCACCAGTACTCCTTCAAAATTGTCTCGGCTAATATGGGTCTTTGCATTTCCATATGAATTTTAGGATAAGCTTTTTAAATTCCATGAAAAATCCTTTTGTTTAAATTTGATTTGTATTTAATTAATATATTAATTTAGGGAAACTAAATGTTTTAATATTATAGAGTCTTTCCACCCATGAACACATTAAATTGCCTCATTTGTTTGATCTTTTATTTCTCTTCCAAAATAGTTTTATAAAATTTTTTACATAAAAGCTGAATATCTTTTGTGAAATTTGTTATGTTCATTCCAGTTTTTGTGCTCCTTTAAAATTATGACTTTGGCATCACATTTCTAATTCACCTTTGTGTCCAGAATAGTTGCTGAATGCTCTTATTGATTTCAATAGTTTTTCTATAAATTACCTCAGGTTTCCTAGGCAGACAATTATATTGTTCCTGAAAAGTGAGAATTTTATTTCTTCTTTTTTAATTTGTATATATTTTACTTCTCTTTTGTTAACAAAGCCCTTTAGGACACTATAATTAGAAGCAATGGTAATAAGCATCCCTGTCTTGATTTTGAAAATAAAAATTTCGAATGTTTCACCATTATCTATAATATTTGCTATAGTTTTAGTAAATAGCACTTTTAGGCTAAGAAAATTTTATTCTATTTATATTTTGATTATAGTTTTATTTTATCATTAATATATGTTTTATTTTTTATCTATTGATGTGGTTATGTTTCTTTTATTTTTAATCTCTCATGAGAACTTACATTAATGTCTATTATCTAGTATTAAAACTTGAGTACACTTAATTTGATGACATATTACATACCACAGACATTATTGATGACAGTCTATAATTTTCTTTTCCTCTAATGGTTTTAAAAAATAAATGAGAAAATATTTCTCTTTTTATATTTTCTGGAGCATTTTATATGAAATTGGGATTACCAATATTAAAAATATGGGTAAATTATTTTAAACTAATTGTAATTTATAGATATACAGACAGAATATATTTTAAAATAGTAAGTAAATTTTACTTAATAGTTAAGAGGTCTAGTCACATATTTAATTTATTGCAAGTAAGTTTATTTAAAGTTTCATCATGTTACCATTTGGGGCAATCTGAACTCTGGCACTGCCCCAGTAACACATGATTCTCTGCTCTTTTCACCAATGCATAGATAATTCCAGCTCAATGAGAATAGAAAAAGTAAGATCTATTGAAAATCTATTTTAGAAGTCAATGGGCCATGCAAAGAAAGGATGCAGCACTGTGGAATTTAGGAAGTGAAAAAAGAGTATGCTCCAAGGGAGGAGAGGGTTCTCAGCAAAGAGGGCTACAACAGTGTGAAACTGGAAAGGTCTGTATTATATTAGAGCCATGATGGGAATTACAAAGGAGTTCCTAGGTGATTGGCATGTGAGGTCATTCTGACGGACATCTGGCTGCCATAAAATACCCTGCCTACTGTTCATGCTGCTACCCAGAATTTACTGTGTTATAATTAGATTCATAAACTTCTAGGAAAGGGCATGATATTATAATGAGGGTGTACTGAGGCTGAGGTTATGGGCAGGTTAGGGTAGTACTTTCCGTGCAAGTGGCTGTGGCCAGACTAAACCAGCTATAGGTTTATGGCCCTCCAGTCCTTTGTCTCTCAAGATGCAGGACTGATTTTTAACTACCAAAGGGATGTTTTTTGGGTGATCTTTGGGATATCTCTGGGCTGAGCTTTTGTCCTTTGTTTCTCTGTCGCTCATGTCTATCTAACTACCTGACAATTGCATTATAATTTTTTTAAAAATTCTATCTGTAGTTATGTTTTCTTATCATTCCTAATGTCATTTTTCCTTTCTTTTTCTTTACCTTTAGTTTAGTCGATTAGTCTTTTCTTAGAACCATAAAAATTAAGCTTATTTTATTTTTTCATATAACCAACTTTATATTTTTTGTTTTCTATTTTTCTCCTTTAATATTTTCTACTCTTATATTTATTAGTTCTTTTTTTATACTTTGGTTTAACTAGTTTTTTTTTTAGTTTCAATAAACTCCTGATTTTAAGTCAATTTTTTTTTCTAACAAACCTTTAAAGAAAAAAATTCCCAAATCATTTTAACGGTATCTCACATGTATGATGTGTAGTCTTTTCATATTCAATCAATTTTAAAATGAACAAATATTTATTGTATTTTTTGACCCATGGATTACTTAAAAGTTTGTTTTAATTTCCATGGAATTTTTCTTGCATTAACTGTTATTGATTTAAATGATGATGCAATGTCTTCGGTGATCTTTTTTTTATTGATTTCCATGATGATACAATGAGTCAATTGCATTTTAGTTAGAGAAGATAGTCTATTTTATTGATTGTTTGCTACCATTGAGATATACTTTGAAGTTAAGTCAATTTTCATAAGTGTTCTATTTGCACTTGAGAATAAATCTAATAGTTATCAAGCTTTTTCTAATAGATTTATGTATAAATCTATTAGAAAAAGCTTGATAACTATGCTGGTCAGATATTCTATTCATGTGCTAATATATTTTTTGTGTAATATATCAGTTGTTGAGAGTGTTTTGTTCAACTCAGCCAATATGACTATAGATAAATCAATTACTTCTTCTATTAATTTGTTTTCTAAATATATTCCAAAATTACCTTATTGGGTATTGGAAAGTTTAGATTTCTGTATTTCCTTGGTGAATTGTTCTTTTTTTATTATGTTGGTACCTTTTATTCATAATAATATCTTTAGCTCTATTTGATATTAATAGAGCTGTCACAGCTTTTATTTTCATTGTAATTTGCTTGTTGCATTTTTCCCATCTCTTAACTCTTAACTTTTTATGTTTATATGTGTTAGGTGTGCCTTATACAAATAACAAGAAGGTATTTTTCAAACCAATCTGAAATTAGTTTATTTACATTCATTTGTTTACTGACATATGTATATATGTTTCTATCATCAGATATTTTGCTTTCTATTTATTATGTCTTTATTTGGCATTGGGAACATGAGTCGTTTTCTTCTTTTCTGGATCCTAGTTACTATAGAGTTATGCTTTTACCTAATGTTGAATTGTGGGATTATATTCAACTGGACTTTATTTGTGGGAGTCCTGTATAGCCTGGTTAAAATGCATGTCCCTCAAGAGTGAAACTGAATGTGTGTATTACAGATGCCAGAGAGGCATCACCAGTCTAAAAATAATTTTGAATTACTTTTGTATTCTTAAATTTGAGGATTCCTAAACTTCCAGGAATTTAAATTTCAAATCTTAAAGAGGGTAGGGTAGGTTCATAGGTAAAAATCTGAGAGGAGACTTTCTACCCAGAGTCCAGGTCAAAATGGGAAGCTTCAAGTAGTTCCCTTTTATATAGCAGGTTTCCTTTGCCCCTACTCCTCACAAACTTTCTTTTCTTTTTTCATTAAGTACTCTTTCAAAACTTTTTTTTTCCAGTGGTCTTGGCTTCTACTCTCTACCATAATTAAATCCATAATCTGGTCTCCTATTTCCATCTATGACTGAACCCAAGAATGTGTAGATTACCCAGTAGAAATACTCCCTTAGTATAGCTTCAACATTAGCTCATTTGTTTTTAGTTCTGTTTTGTTAGTTTGTTTTCTTCTTCAATTCTTGTCCCTAGAGACTTTCACAGCTTCCTCAAGAATTTAACTTTTAAAAGGATGATTGTTATATTTTATCATGAATTTGTAGAACTTTCTAACAAGAAAGTATTTATGTTATTTATAATTTTGCTGAAATTGAAAGTCCAACAAAAAAAACATTTTAAAATAACTTTTTGAATAAAATCCATCTTGAGACAGAACTTCTTTTTTCTTGCTTACATTGAAAATATTCAAGAGGAATTGTATGTGCTCTTGATGTAGGTGCTTCAAAAGTTTCTATTTTGTGGGGAAGTTAGAAGAAATCATTTGTAAGATAGTCCTAAATCTGGGCTTTAATTTATCATACTCAATCACTAACCTTGACGTTTCAGATTGCTTTTATAAATGTTCTTGATTTAATTTAATTTAAAGGTTAGTATTATTTAATGAAGAAGGTACCTATTAACTATAATTTTCCTCTTACAGTGTTGTCAATATCCTAAAACCATAGTACCCTTATTTTAGAAATAATAACCTAAAACATAAAATTAGTAGCACATGGGTTGAATATAAATTAGATATCACTAAAATATAATATTTAATGAAATTTGATTCAGTCTCTGTGCTACTTAAATTAATTTTTCCTCTATTATTTTTGCTCCCTTTTCCTAATAAAAAAATTAAAGTGTTGATTATAACTCACATGGAAATTAAAAGAAAAATGATAATCATCTAATTTGCTACTGTCTATTAACTGATTACTGAAGCCAGATATTATGGTAAATATTCCTTGTACATTATCCAATTCAATTTTAGAATAATTCTTATAAAATAAGGTTTTATTTTTCTAAGACATAAGTATTTTTATTATTCTTTAAAATTTTTTAATCTTGTATTCTACATACCCAAGAATGTTTTGTAATATTTATTTGTACTTCTTTATCCCTTCATCTTTTTTACCCAGCCCTCCAAATTTTCTCCCCTCTGGCAATCACCGGTTTTTTCTCTGCATCTGTCTGTTTTCATTTAGTTACTTTGTTCCTTTTGTTTTTTAGGTTATGCATATAAATGAAATCATATGGTATTTACCTTTTCTATCTGACTTATTTCACTCAATATAATACCCTCTAGGTTCAAATCTAGAAAAGATTTCATTTTTTTATGGCTGAGTAATATTCCATTGTATATATGTACTATAACTTGTTTATTCAATCATCTATTGATGGGTTCTTAAATTGCTTCCATATCTTTATTATTTTGAATAGAGCTTATGTGAACATAGGGGTGCATAGATCTTTACAAACTAGTGTTTTGATTTTCTATAGATGAATATCCAGAAGTAAAATTGCTTGGTCAAAAGGTAGTTCTCTTTTTAATTTTTTGAGGAAACTCCAAACTATTTTCCATAGTGGCTGTGCCAATTTGCAATCCTGTTGATGGTGGACAAGGGTTCCCTTTTCTCTATATCCTCTCCAACACTTGTTTTTTGATTATTCATGATAGCCAATCTGATAGGTGTGTGGTGACATGTCATTGTGGTTTTACTTAGCATTTATCTGATGATTAGTGATCTCGAGCATCTTTTCATATGTCTGTTGGATATCTGTATGTCCTCTTTGGAGAAATATCTATTCAAGTCCTCTGACCATTTTTTAATTGGATTGTTTGTTTTTTGTTGAGTTGTATTATAAATTTTGAATATTAACTCCCTATCGGATGTATCATAGGCAAATATCTTCTCACATTCAGTAGATTGTCTTTATGTTTTGCTGTGCAAAACCTTTTTAGTTTGACATAGTCCCTGTTAGGTCCAGGAGGGCCCCATCCCTTATTCCCATAGTGTGGGAAACAGACTCCTCTCTTACATTTTGTGTGGGAACCCAATCTTGCAATGTTCAGATTGGTAACACTACATGTTCACCTCCCATTTCATTGGACTTTTCTCCCTTCCCCTTCAATTTACCCACCTGAAATATTCCCACCAAAAAAGCCTACATCAAGCCCTATATAAGTTTTAGGTCTCCTCACATTTGGGGCTGGTGCCATCTTTGGCTCGGCTTGGCTGTCACTTTGCTACAATAAACTTTGTTTAACCTCTTTGGCCTTGTGTGTTCCTCCTTTGGCAATCTTAACATCTGGTGCTGAAATCTGGAAGGATTTGGTACAGGCTTAGTGGCCATTCTTCTGAGACCCGAGGTCATTGGTTGCAACCTGGAGAGCAGTGGGTTGTGGCAGCTTGTCCGGGCTAACCTCCTGCTCCTACCTCTTCTTCAGGCTCTAAGGATTTGGGCTCTAACTTCTCAAATTCTCCTCAAACCCAGCCAGGGAGGACACCAGACTAGGAGCATCACCTTCTCATTGCTCACCTGCCAGTCTACATTGATCATTTAATTTTTGGGTGAGAGCTTATTTATTTCATCTCAGGTTTTCTGTCTCTCGTTCTCTGACAAATCCTAGTGCTAGGTCAGAAGACTCTTGGCCTCCTGGCTTTGTGTCCTTCTAACTTGGGATTCCCAGCTCAGAAAGGACCCCTCTCTATCAGAGGGACTCTATCAGTGGGGATGCCTACCCAAAGAGCCGCTCTCTTCCTTGAGGTTTTCTGCTTGCCCTCCTCACTTTCTCTGTCATTCTCATCCTTTTCATCATGGGAAACACACCCTCTACACCCTCTAAAACCAGTTATCTTTGCTGCATTTTGAAGAACCTAAATAACCTCAGACCTAAGTATCTCATTTTCTATAGTAACACTGCTTGGCCACAATATAATTTGGAAAATGAATCTCGATGGCTTGAGAATAGCACCTTCAATTATAACACATTACGAGAACTTGACAACTTCTATCATCGCCTGTGGTCTGAAGTTCCCTATGTCTAGGCCTTCTTAATTCTCTGCTCCAGATCCTCTCTCTATAAATCTTTCTCTACTTATCAGATTTTACTTCTTCACTCCAGTCTACTTCCCTTATCTCTGAAACTGACACTACCTCTTTCAATCCCACTGACCATGTACTACTACCACCTAGGCCCCCAGTCCTATATGTTCCTCTTTCAGCTGACCTCCCAGAGGGTTCCCCAACTTCCTCTTCACTTAACCCCTCAGCTCCCAACTCTCTTACTCCCCCTACCTTTAATCCCTCAGCTCCCAATGAGTCCAGCTCAGAACCCTCAGAACCTTCCTCCTCCCCACTCACACACACTCTCAGACTCGCCCTCAGGAAACTGCTACTCTCTTCCTTTTAAGGGAAGTTGTAGGAGCCAAGAATATAGTCTGCATTCATGTTCTATTCTTTCTCTCTCTGATCCCTCCCAAACTGAGAAAAAGTTAGGGTCCTTCTTCACTGACCTCACCACTATGTCAAGGAATTTGAATAACTAACTCAATCCTATGATCTTACCTGACATAACTTCTATATAATCCTTTCCTCCACTCCTTCCCCTGAAGAAAAAGAGAGAGTCTAGCTACCCACTCAAGGTCAAGTTGATATCCTCCATTGGCAAGATGATCAACAGTCAGCAAAGGCAGTAGCCGTCTCCAGATAGGATCCCAACTAGAACTATCAAATAGATTCCCCAGGTCGCCGATGCCAAAATCATGATAACTTGCCTCATAAGCAGGGCTTCAAAAAGTGTCACACAAGGCAGTTAACTATGAAAAACTCAAAGAGATTAGCCAAGGTCCACACAAAAATCCCATCCTTTTTCTGTCTTACCTAATGGAGGCTCTCCAAAACTACACTACACTAGACCCTTCCTCAGCAGAAGGCCTCTTCTCCCTACATACTCATTTCATTTCGCAATTGGCTCCTGACATCAGACACAAATTACAGAGGCTGGAAGATGGCCCTCAAACCATACAAAGGGGCCTCTTAAGTGCTGCCTTTAAAGTTTTCAATGATAGAGATGAGGAAACAAAAAATGAACAACTTTAAAGGAATCAGACTAAATGCCAGATGGTGGTAGCAGCTATCTAGGGCTCCCACAGAGATAAGCAAATCCCTAAGGGCAGAACTCACAGCCCCTCCAGGCACCTGCTTTAAGTGTGGCAAGGAAGGACACTGGGCCAAAGGTTGCCCTAATCCTTGACCTCCTTCAGGCCCTTGTCAATGCTGTAGCAAGAAAGTCCACTGGAAAGTCGACTGTGACCTACACCCTCAAAGGAGGTTTACACCTCTTCCCTTCGAAAAGTTGGAACAACTGGATCTCAAGCTGCCCAACCTTCTTGGCCTCACCGCTGAAGACTGAAGGTCCCTGGGCCATGAGGCCCTCATGCCTATTACTCCATTGGAACCCAGTGTAACTGCTAGTAGCAGGTAAGCCAATCCCTTTTCTTATTGATACCGGGCCACTTACCCTGCCTTTCCTGAATTTGCAGGTGCTATCTGTCCCTCTCAAGTCTCCATTGTGGGAGATTAATGGTCTAACCTCCAAGTCTTTAGCCACACCCTCCTTAAATTGTCTCTTACTTGAAATACCTTTCTGTCATTAATTCCTGTCTTTCCTAAGTACTCAACACCAGTCCTTGATAGAGACACTATCAAAATTCAGAGCCTCCCTTATGCTTCTCTCTTCCACTTCTAATTCAGACCCATTGTACCTCCTCACTAAACCTGAACTGGATAAATTCTCACTCCCAACTTCTCTAGTCACACTGAAGGTCTGGGATCCCTCCACACCTTCCATAGCACAACACCACTCTCCTATTCATATAAAACTAAAAGACCCTTCAATATACCCCTGTCAACCCTAACACCCCTTTTCTTTAGAAAGTAGATGAAGCTTCCAAACCATTATACAATGCCTTCTATCCCGAAACCTTCTCAGACCCACTCACTCCCTATTCAACACCCCATTTTGCCTGTCAAGAAGCCGGGTGGCTCATATCACTTAGTCCAGGACCTCCACACCATAAACCAGGCAGTTCTCCTAACCCCCCAGGAGAACCCAACCCCTACACCCTCCTAGCCCTAATTCCCCCAGATACTTCCCATTTCACTGTAATTGACCTGAATGATGCATTCTTCACCATTCCTCTACACCCAGACTCCCAAAATTTCTTTGTTTTTACCTGGACAGATCCTGTCACCCATCAGTCTCAACAAGTTACCTGGACTGTCCTTTCCCAAGGTTTCTGGATAGTCCCCATTTCTCTGGACAAGGCTTAACATCATATCTAGCAAAACTAGATCTATCCTAGCACTTTTCTCCAATATATAGATGATCTCCTCCTTTGTAGCCCATCTTATTCTCTCTGTTATGAACAGAGCTAGTATTGTAAATCATTTCACTAAAAATAGATATCAAATCTCTCCTAAGAAGGCCCAACTTTCTTCCCTTCAAGTCATTTATCTTGATCCATTACTCTATTATAACATTGAGCCTTGTCCTTATGTGTCTATTTTTTTTTTTTTTTTTTTTTTTTAGATTTTGGTTGGGTTTTGTGGCTTTTCCCTCTGGTCCTTCCTATTTTATGCTATATTCTTCAGTTCTGAATCTCATCTCCTACCTCAGAACAAGAGTGCCTATCTTTCCTCAGTTGAGCAAGGTTTCTCTGCATTTGGGTCCCTAACCTTAGCATTCTAGCTTACCCTTTATACTTGGCCTCTAAAGATCCTTTGACTGAACCACTAAATCCCACCATTAATATTAGCCCTTCCAGAATTTATGCCAGGCCCTTACAACAAGCCTTTACATCAACCCCAGCTCTTTCTCTTCTCCAAAGCTTTTATATTTTACACTACAGAAAAGAAAAGAATAACACTTGGACTCTTAGGACAAGTCCAGGGACCAGCTACTTCAGTAGTTGCCTATCTATCAAAGCAGTTAGACACTATAGTTAGGAGTTGGCCAGCCTGCCTAAGAGCCCTGCCAGTGGCTGCTCTTTTAAATCTCGAAAATCAGAAACTCACATTTAGACAACCCATTATGGTTTCACATAATATCTCTGACCTCATAAAATACAAAGCTACCCAAAATCTCTCTCCCTCTAGAATGCAAACTTTTCACATCATCTTTATTAAATCTCCCCATGTTACCCTAGCCTAATGCCCTCCACTCAATCCTGCCACTCCTTTACTTACCCCCAACAAAGAGACTTCACATTTCTATATAGAAATCCTCAAACTTAAGACTCCCTATTTCCCAAATATAACAGACTCCTCTTTACCCAACGCCTCACATACTTGGTTTATTGATGGTAATTCTTTCTCCCAGGATGGGAAAAGGTTGGCTATGCAATCATCTCTCTCACAGAGGTCATAGAGTCTAGTTCCCTTCCTATTGGAACTACCTCTCAAAAGGCAGAATTAATTGCCTTCACCAGAGTGTTAACCTTAGCATCTGGACTAAAAGGTTAATATGCCTTCCATATTCTCCATCCACATGCCCCAATTTAGGAAGAAAGAGGATTTCTCACTAAAAAGTCTCTCCTATTACCAATAGCCCTTAATTCTTAAACTTCTCCAGGCTGCATAAACTTCTCAAGGCAGCAGCAGTAGTTCACTGTAAGGGGCACCAAGCAGGAAATGACCCATCATAAAGAGCAATAATAAGGCAGATGCAGAGGCCAAAAGGGTAGCACAGCAACCACCCCCTGCCTTCCGACTCTTAGCTATTCCTCATTTCATGCTACAGTACTCTCCTAAAGAGTATCAGTTGTTCCTCAGGCTTGGAGCAGATAAAGAAGACCCATGGCTAATGATGCAAGAAAGGTATAGCTTACCACAGGACCAAGCTCAAAATATCCTGTAAGATATTTGTAACTCCTTACATGTTAAATTGAAACTGCTTTTATAACTCCTTAAATCCCTCATTACCTGCAATAACTTTAATACCCTCCTTCGAGATATTACAAAAAATTGCTCTATCTGCTCCACAGTCTCTCCTCAAGGGTGTATACACTCTCCTTCCTTTCCCACTCATCAGGCTAGGAGCAGCATCTCTGGACAGGACTGGCAAATTGATTTTACACACATGCCTCCCATCGGGAAAACCTGTTACTAACCCTTGTAGACACCTTCTTTGGGTGGGCTGAGGCTTTCCCTACCGCCTCTGAGAAGTCTTCTAAAGTTACCCAGGCACTGCTCAAAGACATTATTCTTGGCTTTGGGTTACCCATCTCATTACAGTCAGATAATAGCCCAGCCTTCATATCTCAAATAGCACAGGAAGTCAGCTTCACCTTAGGTATTCAATGGAACCTATACACTCCTTATCAATCTCAGTCCTCAAACCCACTTAACTTAGTCTAGAGATTAAGGAGCCCGGACTTCACTCTTACCCCTTGCCTTCATGTGTTTTAGGACCTCCCTCAGAACTCCCCTTTCCTTAGCCCCTTTGAACTTATGTATGGAAGGCCTTTCTTTCTAGGGAACTTCTCAACCACAACATCATCTTTAAAAGATTGCAAATCCATATTAATCTAGTTAGATAAATATTAAGAGCACATGCAGACCAAGTCTTACCAAAGGCATTCACAGGAAATCTTCTACCTTCTCCTGTAATCCCTGGTGATTGGGTCCTACTTAAGTATCTTCAATCAAATAATCTTAAACATAGATGGCAAGCTCTTACCAGGTACTAAGATTACTAGACACCCAACCTGGTTCCATCTTTTTAAAAGATTTATCTTTTATTTTTTAAATGATACCTCCAATAGATTTCTTTCTGTCACCACGTATTTGACCCCTTTTACCCTATCTATATCTCCCTTTCCTCTCCCCCTCCCCTCAAGTAACCACTAATCTTTAGTCCATGACCATGAGTCTCTGTTTATTTTGTTTTGTTCATTTGTTGCTTTTAGGTTTATATCCCACATGTAAGTGATATCATGTGGTTTTCAACTTTTTCTGTCTGGCTTATTTCACTTAGTATAATTATCTCAAGGTCCATGCATGTTGTCTCAAATGGCAGTATTTCATCTTTTCTTATGGGTGAGTAATATTCCATTGTATATATGTACCACAGCTTCTTTATCCAATCAACTATCATAGGACACTTCGCTTGCTTACATGTCCTGGCCACTGTGAATAATGCTGCTATGAACATTGATGAGTTTTCAAGTCTTTGGGGTAAATACCCAGTAGAAGGATTGCTGGATAATATGGTAGATCAATTTCTAGTTATTTGAAGAACCTTCATACTATTTTCCATAGTGGCTGTATCAATTTGCAGTCCCACCAGCAGTGTATGAGGGTTCCTTTTTCTCTGCATCCTCTCCAACATTTTTTTTACTTGTCCTGTTGATAACAGCTCTTCTAACAGATGTAAGATGCTATCTCATTGTGGTTTTGATTTGCATTTCCCTAATAGCTAGCAATGTTGAGTATCTTTTCATATATTTGTTGACCACTTGTATGTCTTCCTGGAAGAAGAGTCTGTTCAAGTCTTCTGCCCATTTTTTTTTATTGGATTGTGTGATTTTTTTGTTGTTATTAAGATGTATAAGTTCTTTGTATATTTTGGATATTAGGCCCTTATCAGAAGCATTGTCTACAAATATATTTTCTCATTCGGATGGTTGTTTCTTTACCTTTTTGATGGTTGTCTCTTTATCTTGTTTATTTTCCCATTTGGATGATTGTCTCTTTATCTTGCTGTGTAGACACATTTTAATTTGATGTAGTCCCATTAATTTACATTTGCTTTTACTTACCTTGCTTTTGAGGTCAAATTCATAAAATCCTCTTTAAGTCCAAGGTCCTTGATTTTAGTTCCTATATTTTCTTC
Source organism: Macroglossus sobrinus (assembly GCA_004027375.1). Taxonomy (NCBI): domain Eukaryota; kingdom Metazoa; phylum Chordata; class Mammalia; order Chiroptera; family Pteropodidae; genus Macroglossus; species Macroglossus sobrinus. The sequence continues at coordinate 57,764 of PVKZ01002846.1, read as the reverse complement.
TATGCATTTTATTGATTCTGGTCTTATATTAGGTCTTTAATCCATTTTGAGTTAATTTTAGTCTGTGGTAATAGACAGCAGTCTAGTTTCATTCTTTTACTGGTGGCCTTTCAATTTTCCCATTTATTGAAGAAGCTTTCTTTTCTCCACTATATTTTGGCTTTTTGTTGAAAATTATTTGCCCATATAAACATGAGTTTATTTCTGGACTCTCGAATCTGTTCCATTTGTTTGTGTGTCTGTTTTTCTGCCAATACCATGCCATTTTGATTGTTGTCGCTTTGTAGTATAATTTGAAGTAAGGCAGAGTGATGCCTCTAGCCTCATTCTTTTTTCTTAGGATGGTTTTGGCAATTAGGGGTCTTTTGTGCTTCCATGCAAATCTGATGATATTTTGTTCAATTTCTTTAAAAAATGCCAATGAGATTTTGATGGGGATTGTATTAAATCTGTATAATGCTTTAGGTAATATGGTCATTTTAACTATGTTGATTCTTCGAATCTAAGAACATGAAGTATTTTTTCATTTCTTTGTATCTTCTTCAATATCTTTTAATAGGGTCTTATAGTTTTCATCATATAGGTCTTTCACATGTTTTGTTAAATTTATTCATAGGTATTTTATTCTATTTGTTGCAATTGCAAAAGGAATTATTCCACTTCTTTTTCTGACAATTCATTATTAGCGTATAGAATCACTATGGATTTTTGAACATTGATTTTGTATCCAGAAACTTTACTATATTTGTTTATTGTTTCCAGTAGTGTTCCTGTGGAGTCTTTAGGGTTTTCTATACAGAGAATCATCTAATCTGCAAATAGTGACAGTTTGACTTCTTCATTTCCTTCTAGATGCATTTTATATCTTTCTCTTGTCTGATTGCATTCACTAAGACCATCAATGTTATGTTGAATAACAGTGGCAATAGTGGACTGCCTTGTCTTCTTCTTAATCTTGGAAGGTTTTTAGTTTTTTCACTATTAAGTATAATGTTGGCTGAGGATTTGTTATATACGACCTTTATTATGTTAAGGTATTTTTCTTCTGTACTGATTTTGTTAAGTGTTTTGATCATAAATGGATGCTGTATTTTGTCGAAGGCTTTTTCTACATCTATTGATATGATCATATGATTCTTATTTTTTAATTCGTTAATGTGGTGCATCACATTAATTGATTTACATATGTTGAACCATCCCTGTGCCCCTGGGACGAAGCCCATTTGATCGTGGTGTATAATCTTTTTAATATGTTGCTGATTTGGTTCGCTATATCTTATTTAGGATTTTTGCATGTTCATGAGAAATATTGGTTTGTAGTTTTCTTTTATTTGTGTTATCTTTACCAGGTTTTATTATCAGGGTGGTATTGGCCTCATAAAATGAGTTGGAAAGTATTGCCTCCTCTTTGAACTTTTGGAAGAGTTTGAGGAGAATAGATATTAGATCTTTGAATGTTTGGTAGAATTCACTGGTGAAACCATCTGGTCCTGGACTTTTGTTTTTTTGTAAGTTTTTTTTTATTATTATAGATTTGATTTTGTTGGTGGAAATCAGTTGTTTCAGATTTTCCATTTCTTCTTGATTCAGTCTTGAGAGATGTATGTTTCTAGGAATGTATTCATTTCTTTCAGATTGTTCAATTTGTTGTCATGTAATTGCTCGTAGAATTTTTTTATAATCATTTGTATTTCTGTGGAGTTCATAGTTACTTCTCTTTCATTTCTGATTTTATTTATTTGGATCCTCTCTCTTTTTTTCTTGATAAATCTGGTTAAAGATTTACCAATTTTGTTTATCTTTTCACAGAAGTAGCTCTTGCTTTCATTGATCTTCTGTACTATTTTTCTAGCCTATTTCATTTATTGCCACTCTGATCTTTATTATTTTCTTCCTTCTACTCACTTTGGGTTTTATTTGTTGTTCTTTTTCTAGTTCTTTTTAGTATACAATTAGATTGTTTATTTGAGATATTTTTTTTGTTTGTTTCTTGAGGTAAGCCTATATTACTATGAATTTCCCTTGTAGGACCACTTTCACTGTGTCCCATAGATTTTGAATTTTGTTTTTATTTTTATTTGTTTCTAGGTATCTTTTGATTTCATCCTTGATACCATTATTAGCAGCATTCATTGTTTAGTAACATGTTGTTAAGCCTCACATGTTTGTGTATTTCCTAGTTTTTTTCTTGTAGTTGATTACTAGTTTCATACCATTGTGGTTGGAGAAGACACTTAATATGATTTTAATCTTAATTTTTTGAGACTAGTTTTGAGGCCTAATGTGCAGTTTATCCTGGAAAATGTTCTCTGTGCACTTGAGAAAAATGTATATTCTGCTGCTTTTGGGTGAAATGCTCTGAGAATATCAATTAAATCCATATGGTTTAATGTTTAATTTAAGCCTTCTGTTTCCTTGTTGATATTCTGTCTGAAAGATCCTTTTATTGGTGTCAATTGGGTGTTAAAGTTTCCCACTATGAGTGCATTTTTGTAAATCTCTCCCTTTATATCATTCAATAATTGCTTTATATATGAGGATGCTCCTATATTGGACGCATGTGTTTACTAAAATTACACATGGAGTATTACCACTACATGTGTGGTAATACTCATCTTGTTTCATTGATCCCTTTATCATTATGTAATGCCCTTTGTCTCTTATTATAACCTTTGTTTTAAAGTCTACTTTTGTCTGATATGAGTATTACTCCTCAGTTTTTTTTTTAATTTGTATTTGCATGAAACATCTTTTTCCATGTTTTTACTTTCAGTCTGTGTGTCATTTGATCTGAAGTAGGTTTCTTGTAGACAGCATATTTATGGGTCTTGTATTCTTATCCAGTCAGACACCCTATGTCTTTTGATTGGAGTATTTAATCCCTTTACATTTAAAGTAATTATTGATAGGTACACAGTTATTGGCATTTTATTATTTGTATTTATGGGTTTTTCTCCTCTTCTTCTTTTTATAGAAGTCCCCTTAACATTTATTGTAATTCTGACTTGTTGGTGATGAATTCCTTTAGCTTTTTCCTGTCTGGGAAGCTCTTTGTTTCACCTTCAAGTTTAATCAATAGCCTTGCTGGATAGATTAATTTTGGTTTTGCGTTCTTGTCTTTCATCATTTTGAATATTTCATGCCAATATCTTCTGGCCTGCTAAGTTTCAGCTGACATTCTTAAGGAGTACCCTTGTAAGTAACTAGTTGCCTTTCTTTTGCTGCTTTTGAGATTCTCTCTTAGTTCTTAACCTTTGGCACTTTAATAATGATGTTGGTCTGGAGTGGGTCTGTTTAGGTTCCCCTTGTTTAGGACTATTTGAGCTTCCTGGACTTGTATGTCTATTTTCTTAGACAGGTTGGGGAAGTTTTCCATCATTATTTCTTCAAATACATTCTCAATCTCTTGCTCTTTCTCTTCTCCTTTTGGTACCCCTATGATGTGAATGTTGGTAAATTTGGTGTTGTCCCAGAAGTCTCTTAAACTGTCCTCATTTTTTTTTTAATTCTTTTTTTCTTATGGCTGTTCCGGTTGGATGTTTTCTGCTACCTTGTCTTCCAACTCACTGATTCAATTCTCTGCTTCATCTAGTCTACTGTTATTCCTTCTAGTATATTCTTTATTTCAGTTTCTATGTTTTTCATTTCTTTTTTTATGAGTTCTATTTCTTTTTTTATGCTTAATATCTCTTTGTTGAAGTCCTCACTGACTCATCTAGTCTCCTCCTAAGTTCATTGAGCATTCTTATAACCACTGTTTTGAACCCTGTCTTTAGTAGGTTGTTTGCCTCTATTTTGTTTAGTTTTATTTCTGAAGTTTTCTCCTGTTGCTTCATTTGCAGCATGTTTCTTATCTTTTCTTTTTCTTTCTTTCTTTCTTTTTTTTCATTTTAGTTGCCTCTCTGTGTTAATTTGTATATATTAGGAAGATTTGTTACTTCTCCAAGCCTTGGCCAGGTAGCCTTATGTGGTAGATGTCCTGCGTGACCCAATGGTGCAGTCTCCCTGATTACCTGCACCAGAAATTCTGGTATTTTGTGGGGGGTTTGTGTGCTCTCTTGCTGTAGCTAAGCCTTTATTGCTGTTAGCATGTCAATAGATGGAATTTACTCTTGGATTGCCTGGCTGTGGGGATTGGCCACACCCACAGGGTATGATCTCCTAGGTAGGGGCTGACTCCAGGGAGCGGGATTCTTCCCAGCAGGCATGTGTTGAGACCTGTTGAGATCACCCTCTGGATGTACTGCTTATGGGGCTAGTCAGGTGGTACTCTGATGTCAGCTTCCAGGTGTGTTGATTCTCTTGGGTGAGGCTCCTGTGTAGGTAAAGTTCAGTCATGGCCTTTGATTGTTTGGGGCCACCTTGTAGGAGCTACAAAGTGATTTGCAATTGGTTGCTGCCTGTGCTGAATCTGGAGGCAAGTGGGAGAGACCATGCTACAAGCTGAGGTTGGTTACCTCCAGTACTGGCCTTGGAGTGGCTCAGCAAAAGAACTAGTGCACTTCTAGGCCTGAGGCTGTCTGCCACTTGCCTGTAAGTCTCTGCAGCTATAAGGGCCTTTGGTTGATATAAGAGTTGACTGGCATAGGGATGCAGGGAGTCACCAGGGTAAAGCAGATTTTACCTGGCCAATGCAGTGGAGCAAGCTGATTCCATCAGGCCAATGCATATTGCTTCCAGTGCTGAGCCTACAATCTCCCACAAAGTCACAGACCACAGTGAAGCCAGCCACCGACCACAGTGAGACCAGCCACCATCCCCCTTGGGCCCACAGACCTCAGTGGTCCACCTGAAAAACGATGCTTGCCCATGAATATGAGGCCCAAGAAAGGTGCATGGCTGTTTGGCAGTGGCCCACCCCAGGGAATTTGTGAGGTGAAGCTGAGCCCCAAGGAGACACAGGGTGGAGTGGGCTAATCTTACCGACCAATGCAGATTCACAATTGGTTCTGTTGGGGGAGGGGTCAACATAGACATTATGGTGCCATCTGCTGACTGCTCCAGAGGGGGGCCCAACAAAGGAGCAATGGTGGCTGTTCCTTCTGGGGCCACACACTCAATCCCTCCCCGAGAAGCTGATCCTCCACTGGAGCCCAGGGTCAGTGTCTGTGAGCAAGTGAGTATGTGTGTAGGCTTTTTAAGGGGGACATCTGGGTTTTCACTTTCCTTCTGGTTTACCCAGATGGCCAGACTCTGCACTGAGTTTCACAGTCAGATTCTGTTGGAACTCCTCTTCTCCATACTGGACCCCTTGCTGTGGAGCCCCTGTGTACAGCAGTGGCTCCTTGTTTCTTTGGGGAGAGGGGCTCTGCAGCCGAGCTATCCCTCCCAGTGCTTAACAGCCACACCCAGCCTGCTTTGTGCCTCTGCCTCTCCTACTAGTCTCAATGTGGCTTTTTCTTTATAGCCTCAGATCTATGTGTTATAATTAGCTAGACTTCAGGTTGTTCTCCAAGTTGTTTATTTTATAATTTGGTTGTAATTTTAATGTGGTTGTGGAAGGAGGCAAACCTTGCTTTTACCTTGCTCACCATCTTGGCTGGAACTGTAACTGCTTTGTTTTGTTTTGTTTTAAACTTGCCCAAGGTTATACTGGAGGTAAGCAAAGTATCCAGGACTTGAATACAAGTCTATTTGATTTCAAAATATGTCTTCTTAATCTGGAAGCATATAAGCTACAGAGAAAAGGCATACAAATAAGTAATAATTTTATGGGAAGAGAACAAAGGAAGCTCTGTGCTCTTTATTTGCTGCGCATCTTCCTTTGGCTGATTCTAATCTGTATTCTTTCTCTGCAATAACCTATAACCAAAATTTTCCAGTGATTAATGAATTATGTGAGTACTTCTGGAGAGTTTTTGAAACTTGGTGGTTTGAGAAATTCCTAGAAAATGTAGTTGGTGTCAGAAGTTGGTGTGGTCTTGTATTAAACTGTGTTCTCTCTGATTGGCTAACTTCAAGAAAATACATAATTATAAAAAGTGGCTGTGGAATCACAGGAAAATGAGAAGAAAATATCTGGGCAAGTCATAAGAGCCTAAGAGTTTATTTAGAAATTAAGAAAAGAAAGTTATTCTAGGAAAAACAAAGAGCATATACAAAGACAGGGAATCAGCAAATGTCATTTTATTTAATAAATGATACAATTTAAGTATCACTAAAGTAAAACAAATAAGCTCCTAATTAAACTATAATATACCATTAATTTTAAGACACATCCTCATATTAGAAATATTAAAAGTCTCTTAGAATGCATAAAATATGGTAGATTACTTAGGAATGAGTGCAAAACTAAGTATAGTCAACACATTAGCCAGGAATGAAGGGAAAAATATAGATAGGAGAGGTAGCAAGAAATGATATTAGGGAGGTTACTTACAGGTAGACTGAAAAATTTAAGTGAAACATTAAATATTCACTAGGTGCTAGTCCTTCTGATATGAGTCTTGCATAAAGTATGTCTTTCAATGATCAGAATGACTTGAAAGTACATCATACATATAGAAACTGAAGATCAGAGAAGCTACAAAATTTCCAAAGGTCAGATATCTATTAAGTTGGGAGGCTAAGACATGAGAGGAAGTTTTTCTGATTGTAAAACACATAATAAAGTACTAATTTTACCTGTAGCAGAAGATGTAAGGAAGGGAACAGCATTATAGTAAATCTCTTTGGGAATATAATTCTAGTAGTAACAAAAAGACGTGGGCTTTTGCACTGGTGTGAACTGATGTTTTGTGGTCATAAGCTAAGGCAGGATGGAGGTTTAGATGTGGAAAGAAAGATTTAGAGAAGCAACAAAAATGACTCAGAGTTCTAGATTGAAAATTTATACCTACTAGAGTCACAAAACATTTGAAGAGAGGGTAAATTATGAGTTAAAATTCAAACTTATTTTAAGTTTTAAGTGTTTGCTAGATATCCCGATTGAACTATCTCAAATATCTGATAGGGCTAATTGATATACATTTAGATGTCATCAGTATTTGTATAACTTAAGAACATCCAAGTGAATAAAATCACCCAAGGACAGCATATGGAAATAGAGAAAAATGATTAAGGCCAGATTCCTAAAGAATTCCAATATTTAAAGGGCAACCAGAAGAAACTGAGAGCATTGCCAGTAGAATAGTAGAAAGAAGACTGTCTTTCTGGTATCAAGAAAAGGGAAGTTAGCGACAACAGTGCTGCTGAGAAGGGATGTAGGGTAAAAACTACAGTGGTCACTAATTAGTGACCATAATCAGATAAGTTGATAGCTGAAGACCAGAATTACATTGTAATGAATTAGAAATGGAGCGTCACTTAGTTTTTGTTGTACTTTAAAGCAACGACCAATTGGTTAGCTCACAATTCTGTTGCACAGTAATTTTGGCTATGCTCAGCTGGGCGATTTTTCAGGACTCAGTTGGACTAGCTCATGCCTTTTTTCAGTCAACTGCCAGTCAGCTTCTGATGGATGTCTGGTTGTCTGCCAGGCTGACAATGGTACCTGAGCCATGTGTCTCTCATCACCCAGCATGCTGGCCCAGATTTTCTCACATGGCATTTCTGAAGGGATCCCAGAAAATGAGCAGAAGCATATCAGGACTCTTGAGGTCTAGTCATGGACTGGCATACTATCACCACTGCCCACCCTATTGGCCAAAGCCAATCACACAGGCAGATAGACGTAAGGGAAGAAGAAATGAAATTTACCTCTTGATAGAAGGAATGGGAATTGTAAACATACTACAAAAGGATACAGAGATAGATAAAGAATTGTGATTATTTTTACAGGACAATCACAGGACAAGATGAGGATGTGAAAATAGTCAGTGTTGCCTATCCTTGGAAATGAAGTGATGAGAAAATAATGCAGAATCTTGATGGAAAAGGAGGTATGTGGCAGGGCTTTTATTCCATAAGCAGAAAAGTAAAGTTTGTCTCTAAGTTTTTACATCTCTAACTTCTTCTGGTGCTCATGCTCATCATCAGCATCCATCTTGCTGCCAGTTATATGTCACTGCAAACATCATCCATTTCCAAGTTTGGAAATGCCTAAACATAAATATCGATTTGGAGACATAAATCAGAAGGAGGCATTTCATCTGATCTAATAAGATTTGTTTTCATTTCTGTCGAATGCTGTTTTTCAATTAGCCACTGGAGTAATCTTTCTAAACTGCCTTTTCTACTGTGTTTGTTCAGGTATATAGAGAAGCAGTTACCAAAAAAACTGTTAGTGCAAGGGAATTACCAGAGAAACCTTCAACCTAGGATTTTCTGCACATAATTTAATAAATTATCACAGGTATATAAATAATGTTTTTTCCGCTTTGAGTAACATTTTAACTTGATCATTATAGATATTAAGTTAGCTGTTGGCACACAAATGATCTATTATGTCTTGATTTTTGAGAACGCTACTCTGTGAACTAGCCAGTGATGTAGCCTAAGAGTCCCAGAGCAACAAGGATCCAGTTCTTTCTTCATACCACTAGTCAGTATTCAGTGCAGGGTTTTGTTTATGACATCATTATAAAGTAGTAGTTTCTGGTAGGAGAATTTAATGATGCTTGTTGAAACATAAATTTAATGGTACTTATTGCAAATAAAAAATTTGTATCATCAAAAAGATGCAATCTCTTACACAGGCCGACATCATTATATTGCTAATGATAATAACAATAACAACCAAAACAGTTATGTGTTATAAAAGAATATGGTGTGCTTTGCTTCAGTACTCATCAAGAAGAAGGAAGAGGTGGTCTCAGAATGCTGTAAGATGGTTGTTATTTTTTATGATTGTTAATTTTAATAGTGTTAATGTTTATTAGTATTAGATGATTGGCTTTTAGTGTTTTATGAATAATAATAAATAAACTAGGTGAGTGTGTGGTATCTGTTAGAAATGCGTATTCAAGACCAACAGAGCTGCCCTTAATATGACTTTAGAGATCTTGCATGCACAGAGGACAGTAAAATGTACCTCCAGGAATCAGGGATGACTTTTCACATTTTAGCACTGAAAACAGTGGGGAAATTCTTGGCACTTTCTCAAGCCTCTGAGATTCTACTGAAGTCTTTAGATGTAGGAAAGTTCATCTCAGATGTTTCAGCAAATAGAAAACTGCTAGAAAATGTTTCTCTTGTTCCCTGGCCCAGTTGAATTTATAACACTTAAACACCTGTGTCCATCAAATGGAACACACAGGATCACAGCTAGAGCTGTTCTTGACTTTGCAATTTCATTGACTGACAGTTTAATATCTATATATTTTCACATCTGACACCAGTAAAGACAGGCTGGCATCATGAATGTCAAGACATTATGCTGACAACTGTATTTTTTTCATCGTTCGTGGGGGTGGAGGAAGGTTCCCAAAGAAAGTGTTCTTTACAAGTATTGCAGCTCCAATAAAGACCAAATTACAGTTCAGATATAATTGTCAGTAACTATTGATGTTACCTGTACATGTTTATATAGGAACGGGTACATTCAATTTGAGATCTACTAGTAAACTAACTGTTACTGTTATACTCTGGAATGAAATGTGTAATTATACTATTTAAACAGCTGAAACAGCTGCCATTACTGTGGACTATGTAAACAGTGTTTTCCATGCTAAAATTGTATGTTTAGAATATGGTCCCTTATTTTCAGCAGCTCTTGTTTAGTCTCTTAAATACAAACAAGAGGTCTAGCTCTATTCCTGTTCTATAATATCAGGATACTCCAGATAAAAAGCATTCACAAAATAAAGGCGAGATAAATTTTTAAAACCTCCAGCAAGACCACAGTTTGCTCAACATTAACCACAAAGTAGGGAACGTAATGTTCACAGTAGGCACTGCGCAAAATACATTTCATTTCCATATGCTGAAGCAGATCAGGGATAAAGCCTTCGCCTCCCTTATTTATGCCTGCTATCTAAACAGAAAATAATTCAATTTTACTGTACATCTGAGTATGGATAGGGAAGTATTATTATGACTCCGAGATCACTGAACTTTTCAGTCTGCTATCTTGAGAATTTTCTCATGGCTAGAGGTAATATCTGATAATTCACAGGACCAGTTTCACCATTAAGGAGCTGCCTCATAATCAGGCAGTATTGAATGGACTGAATTTATTGCCTTTATAGTTTGAGATTGAAGTATACTATTAGATCTCACAATTCTCCTCCCCAATGTCATTTTGCCAAGTACTCTAAGAATGAAATATGCTCTCTAAACTGAAATTTTGTTCAGAGTGCATTCATTCACAGAAATTAGGCATGAGATTGATTGTGGATTTCTACAAAATCACATTAATTTCAGTTCTTGGCAATTACAGTATAATTAGTGTTATTGATGTAGCAGCCTCATAAATATTTTGTAGCCATATAGGGTTTTTTTTTTGTTTGCATCTTGCTTTATTTGTTTGTTTAGGCTTCAGTTATGGCTGAAATTAAGCCTGGGTGTCCTTACTCTTTCTGCAGAAGAATAATACAGGGAGGGGTAAAGAGAAGAGATCAATGAGAACACTTTCCTCCAATTTACTGAGTCTAGCTCATTGGCACATTTATGCAAGTTCAATCCTGACCCCCCAGCCCCATCCTGAGTTCTCATATTCTACCTCCCTAACTCAATCCATTTCCCTGTTTCTGTGACTAGCAACCTTCTTTCTTCATTGACCTCTACATAGTTATGACCTCAGATGCAATGTTCTTAGATATTTTCTCAACACTCCTAGTAGTTTCCTACACCTGCTTTTGTCTTATATCTCTTCTTCATATTTTGCAAATCTCCTCTTTATTTGCAGGGTACACCAGATTGGGAATCTGGAGCCCTGGACTTGAGTCCAGGTTCTACCACTCATCTATGCGTCCTTAAGCAAATACTCACTTCTAAAATGAGTGCAAAACTAATTTATTCATTCAGCAAATATTTTTTGAATAACTACTATATGCCGGATATTGTTTTAGGTACCAGGACACAGCAATGAAAACAAAATTAGATAAGACCCCTCCTTCATGGGTCTTGCATTCTAAAATTATGTACCCTTAAAAGATTAAATAGAAAAATTTTTATTATGAGAAAGTGTGGTATAAAGAGTAATAAATACCTATAATGTGTTTTATATGAGTTATGATAATAAAACAATTGTTTTCACTATTGTTTTGCATACCCCTGAAAAAATCTGCTTGCCTTTTTACCAGGCCTAGCTTTCTAAAGTTGGTGAAAAAAAGTAAAGGAAATAGAAAATATTTGCAAAAATGGAATGTACAAGATATTATTGGGAAGTGTGGGACAAGAGGAAAGTAGAGACAAAGTAGAGAAAATAGAGATGACCAAATTGACAATAAGTATGAACACACAAAATATATGGTTTTTAAGGAAAGGAACCAAAGCTGCTTTTACTGACAAAGACAAGAGCAGTGCACCAGGAAGGGCAAAGACTGGGAATGGGGAAACCGGATCTCTAGTCTCCCCTACCCTGCCTATATGATCTTAGACCAATCACTCTACTTATCTGGGCTATGTGTTCCTAGGCCATAAAAAGGGGAGTCTGGACTGCATGCCCTCCAAAAAGACCTTTTAGCTGCTGCCTTCTATGACCGTAAAGCAAAAGTTTGTGTCATTGAGTTCAGTCTTCCACTAGGATCTGCCTCATGGAAGACTAAGGATACTTTTTCTATAGTAATGTATTTGCTTAAGTTTTTTAATTATAATTTTAATTTTTTTTAATTTTAATTTTTATTTTTTTTAAATTTTAGAACAATGTTTAGTACCTTAAATATACAGTTCAGTAGTGTTAAGTACATTCACATTGTTGTGCTTGCTTCACTTTTAATATAAAAAAGTGACAACTTATATTGTCTCTTCATTAAAAAATGGGTAGAAATTTAACCTAATAAATATTCCATCTTTGGATTTTTCTAGGAGACATATTTTATCTTTAGTTGTATAGTTTTCTCCAATATTAGTTTTGACTAAAGAAACAACTCCAATACAAAATTTCTGTAATCACTAAATAAAATTCAAATTATTTTCATATATTAGCCCTGACAATATTATTGATATACTTTTACTATTTTCTGAGACTCTATAAAGGCATGATAGAAGGAGAGGATAGTTTTAGATTTCCACCCAGACTCAATAGCAGATTTTACAAATAAATAGGGAGAAATGAACTCTTGTATTTGTGATATGCAACGAGGAAAACCTAAATTCCTCCTAAGTGCATGTCATAACCCCTCTTTTCTCCAAAAAATTCAAGATGATGAACAATTTTAATCTAATTATAAATACAAAGAGGCATTACATTCCAGAAATAAAATTTAACTAGATAAACAATGTTGTCACATTTTAGCCCTCTGAAAAACTCCTTATCTTTTTTGGGTGGAAGGGAACTTTTGTGGGTGACATCAAGTGACCACACACTGGCCCTACCACTGCTGTCTACTCTCTCAGTGAACAGTTACTCCTTTGCTCCCTTCCACAAGTAGATCTTGTTATTTCACAGACTTGCCGCTTCAGGGCTGCACTCTGGGTTCTCTAACAGCTTTGAGCCTTGATATGCTGCTGACACCCAGCTCGCCTGATATTACACTGAGTGTTCTCAGTAGAATAGGAAGGAAGAGACCATCACATAATCCCAATGTCACTGTTTATAGCTCTATTTAAAACAAAACAGAACAAAACAAAAGATCTTAGAGCCTAAAATAATTTTCCATTATTATGTCACCCTTAATAACAATGCTACTGTGCTGAAGAGAGATAAGAAACAGAATGGAAAATGAGACAAAGCCATAAAGCAGGGGATCTATTTGGTCACTCAGAAATATTGCTAGTGAAGATTTATTTACTAACTTTAGGTGACTTTTAACGGCTACTTCTTTGGACCTGAGGTTTGTAAAGTTTCTTCACATAATTCTTCCTGCCACAGCCAATGTCCAACATGAGTGATATAAGAGATAAAACTTAAAGAGTAATAAGCTCTTTTCAAAGTAGAGGCAATAATTAATGAAAGCATCGCATTACCATGTCTCTATGTGAAAAGCCCACAATGCCATTTCAATTAATAACTCAGTACAAATGTACTCAGGACGTTCTTAAACAACCACTTCTGATTTTAATGAGGGAAATAAAAAATTTGCCATCAGGCTTATTACTTTTTTAAATTAAAATTATTGGGGTGACATTGATTAATAAAATCAAATAAGTTTCAAATGTACAATCCAACAGCACATCATATCTATATTGCATTGTGTGTTTAATATCCAAAGTTAAATTTCCTTCTGTCACCAAATATTTAACACTTTTTATCCTTGTCTACTTCCTCCATGCCCTGTTTCCCTCTAGTAATTACTAAATCTGCTATCCATGTTCATGAGTCTCTCTTTGTTTTGTGTGTTTGTTGCTTTCAGTTTTATAGCCCACATATGAGTGAAATTACTATGGTTCTCAACTTTTTCTGTCTGACTTATTTCATTTAGCATGATTATTTCAAAATCCATCCATGTTGTCACAAATGGCAGTGTTTCATCTTTTCTTATGGTTGAATAATATTCCATGTCCTGGCCACTGAATAATTATGCTGTGACCATTGGGGTGCATATATCTTTGTGGATAAATGTTTTCAAGTTTTTCGAGTAAATTCCTGAAGAGATATTGCTGGGTCATATGGTAATTCTATTCTGAGTTTTTTGAAAAACTTTCATACCGTTTTCTATAGTGGCTGTACCAAATTGCATTCCTACCAGCAGTGTGTAAGGATTCCTTTTTCCCCACCACCTCTCCATCACTTGTTATTACTTGTTATGTTGATGATAGTTATTCTAACAGGTGTGAGATGATATCTAATTGTAGTTTTGATTTGGATTTCCCTAATAGTAAATTTGAGCATCTTTTCATATGTCTATTAGTCATTTGTATGTCTTCTTCGAAGTGTCTGTTTGGGTTCTCTGCCCATTTTTTTAAGTCAAATAGTTCATTTTTTTATTGTTGAGTTGTATGAGTTTTTTACATATTTTGGATATTAGACTCTTATCAGGGGCATTGTTTGCAAATATATTCTCTTATTTGCATGGTTTCTTCTTTGCCTTGTTGATTTCTTTTTCTGGGCAGAAGTTTTTAGTTTGATATAGTCCCATTCATTTATTTTTTATTTTTCTTCCTTGCCTTTGAGGTCAAATTCATAAAATCCTCTTTAAGTCCAAGGTCCTTGAGTCTAGTTCCTATGTTTTGTTCTATGCATTTTATTGTTTCAGGTCTTATATTCAGGTCCTTGATCTATTTTGAGTTAATTGTGGTGTATTGTAATAGATAGCAGTCTAGTTTCATTCTTTTGCATGTGACTTTTTGATTTTCCCCATAACATTTATTGAAGAGGCTTTCCTTTCTCTATTATATGTTTTTACATATTACTTTTTTAAATGAAGCCCATCACTGGGTCATATTTATTAGTATTCTATTTCTCTATGTCAATAAAAGTTATAATACTATAATAATTTAATAATAGTGTTTTCATTTACAAAGCATTTAAATTTTTGATGTACTTCTACCCATATGATATATATTTTCTATACTGCACTATTAAACTAGATGTCAAATAATAAATATCTCAAATACAGCCATTTGGAGTGTGGAAAGTCCTGAACTATCCTTTTAAATTCAAAATGGCTCATTTGCTAATCAAATGGTTCAAATATGAGTATTGCCTAGAAGCATCATAATGAAAATATCAGTAGTTCTGTAAACCAATAAGGAGAGATTCATCTGCTTTTTTCTGAGTGGTTCCAAATGATTACTATTTAGGTCTCAAAAGTAATTACAAAACATTGTGCCTCATAAGTATTTTTATGTGTGATATGTTTCTAAAGGTAGCTCATGGTCTCAGGATTATGAAGTCTATTCAAGTCATTCAGATGGTAGACATAACAACAAATATTCTTTAAAATTAACTGGATATTTGTTCTGTAATTAGCTCATGGATTGCAGAGTTAAATAAAAAGAATTTGCTAACAACTGAGTACAACCTAAGAGACACACACACACACACACACACACACACACACACACACACGCACACACAGTACTAATTACACTACATATTTGATTTGATTATTTCAAATAGTCTCTTTCTTTTCAGGTGACGTTATTCCATCAAACTGCTTAACCATAACTGGTTATTTGGGATCTAGCATTTCAATACATTACATTCATTCTCAGAGTTAATGTGAAGGAGTGCGAAAGGTAAGAAAGCATTTGTGTGTAATTTTAAAGTTCAGAAACATAGGGAAAGACTGTAGACTGGAGTGTGGCATCTGCTGTTGAGTAAACGGAGTCATTTGAAAGCCTCCTTCCTAAAAAATATTGGAGATAGAAGAATATCTCCAACTGATATTATAGACAGACAGAAAAGCAAACATTTATGTATAGAAAACAGCAAGGAATTGTAAACACTTAGCTATAGACTAAATTTTGATCCTTTTAACATACTATAACCCTTATCCAATTCTTTATGGTTGTCAGGTATGCATAGCTAAGTGTTGCCTTTCTGAGTTGTGATCTCTAATGAAACCAGCTTGTTTCTTTATTTGAAGGCCAAATGCAGAATATTATGTGTATGTTAATACACAATCAAACACATTTTGCCCTTTATAAAATAAGCAAATATACTTATTAAATTTTAGCCTTAAATTAGTCTGAGTTATTGGGTTCATATTATCATATGAACACCTTTCTGAAAGGTAAAAAATAATAAGACTTTAGGTGATTCTCTTAAAAAAAAAAAGAAAAACACAATTTTGCCCCAAATGTTGTCATCAGATATTTACTTCAGAAATAGAGGGATGTCAAAGAATGAGCATGTCCATTTTGCAGTTACCAAAGGACTACATCTGCATTTTGTGTATGTTGTATTGTGTTTTTTTTTTTCCCCTAAATTTTGCTCGTGTACTACATAGCTTCCCAAAGTCAAGGAAGGAAAAACATCCATAAAATCGCAGAAATCAGAGGTGGAAAATGTCTTAGTCTTTTCCAGTTGAGTAATATGGCTTTATATGACTAAATAACTCATCTCTGGTCACTCAGAAAATTAGCAGCAGTTTCACTCAAACATTATGACCCTGAGTGGCAAACTTGATATTTTTTACTTTCCTCGGA
Source organism: Macroglossus sobrinus (assembly GCA_004027375.1). Taxonomy (NCBI): domain Eukaryota; kingdom Metazoa; phylum Chordata; class Mammalia; order Chiroptera; family Pteropodidae; genus Macroglossus; species Macroglossus sobrinus. Next base: position 41,630 of record PVKZ01002846.1, on the reverse strand, counting down.
TTCAAATTTAATGCATTTATACCACTTTGCACTTTCTCCTCAATCATGCAAAATATTTAAAACATTATTCTCAGTTTCTCCATTGGTCATCCTTGTAATTTCAAACAACATTCTGAACCTTCTTTTGTTGTCCTATAGCAGCAGCTTTGCATTCTGAACTTGTAAAGCAATGATTCTAACCTTCCCACACTGTCCTCTACTTCTCTTTCTTCTCAATCTCTTTCCGAATCTCTCTCCCAATCTAACTTTACTTTTACATTGTCGAGGTGGATTTTATTTAGGTTCTTTTTCTTTCCATAAGAAAACCTCTTACTATTTCTCTGTGGATGGCTCCTAATGAATTTTGAAAAATTTCTAAATAACGTGCTTGAGTTTATCTTCATATATTAATCGTGCTGAGTAATCAGTGTATTCTTTTACTCTGAACACAAAGATGCTTCTGCTCAATAAAATTCTCTTGTATTACTCCTTTGATAATTTTTTGTCTACCAATTACTCCATTCTCTTTTTCTGTAAATTCTATTAATCAGATCATTAGACATATTAGGATGATCTTCTATGCCCCTTAACCTTTTCTCACATATTTGGTACTTCTTTTTCTCATTCTATGTTCTAAGGCAATAAAGTATGTTTAAATCCTACTAATTTGGTTAAATTTTGTATTTTAGTGTTACATTTTTATTTTCCAAGAGATCTCTCATTCTCTGTTTCTCTGGCCTAATATCTCATACCTGATTTTGTTGAGTTGTTTACAATTTCCTTTCAAATCTCTGAGTTTTAATTAGGAAGATTATTTTGTCAAAGGTTTTATTATCTTTTTAAAAGGGCAATTTTTTCAAGTGTTTATTTTATTCTTTTACTTTTATGTATTATGATCTTTGCCCTCATTCTGAACAATGCTGTTTAAAAACATTGCCTATGAACACTATATATGAGCAGGATTTGATGTCTGTCAGGGCCCACTGTGACACCGGGAACTTCAAATGCCAGGGCTTTCTCCGGTGTTCTAACGTCCACCTTAGCCGCTCTAATTCTCTTCAAACAACTTGTTAAATTCTATTTTGAGAAGAAACCTCCAATCCTCTGCATGGGAAAAACATTTAACTACCAGGCATTCTATGTAATGCATAGACTGGTGCTGGTGATGGAGGTTGAATGCTCTGTAGACAGATTGAAATTAACACCTCTGCTTTTGGGTTGACTCCCCTTTACTTTTGATATTCTGAGTTTTGAGCTGTTTGGAGTCTACAAGGCAAGTAGGTCCCAGTATGAGCTAATTCTCTCTTCTGCTACCATTTCCTCAGCTGCTTTTTTTCTCTAAGAAATTCATTTTGCCTTTTCTGTCCTTGAGTATCTCCTTCTCATTTGGGGATCTGAGGAGGGAGAGACAGGTTGAGAAAAAATACTGTGATCAACCCATATTTTTTAAACAAAAGCCTTCTGAAGTGCATCCTGATCCTAGGTGTCTCTCCCTAGTATGTTCCCCCTTAAATAGTAGGCATCATGGACTACAAAACTATCAAATATAATGAGTGTAGGACTCAGCTATTAATTTAGGGTGTGCTTCTTGAAGCATATAAACATTTCTATAAAAAGACTAATCTACTCACTACTCCCAATCAACCACCTACAGCAAAGTGATGGACATAAAATGGCAGGTATTTAATGCCACTAAAAATGACTTAATCCTACAGTGTCTTGTTGAATAATGCTCTGCTCAAAGCAATACTGATTATGCCTGTTGTTATTATGAAATTAATATTACTAAATTTAATATCAATACCCACAGAGAGGTAATGGTTATTTTTTGTGGAAACTCCACGGTTCCAATTTGTACCAATTGGATATTAAATAACTCACAAAAATAACTCATAACAAGGGCAGGGAGAAATAATTTACGTATCATAAATTGAATATATTATGATGAAAGCTAAAAGCAACTGAATATGGTTAATGTTTAATAAAAGAAAGCTGTGTCCTTGAATTTAACTAGTTTGACTAAATTCAGTTTTAAAAAAACAGGTAGAGATGAGGAGATGAAAATATTATTTAAAAATTTCTAGGTGTCTGTCTCTAACTAAATAGATTTTACTGAAGTATCTCTTTTCAAACAGTTGTATGTCTAAAAATAATCTTACCTTCAAGAAGGCCTCCATATATAGTTGTACTGTAGGCCTTCACTTAAGTGAAAAGCTAGCTTGAGAATTGCCTCTAAGGAAAAGCCATTATAAGCTTCTCTTCCATCCACAAGCAAAAAACCTGAGCTTCCCACCGATATAAATCAGTTCACAACTTGGCTCTAAGTAGCCCTAAATCTATGAAAATCTTTAGAAGCTTGGATCATTCCACCAAGCTCATTAGATATTTAAAATTAGTCAGGCCTTCTTTTCTTGAGAAGTAACAAGCAACTGTAGCACAGATACACACACACACATACACACACTTACACAGAGCTTTTAGGTTAACAAGTACATTGAAAGTGCTTACTAGGTCTCCTTGGCTATAATTGTCAACCAAGATTTCATACTTAGCACTAAAATAGAGCAGGGATTGGTATAGCAAACCTATTTAGATTCTAGAGACTAGATACCTGATCGTTTTAAATATGTATTTAATCCTAAATGTATTCATTTGTTTACTTCTTCTTTCTGAAAATTTTATTTTTGGGGAAAAACATTCAGTTACTAGTGTCGAGCATACTAAAATTATGTAGAAAAATATTCTTCTGAGGGATAAAGAATTCAGGAATACATCTTCAATTGAATTTTGCTTTATAACAAGGCCTATACTTCTCAACTTCCATGACACTAGAAAGTGAAGTTGCCTATGCTCTCTTTAATGTAATTGTAGCCCTAAGGTGTCCAAAGTCTTTTTATTTATGTCAAATTAAGGTAGCTATCCAAAGCACTTAAGCTTAGTAAATTGGTTTTGTTTAATGTGTTCCACAGGACTTTTAAGATTCTGGAAGCAGTAGGGGCAACTGGGGTGGTAGGATGTATTGGTGTGCAGTGAAAATAATGTCCTAAAGAAAAAACCTAGCAGGCAGACCCACAGTTCTAGATCATGGGTAAGCCAGTGTCTGCAACTTCTATGCTGCTTTGTGTTCATTATTTCCCAAATTATTAAGACAATGTAGAAAAGCATTTCTCTTTATTATGAAATAATGCTGTGGTACATAAAATGTCAGTCTGCTGCCCATTACCTCATACGGTACAGGTGTAAATCTTAAAGAGGGCACAGGGTTCAGCTTGCCTTCAGCATAGAAAAGAAGCAATTACTTAGCTTTTTAAAAAAAATCATAATATCACTATCAGATAACCCTAATAGCCACCTGATATCTGGCTATTATTTTAAATGGATTTAAAACTCATTTTAAAATCTCAAATTCAAATCATATGGAAATAATAACATAGTTATCATAAAGGTGTTTTGAAATAATTCTAAATGTCAATTTAGCATATTTTCCTATATTGGTTTGCTAGAGTGAATGAATAGCTTCTTTTATGAGGTAAATGTCCTTTGGTCAAATGAAAAGGGCACTAATATTTAAAGGTCAGTTAATATAGGTAGGTAGATATAGTTACTACTGTTCAAATCTCACTAAATTATCTTTAACTGAGCATGTCCACTATTTTGACTAAAACTATGCACAACAGCTAGACTACTTATCTCCTTTGTCCTCATTTTTCCTACCATGTTGGTATTCTAGTGTTTCTTTTTCAGTTCAAATCATTCTGTCTAGTGTAATTCACACTCTAGTGCCAATAATCTATTTGTCTTTATTTTTTGTACAGTAAGGCCTAACACCACATATATTTCAATAGCAGCCCTTTCCGTAATTCAAAAGAACTGAATTCTTTTCTCTTTGAAGAAAGATAAGAATTCTTTTAGAAGCAGGGAACTAAGCTTTCTAAAAACAAGCAAAACCCAACAACAACAAAATAGAATATCTGACAAGGACCATGTTTCTCAGAACATTGCCTGTGTGAGAGCATCATAACAACCAGTTAAACTGCACAAGCTTTGCTTACAAAACAAGATACCAGTGTAGTATAAAGCAAATTGTCTCCTCCCAACTCTACCCTTAATCCACACATGCACACATATGCATAACTTTGACTAAGTGTTACCCTGAATTGGTTAAAAAGCAACCAATAGAATTGGTCTATTTTGGGAAATAACAATTTCAATAACTGGAGATTGGAACTGGGAAAAAATAGTAGTTATTTTCTAACTACTATGACAGCTAAAACCATAAAGATACAGTGATTAAGAATTTATTTAGGCCCTCTCCTCTGACATAAACCTCTATAAAATTAATAACAGCCATAACAAATGAGTTATTATTAAAGTAAAAAGTTAAGTTATAGTGACCATTTGCTCAGAAAAAATTTAGCTCTGATTTTCCTATGTTTAATATATGTATTAATAGTATATAATCTTAGCCTTGACTTTCTCAGTTCACAGGTGCTAACAATAACCGAAAGAAACCTAAAGACTGGAGGTCACAAGTCAACAGAAACATTTTAAAATAACAAAATTCATCACAATAATGTATTTTACTGCAGTATTCTCCTCCATGACTATTTTTTCAGAATTGACACTGAAGTTCAGAAATGTGTGTTAAGGCTTTGAATAATCCAGTTCGAGTTATAGTATAGTCTTAAATAAGTATTAATAGAAATTGATAAAAGACTTTGTTTCACCAGTGGGTATGGTTTTAGAGGCAAAGCTTTCTTAGATTTGACACTAAAAACAAGTGGCAAAAAAAAAAAAGAATAGATAAATTAGACTCCATCAAAATTAAAAACTTTTTTACTTTAAGGAAACTATCAAGAAAATAAAAGACAACCTACAAAATGGGAGAAAATATTTGCAAATAATATATTTAATAGGAAACTAGAATCTAGAATATACAACAACTATTACAACTCAACAATAAGAATGTAAATAACTCAATTTAAAAATTGGCCAATGATTTAAAGAGGTATTTCTACAAGAAAATATACAAATTGCCAATGAGCACATGAAAAAATATTTCATATCATTAATCATTAGAAAGATATAAATCAAATCACAAGATAATAATTTATACCCACTATAATTCTATAATCAAAAGGACAAAAATTAATGTTGGCATAGGTAGAGAAATTGGAACTCTCATACATTGCTAATGGGAATATGAAATGTTACAGCCATGTTGAAAACATTTTGGCAGTTCTTCAAAAATGTTAAAGTTATCATTTGACCTAGAAATTCTAGAAGAAGAGAAAAGAACATATGCATTCACATAAAAACTTGTACACAAATATTCATAGAAGTATTATTCGAGTAGCTAAAAGTTGAAAGTAACCCAAATGTCTATCACCTAATGAATAGATAAACAAAATGTGGTATATCCATAATATAGAATATTATTTGATAATAAAAAGAAATGAAGTACTGATATGTGCTACAGCATGGGTGAACCTTGAAAAGAGTATGCAAAGTAAAAGAAGCCAGGCAAAAAAAGACCACATTGTGCAATTCTAATTATAGTTTACCCTTGAATAATGCAAGGGTAAATTAATTAGAAAAAAATATTAATTAGAAAAAATATTTTGTTTTCACTAGAGAGATTCTAGCCTCTGCCTTGTTTACAGGGCATAATAAATTTTTAGGCACTCTCTTAGGACTTTTTAAGAGAGTAGACATTTTCATGAGCATCCCACATCACCCTTTGTCATCCATTCCATCATGATAACTTTGTTCAGTTCCAGATTCTGAAAGAAAACAGGAAACAACTGATTGGAAGTTTAAATAGTTTGTTTTTCTTCATACCACTCTCAAAATTCAACTCTCCTTGATAACAATTCCAGACAGATAGAAGCACAAAATGTTAGTATTACCATAGTAGGGTGGTACTAATGCAGTATGATTTAAAAGATAAAAAGTTCTCCCAACATTTTCCCCCTTGTATTTCCTGAATGTATGCCAGGCGTCGAACAGCTATAAACAATACTATAAGATGAGGCATTGAAGAAATGGGAAAACCACAAAATGAGAAGTTATGAGGAATGGGAATGTGTTCACTGCCTTCAAACTGTGAAGGGTGCTGGGGAGGGCGTGAAGTTTTCTGGCAGTTCTATAAGAGAAAACTGGTGTCATAGGGTAAATGTTGTTGATGCTAGTTTTTAATTTTGCCTTGTTATGAATAAGAAATCTCTTAACAATCAATGAATGGAATAGGACCTCCTTAAGGTCTGACATTCTCAGGCACTGGCATTATTCACACTGAAACTGAGAAACTCTTTTTCTTAAACGATGCAGAAGGACATTAAAATCTATTCCACCAGAGATTCCATAATTTATTTTGTCATCCAGTCTAGAATCACTCATTTCATTTAATGAATATTTTTTTGTAAATTACAAATAATTATAACCACCTCCCGCTCATGAACACTGTAGGATGCATTAGGAGTGTGTTGTTGTTGTTGCTGTTGTTTCTTTAGTACCCAAGTAAAGCAAACTGTTAAGCAAGTTATGCTAGATTTTGTTATGTTTTAAGAGGATGGACAGGAAGATTGGAGCACGAGATAGTTTAGAGCAAGTTTTGGAGCCCAGCTGGGAGCCTCTTTGGTCAACAGAAACCAGTAAGGATAACAGACTCCTAGGAGGGCAACAGTGGTGAGAGGCCACCATTCTCAAAAGTTTCTCAGAGGATAGGGATAAGATCCCCCATAAGATGAAACTTTCCTCCTCCAGTGAGTGTCCAGCTTTAATAGCTGTTGGCTGTGCCACTCAGATCTCAATGCTATTTGCTCATAGACAAGGTAGGATGGTTTAGAGAGGCCCCATTAGCTTTGTGCTGCAAACCATATGTTTTAAAAGAAAAAATATCTTTATCATTCATTTCTTTGCTTGAGATATTAAACAAGATAAAGTCTGAGAATTTATCTAATAAATTACAGGATGCACAATGAGTACCAATTAATTGCTAGCTATTATCCTATCTAAATTCTTTTTTTAAATAAATGCACTCACAGTAAGGAAGTTTTAGAAAGGAGGCTGTCTCTCACCCAATCCTATGAGCTATAAAAAAAAATAGTCTGAGGTTGAATTTGAAATATTGTTTAAAAAAAAATAAAGCAAAGTCCAAACATCAGAAATTCAACAGGGTTGTTGCTTTGCAGCACAACATAAGGGAAAACAGAGGAGACATCTATATTCATTATCCCTCCTATAACATGCCACATATTCCAAAATGGGTCCATGGAAAATATGCCGAAGAAAGCAGCTGAAACGTTCATTGGCAAGTTATTGGATTTGTATAATATACATTCAAAGGAAGCTACAAATCTAAAGGCAGATGTGTAATATATGGCTGGCACAGTTTTTATTTTCTTATACATCTTGCTACTGTCTGGGGGCAATGCTCTAGCGACTGCTGAAATATAATAGCTGCTTTCTCTCTCAGTACACAATTTGACAGCATTTATTCTTTCCTTCAGTGAACATAATTACTTCACATATGGAACCTGTGATAGCCTACAGGCATCTGAGAGAAACCAGAATCATGCAATCTGTCCCCTTTGTGAGCTTAATTTACATTCACAAGTACCATTTTATTAGGGCTGGCATCATGTAGGACAAAAATTACAGGTCAGCTATGGCATGTCACTGGGAAGTGTGCTTAAGTCAATAATGTGGTATTATTACATCTAGAATAATTTTACAAGGGAGATTTCACAGAAGGAATCTGACCCTCATATCTTAGTTTTCAGCTTTACTGTTACCCACATGGTAATTCATTGAAAAATGAGTATTGTAACAAATAGTTTAGCCTGCTGTAAATATCTGTGCTATGTGTCATACCCTTTAATATCTACAATCTTAATGAAGATAGAAGATCTACCTTGCTAGCGACTAAAAGTGAGCATCTTCAGATTTGTATAATCAAAAGAGCACCAGTCAGAAGCCTATGCCCTTCATTTTGGCCTGGTTGTGAGTAGAATTTAAAAAGATTGTGTTACTGGCACATAGGTAAAACAATATTGTTGATTTAGTAGATGTTCCCCATAAATGAAAGGTGTAAGGTGAGCCATAGGCATTATAATTGGTGACCATTTCTCTGTCTGAGCATACAATCTCTGTTGATTGTGTGCAAGATCAGAAATTATTTTAACAAGAGATATTAGAGATGGTCAGTAAAGCCTAAACCATGATTTCTTTATGATGCCATATACTTTTATAAAATATGTAGCCTAACAAGTAACTAAACATAATTCTCAGATGGTTAAGAATGGTGCATGCTGAGAGTAATGAGCCTAGCCAGAACAAGCACAGTGGCTGAAGACTTTCAGCTCCATCCCACTAGGGGCAGCCACAGTATGGAGATCAATGGGTCAAAGGAAAACCAAAGCCAAGTCTATGGAAGGGCAAAGTTAAGGACTAGGATTCAGATAATGAACTGAAAGCAGAGTCACTGAAGTCTAGGCAGGCAAGAGAACAAAATTATAGGAAGTACCTTAATATCTTCTAAGTAGGGTACAAGAGCTGTGCAGATCAGAATAAATATTTGGGGGTAAATTTGTTTACCAAAATTAGTACATAAACATAATTAGACAATCCAATAGCAGAGAAGAACTAATTGTGAGAAACTATTATCTCATGTCCTGTATCTTCACATTCTTATTAACCAGAAGCAGCTCCTAACCTTCAGTTTTACTTGTAGTTCTAACCTCCATATTACTTACATACAAGCCTATGCTGACAGTTTTTCCAATTGCATTGAGGTATAACTGACAAATAAAATTTTAAGATAAACTGTACAACATGATGATTTGATATATTTATACACTGTGAAAAGATTCTTGCATTAGTTAATTAATACATCTATCACCTCACATATTTATATATTTTTGTGTGTGATTTAAGTTCAATTCTCTTAGCAAAACTTTATTATCCAGTACAGGGTTATCAACTACAGTGCCCTTTTACTAACTCTCCTCATTTCCACACCACAGATCCTGGTAGCCACTGTTCTACTCTCTGTTTCTATAAGATCAATTTTTTTTTTCACATATAAGTGAAACCATGCAATATTTTCCTTTTCTGGCTCATTTCACATAGCATAAGGCCCTCAAGTTTTATTCATGTTGTTACAAATAACAGAATTTTCTTCTTTTTAAGGCTGAATATATATATATATTCCATTCATCTATTTATAGACACTTAGGTTTACATACCTTGGCTATTGTGAATAATACTGCAATAAACATGGCAGTATAGCTATCTCTTTAGGATACTGATTTCATTTCCTTTAGATGTATACTCAGAAGTTCAGTTACTGGGACATAAAGTAGCTTAATTTTTAATTTCCTGAGGAAGCTTCATACTATTTACCACAGTGACTATACCAGTTTATATGCCCACCAACAGCTTATAAAGTTTCCTTTTATGACCAGCATATCTTCCCAATAGGAGTGAAGTGATATCTCATTGTGGTTTTGACTTGCATTTCCCTGATGATTAGTGATGAGCACTTTTTCATGTACCAGCTAGACATTTATGTCTTCTTTGGAAAAATGTCTTTTAGGTCCTTTGCTCATTTTTTAATTGGGTTGCTTTTAATTAGGTTGTTTGTTTTTGTGCTTTTGAGTTGTATAAGTTCTTTGTATATTTTTGGATATTAACATCTTATCAGATATGTGGTTGGCAATGCAGCAGATTTTTAGTTTGAAGTACTCCCATTTATTTTTTTTTCTTTTGTTGCCTTTGCTTTTTGTGTCAAATCCAACAATAACAAAAATCGTTGCCAAGACCAATGTTAAAGAGCTTACTGCCTATATCTTCTTCTAAGAGTTCATGGTTTTCAGGCCTTATGTTCAAATTTTTAATCCATTTTGTATGGTGTAATTTCATTCTTTGCATATCTGCCTAGTTTATCCAGTACCATTTATTGAAGAGACTATCCTATCCCCACAGTGTAGTTTTACCTTTTTTTGTTGTAAATTAATTGATTGTATAGGCATGGGTTTATTTCTGAGCTCTCTCTTCTGTTTCATTAACCTATGTGTTTGTTTTTATTCCAATACCATAGTGTTTGGATTACTATATAATACAGTTTAACTCATTTCCCATTTAGAAAAAAAGTGCAGCTCACTGCTGGTGTTAATTTAATTTTACATAAACACGCTTTTTGAGGCTGAAGCACATCTGACTGGTTTTCAATGTGAAAAAAATATATGAAAATGTTCTTGGAGTTATTTCTAAATAGAACTTATCTCTAATCCTACTGTAACAGAAATATATACACAAGTTGAATTCGTCAAGTGAATCTTCAGCTAAACAGAATGCTGAAAACAGAATGCTCTAAATAGAATTATATCATTTGTTTCCAAAGATTATGGATATCCTAGAGCAATGGGAAACAGTGTTTGGTGGAGTCTTTAGGGTTTTCAATATATAATATTCTGTCATCTCCAAAATGACAGTTTGCTTCTTTCTTTCCAGTTTAGATGCTTTCTATTTCTTTTTCTTGACTGATTGCTCTGGCAAGAACTTCTAATACAATGTTGAATAAAAAAATGATCAGAACAGGTATTCTTGTCTTATTCCTGATCATAGAGGGAAAGCTTTCAGCTTTTCTCTATTGAGTGTGTTAGCTGTGAGCTCGTCATACATGAATTTTATTATGTTGAGGTAAATTCCTTCTACGCTCACTTTGTTGAGAGTCTTTATCATGAATGGATGTTGGCATTCTAATTTTTAAACCATATTTTTATATAGTTAAGATGATAGCATACATATCTAGGTTGTTTTCAATTATGTTCCTGAAAATATCATACATATAATTATAATAAATATAATATTATTTATTTATTCTCTACATGTTCAATATTTAGTCTATTTATTTTTTTGCTATTATAAACAATGCTACCATTATTTATTAAGTATTAGAATCCACAAGCAGTCTTCAAAAGAGAAAAGAGGTAGTACAATTTGAAAGTTTGGATGCTAGAAGAAGAAAATAATTTCACAAATGGAGACAGGAAATTACAGATGACAGAAGCAATATATATGTCTTTTGCCATTGGTAGAAAATGACTTTTAAATTTCTACTTTATCTGTTTATTTAAGGGTTTCGTTTGATGCTAATTAGGGACATCTTTGGTTTGCACCTCATTCAAATATTTCTTTAGAGGTGAGAAAGATATACTTTATCAGCAGATCACATTCCACAGGTTGACAGAATAGCCCTGTTGCAATTATTTTTATTAGCAACATTAATAACCTTTGTTTAGAGTTGTACCTTGTGAAGAAGGTAAAACACTAAACAAGGTATTATTGTCATTTACATAGTCCAGAAATGTAGTGAGCTTATAGTTACTTGCCCCAGGTCATCCAACTATTAAGTGATAAAATATGCAAATTACATAATTGGTCACATTATGCAAATTAAACACAAACACATATACACAAAAGCCAACTGACATCTTTATCTGCATTTCTAAATCAAGATTTCATGTTTACATAATTTACACAAAAGCCAGCTAACATCTTAATCTATATCTTCAAATCAGGATTTCAAATCTATTTAAATTCAGTTTACAAGAAAGTTAACATGCTGCACTACAACTTCAAATCAAAAGTTTAGATTTGTATAGTTTTGGGTATACTTTAGAACTGATGATTCCACTGAGAGACCTGCAGATAGTCCTTTCAGAATTTTCAGCTCCTATGGCTACCATGATAATCTTTCTTAAGTTTAGAAACATAAATTTGCCAAGGGAAATGATATATTAGGTATAATAAAAAGTACGTAATGTGTATTTACTAAGAAAGTATGATATATAAAATAAAATACAAAATAAAATATATTTATATTATATTTAAAAGTACAAATTATAAAATTTCTAGACAAATTATACACATGCATACATTTTTTTCTAAACCTTAAAGAAGTTATGAACGTTTAATTTTGAAGGGGCAGCAGACAGTTTCTACATCAGTTTTTTGGTTTGTTTTTCTTGTTAAAAACAATATTTGGCTTGTAGACTGGTAAAAATTGTTTCCTCACCCTTGAACCTTAAGAAAGGCTCTCTCCCATTCAATCTCCTATTTGAGTAGATTTAAATTTTTTCATTTTGAAATAATTATATATTCACAGGAAGTTATAAAGATAGTACGAAAGATCTTGTATACCTAGTTTCCTCAATAACTACAAGTTATATAATTATGGCATAATATGAGGACCCAAAAAATAATATTAGTATAATGCATGTATACAGTTCTATGCCATTTTATCACATATGTAGAGTCATGTAACCATCACTGAAATCAAGGTATAGAACTACCCCATCACTACATCTTGCAGCCATATCCACTGTCTTTGCCCTCCATCCCTAACTTCTGGCTAATTTGTTCACTACCTCTATTTTTTTAATTTCAAGAATGTTTTATCAGTAATGAAATCATATAGTTTACAACCTTTTACATTGGCTTTTCTTCATTTAGCATAATGCCCTTGAGATGCATTCAAGTTGTACATCATTTTTATTATTGAATAGTATTTCATGGTATGGATGTACTAGTTTGTTTAACCAATTAGAGTGGATATTTTTTAACTAAGTTTCTGAACTAAACTCAGAAATGAAAGCATGAGGAAGAATCTTGTTTACCTGAAAGGTATTCTGGCACTTGAGAGGTTTTTCTTATGAAGAAAGTAATTGAAGAGGGGAAAAGATAAAGCTAAGCATGATTAATGTAGTCTTCAAATTGAATAAGTAGATTCTGTAAAATGGGTATTTCTGGAAGATGGCTTAGATCCTGATTTTCTATTTGAACAGCTTTTCCCTAGAAGTTAAATTTTACACAAATACCAGTGTCCAAAGAACTATTTAAGTATGCCAATTAAACAGAAAAGCAGAGTAAGAAGCAACTTAAAGATCTAATGCCAAATTTAGTTTAAATATCTTGATTTATCACTAAATATATATGTTATAATGAAGCTATCATAACAATTTATTTTTAATCTATGACTTTCCTTCTAGAACAGTGTGTCTTGATCAAAAGTCAGGAAAAAAATAAAAATAATTACACCAACACAAAACCTTGGTTCTCACTGTTGTACATGTTTTCAGTGTGTTGTCAGTCATATTTCCCCATAGTTTTGTATAAAATTTAGTTTGGCAACTAAAAACCTAGCCATTGCTTTCCTGATAAAGCACTATCTCATCTTCTGATTTTCATCTTGATTGCTAGGTTTATGGAGTTAATTGCTATTTCTAACTTAAAAGGCTAGTATTAAAATGTGTAGTATAACAATTAAAATCTGTTTTTTTATGACAACAGTAGAATATATCATTTTCAAATTGAAGTTTTCCTATTTCTATAAATTATCTTTAAAAATAACAATGTAAATGTCAAAATGTATCCACATTATACTACAACCATCATGGGTAGATTGCATTTTTGTGATTCTAAGTTAAGAATTTATACGTAATAAATAAAAGTTTTTGATCTCTAACATTTAAAGAGCTCTTAGAAATAAATAAACTACCAGTTCTCAAATAAACCCCAGCTTTATAAATGAAGAAAAATAAATGGCTAATAAACATATCTAAAATGTTAATCTCAATAGTAATAAAAAAGGCTAGTCAAGAAAACATGAAGATAATATACCTTATTTTAAAAGAATTTTTCTTCTTTTTTTAGTTATAATATCCAGTGTTGAAAAGTATTCAGGGAAATAATCACTATTGCTCAGCTGAAATGTGATTTGGAAATGTGTGTTCAAACCTTTAAAATTTTGCAAACCCTTTACCCTGCAGTCTTATCAGAAGGAAATAATAGTGGATATTCTAAATGATTATGTATAATATACTATATTTCAATATAAAAAATTAGAAAAAAATCTATGACCAAAGACTGGATGTTGACAAAATAATGGTATATTTATATATTAAATAATTATGTTATGGTATATTTTCTATTAAAATTCTATGTATTGATTAAAAATTATGTTTTGAAAGAATCATAATTGATGGGAAAATATATGTTTTAAGTAAAAATAACTTACTTTTTATACAGTTTGGAATGTCATGTGTATGCGCATGTGTCTATGTGTTTGTTCATGCTAACTACTGTTTCATGCTGGCTATTCATAGCATGAAAAAAAGACTGGGAAGATAACATGCCAAAATAATAGCAGCTGGGTTATTTCAGATATTTTTTCTAACTTGTACTTATTTGTACTTTTAAAACTTTATTTAGTCATTATATATTACTATCATATTCAGTACTGAAAAAATAATACAAGATATTTTAAACCAGAAAAGATATACCACTTGTCTTGGAAAATTTAACCAGAGTGATAGCTCTAAGATGAGAAGCACATCTTCCTGTTGTATATTATGAATCCTTATAAAGAAAACAACTTAATATAGCTAAAAACTTAATATTGTTGATTCTTGAATGGTGCTTAGAGACATAATAATGCACTTTCATTATGTATTCATTAAGCTCAAATGTGAAGACTTAGAAGATAACAGAGTTCAATGTTTCTCAGACGTTTTGGTTCCACTGGGAATGAGTCTACCTCTCCTTTATGTCCTAACATGTGGTTCATATGGCAGATCCCTTTACAACCACTTAAGCCTTTGACTTAATAATTGATAAGCTGACCAACTGTAAAGTGCCTTGGTAAATATGAATCTATTGCTTCTGCTTATGGGAATTTCAAATCTCAACATGCATTCTCTTGTAGTTTCAGAATGCATTTGTTCTCTGTATGTATTTGCCAGAAAGTCTTGCAAAATCTCAGAGTAAGAAGGCAGTGTAGAAGAGGACTCTTCCTGTGCAGTGTCTCTGAGGTAGGTTATTACACAGTCGTTGCTCAAATATCTTGCATATCCAAAAAAAGTGATTCCATTTTTCATAAACCTACAAGCCTACACACACTCTATGTTCCAGTTATATAAAACTGTTTCTGGTTCCCAAAAAACTCTATGCTCTTTCACCAGTCCATGACTTTGTTCATTCTAGTTCCTCAGTCTGGTTATGTCCTTGCCCTTCACATTCTTCTATTATAACCCAATTCATCCTGATTCCTTAACGAACAGTTCCATTATTCTATTATTGTATCTTCCTTTTTCAAGATTGATTTATTTCAGAGTGAATTCATTGTTCCCTCCTTTGCTCTCCCTGAAGAATATGTCTTTTTTATTTTTTACACCCTTATTACATAACTAAGAGCCTTTTACTCAGTAGACTCTCAGAACAAACATTTGGTGAACTAGTATTGCCTAGTAGTCTAACCCTACATGCTTTGGGGTTTAATGATTCTCTTAGATATGAAAATGTCAGTTAAGGATAATGAGAAGTAACTGAAGTATTAGTTGTGCATCAACAACTTTTCCACCATAACCATCCTGGGATTGCATCTTTCCCTTTAAACGCTGAACATATCCCGTTATTGACTGATACCTCATACTGAGTATACAGAAACATGCTAACTTTTGGAGTGAAACTGCCATTTACAGGATCCACTTAAAGCATCCTTGGGTAAATTGTAGATTGGTGAGAAAGATAATCCAGGTCTTTGATTAGGCATTTCTGAGAGGAGGGATGAAGGGAAAAGGGGACAGGGAGAGGAAAAGTGAAGGAAGAAAAAGAAAGAAAAAGAGGTTGAGAGGAAGTAAAAGGGGAGAGGAGAGAAAAAGAGCAAATGGGAGGGGGAAGATTGAGGAAAAAAAGAAAAGTGGAAAAATGAAGATCATTATAGAATTGTGTCAAAATCTAAAAGAAATCTCATAGCAGGATATAATACTATCAAGTGCTACATAACTTTTGATTTTGTGTTCTTTGTTCCAAAAGAAATTCTAATCATATTATTTAAAGTTTCTGGTCATTGACAATGCCCTGGGTTTATATCTGCCTTTGACTTCTGCAAACCATGTCCCTTTAGCATAAGCTATTATAGAAAATTTTCTAGATGTTTGTTTCCAGAATTATTTCTTTACTTAATCTAGCATCTATTGCCTGATGTGGTTTTAGTTCTTCTGTTCTTACCATTCTTTATATTAAATAAATGTTTGGCATCTGTTGAAAAATTTTAGTGCTAAAGGTCTTAATATCTTATGTTTCTACAGCTCGCTGCTGAATTAGTTTTAAAAGATTTACACAATAGTGGTTTCTCCACACCACTCAACAGAGCAATAATATTCACATTTCATTGATTTGCGGGCTGATTACATGTGTGGTGCAATCTTTGTTTCTCAGTCTGTCTTGATATCCAGTGGGCTGACTAATAATAAGTGGGTCATTTTAACATTAATAACCCATATTTAGCTTATTTGATACAGTTCCCACCTGCTATTAGAGAGCTCTCAAGCATTTTAAACATTTTCCCCAACACTTATGAATTTCTGGAAGTCCCTAAGGGCTCCTTACATATGTTCAGAAATAATATCTGTCAAGCATAATATGGCTTTGACAGGCACTGCTGTCATTCCCTGAGTCCCACTTCCAGGACTACTGTCCCATCCTCTGCTATCCAAGCCTACACAGCATGGCCAACTCTCCAGGCTTTCCTGTAGAATCCTCTGGTACTGGTACCTCTGTCGTCTCTTTTACTGGGGCTGCTCATGCATTGGAGTGTTTAAGGAGTTGAAGTGCTGATTAATTGTGTGGCAGAACAGAGAAAATTGCTTCCTTCCTCCCTCCGTCCCTCCTTCCCTCCTTCCCTCCTTCCTTCTGTCCATCCCTCCTTTCCTTCCTTCCTTCCTTCCTTCCTTCCTTCCTTCCTTCCTTCCTTCCTTCCTTCCTTCATTCCTTCCTTCCTTCTTTTCTTCCTTCCTTCTTCCTTCCTTCCTTCCTTCCTTCCATGTAATACCTTGTTGTAACAGGCACCCAAGCCATGTTCCTTGTTTCTTAATTAATGACATGAGTTTTCAGTGAACATAGATTTTTCAGTTTTTATTCACAACCTCCCTTCTCCCTAGGACTCAGATATAAAACTAGGTGAATGACAGAGACTCTGCTGTAGTTAGATTCTGTCTGATAACTGATATGATGGTGATTGGGCAAATCTAGGCTGCTTGACTCCCTATTCCCTAATGAGGTGTTGGTTCCTACCATTCTCCACAGCCCCTTAAATCAAAAGACTCCTGGTTTGTTTAACTCAGACAAGTCAGGAGACATGCCTACAAGGTTCTTGCTACCAGCAGTGGACATTATTTAGGCATAAACTAGATGTACCACTTCACAAAATAATCCAGGTTTTTGCCTTCCGACTTTCTATCTTTCAACCACTTTACTATTTTAGATTTTGACCATTTCACAACTTCAGATTTTATGCTTTCTAATCATATAGTTAATAATTCTCTAAAGCAGTAATTTAACCACTTATTTCATTCCAAGAAAGGTTATGTTGAGAGAAAAAAAATTTACTTAAGGAATATCTATGGATATCAATAGCCCATACTACTCATTTCTTCCATTTGCAAAGTTAATGAATAATTGACTAATTTGACAATTTTATCTGAATTATATTAAATCTTTACTATTTAACAATTCTGTTTTGACTAGTCCATGTGTTTCTAACATGAAACTACATCTTATTATACCCAGTCAGCTTTATTATTTTCATACTTAAAAATAAATTATGGCAAAGTAAACCACAGCTAAAAATATGTTCATGTGCAATCTTTTTCCCTGATGAATCCCCACCATCTTGCACAGTGCCTAGAACATGTGCTAAGCAAGTTGGGAGATTGAGTAAATAAATGTTTCAATCAATCAGTCATTCAATCAAGTTTTTCTGAAATGTGGTATGATCTTGTTATTTTGTCTTCATTCACTCCCATGATTTATTCAGATCTCTGCTCAGCAAATTAAATTCTACAAAAGAACTTTCCCAAAGTTTCTACCCCTAATTTTTATATAAATATGTGGGGCCTGGCCTCCATTCTCAAGTGCTCCATTCTGCATTGTCAGAGATGTTACCAGGAAGCGTTAATTCACTGACCTTTAGCACTGTTCCACCCCACCTTCTTCTTTGCTCCCATTTACTCACTTTCCTTCAACAACCAACACAGGTCTGGCTCTCTACTTCAGCTCTACTTCATACCTCTAGTTCTCATGGCTATTTAGTACTCTGAGCTCTAACTCCATGATTTCGGATATCTAATGTAAGTTCTCTTCTTTTAATGGGATTTTTCTCTAGACACATCTGCACAAGTAGGATAAGCCTGAGACTGCCTCTCCTTGCCCACTGCCCCTGCCTGGTAAGCCTTGGCCCAGAGGCAGAGAAACAGGTACTCTGTAGCTGTTTCTGTACAGGAAATCCATGAACACCTGGGGTCAGAAACTCCTGCAGTGATTTTTTACCCAAGAAACATGGACAGGTAAAATTGTAGATGACATCTAAATGCATGAGAACACATTCTTGTTTTTTCTTTACTTAAACTGTTCTGCCCTGATTGGTGTGGATTCAAAAATACCCCCAAATTCCTTCAGATCCAGTACTAGCAGGGTTAATTTCAATTTAACAATTTCAACTTGCATATAAGAAAGCACTTGAGCTGAATTAATTGGCTTACTGTGTAAAACCCATCTCCACATTCATGAATTCATCTGAACAAAATGTGAGAATTCTCTGAATGTATATCCTTGGGCACAGTTATATATATATATAAAAACTATTCTTAAGCTATCAAAGTACTCTGTGGGTTAGAATAGTTTAGGTTTATAAAAGATTCTCCACTAAATAACTTCAGGCAGCTCTTTTCTAACACATTTTGGGGTTCATGGATTTAAGTTCTGATGTCATATGTGTTGAATCATTTCCCTGGGTATCCCTGAGAATAGCATTTTCCAGTTCCAAACCCCATAGCATTCTGTTTATCTATTTCTAATGGCATGTATCATGTTGTATCTTGAATTACATTCGTTTTCATTTATTGTATCTTGATGGCTTTGCAGGGCAAACCAGTACCACCTGTCAGCAAAACATGAGGGTAATGAAGCTGAAAATCAGGGGTGAGTATGGAACTGGATACTGAAGAATTATTGTCGAGATGAAAAACTGCATTCCTGTTCCTTTCATGGAAGCAGAGTTGAAGATATGGCTAATGGAACAAGACACATTAAATTCATATAGGGCATACGTGAGAACTGAAGTCCATGGGGAAACATGAAGTCGCAGTGGGAGAAAGTTAATAAAAGGCACAAATGGGAAGTAATGGTGGTATTCACTTATTCCATTCAGATTTATTGTCATGGCTGGACTCTCATTACCATTTTGAGTTCTCTAAGGCACAGGGCCTCTCATACCTTTGTCAGTCTCAATGAAGTAGTCTGCTCCATCTGACAAGTAAAGAATCCTATTTCTCATACTGCCATAACTCCACTGGTCATTTCTACTTTTTAATCTCCTTGGCATTTAGCACTTACAAACATGAAGTAATAAAATAAATTTGAATAAATTAATGGATGAATGAATGAAGTGTACATGCATTTTTCACTCTTAAATGTTAACTAAAATTTTCAGACACTGATACTTGGTTGAGTATGCTAGTGTAAATTTTGTGGTTGGGGTAGCAAGTTCTCCAATTATACTTTCTATTGCCTCATTAATCTCTACTTATTAGCAAGTTAAGTTTTCCTTAATGGGGTATTTAGAAACATTTTAGTGATGGTCATTTATAATAAAAAGAAAAGGCTACAGTAAACTTCTACACTGAACTCTAATGTATTGTTTAATTCTACTCCATCTGCAAGTGTTTCTTTATTTTCTTTTATTAACTGTATTAGAAGAGGCTAATTGGTATAGTGTTTACATGTTCTTTTCCCCCATGAAGTGTCTGCTCTCCTGCTTCTATGGCTCTGTTATACTAGAAAATGACACTGCATTGCTTTCAATTGCTTTAATATAAAAACTAATAAAAAGAATTATATGAGATGGGGAGAATACTCTACAACTGAGAATACACAATAAATAGAAATGAAGAATAATATAAAAAAACCTTGAACATATTTGGTCTCATTTTTTTCTTCGTAAAAAAAAATACCAGTCACCTCTGTATGTCTCAGAGGTACAACTGTGTTATTCACATGCCACTGCTGAGTCATGTGTGGCAGTCACTGTATGCCAGTTAGTTCTGCACAGTGCAAGGTAGGGAAAGGAGCCATCAGAGAGAGTCTACTGCGTAATTAAGAAACACTGTTCTTATCCCACTGCTGTGCATTATCCCTTTTTCTCACTTTGCCCTGTGTTTTTCTTCTTCACAAAATGGTAGTAGTTTTTCAGTCTTGGTGAGAAAATAACAATTCAGCTAACCCCAAATGATAGGAAAACTTGTGCACCAAGACATGGGTACATGAATGATCTAACTTAGTCATTTTTAGGCCAAATCTGAGGCAAGCAGGATAAAAATTAAAAATTACAGAAGTCAGAAATTGTTAGCTGAATTTGATATAGAAACTGCATGCTGTTGATTAACTGAAAGATTTTTATTCCAAGATTTTTTTTCACTGCCTCGGGAGATTTTGTCTTCTTAAGGCAAGTATTTTGATAATGCATTCCTGGTGGAGCATTTTTTGGTAATATCCACACCAAGCAATCAGGACTTGAAGTGAAGTGAGAAGAGACCTCACTTAAACCCCACTTGGCTTCAAGGTCTCCAGAGTGGCAATCAGTCAGATTACCAACATATGACAAACACCTCTCACACTCACTCTCTCTCTCTCTCTGTCTCTCTCTGTCTGTCTCTCTCTCTCTCTCTCTCTCTCTCTCTCTCTCTCTCTCTCTCTCTCTCTCTCACTCTGTGTGTGTGTGTGTGTGTGTGTATGTATGCAGCAGGTTTACATTTACAGCGTGTGTATATATACAGCATGTTTGAAAATTTGCTTCATAGATATGGCTTCACATTGTAGAGCTATATGAAATACCAAGCATGCACATACCATCAAAATAATTTTTGTCTTATCTCTCATTTCAGTATTTAAAATGAATTCTGCAATATAATCTCCAAAGTATTATAGTATATGCTTATTCTTTGTATATATATATATGGATGTGAAATCACAAAAATATGACTTGACTAATAAAGCAAGCATTATTAAATAAAATAAGGTATATGAAAAAGCATTATAAACTATAATATATATAAAATAGAATGTATTAATAAAATTTTTTTTTTTAGGTTGGCAAAGGGAACCTACATTTGTATTTTCTTCCCCTCTGGTCATTAAAATGGACTCTTTTGTTCTTCGTGGCCCATAATAAACATATTAAAAAATACAGTGGAAAGATTTTGTCATACTGTAAATAAGGAGAAAATTCATGTTTATCTAAAAAAAAATCAGGATGGCTCAGAAAAAAAAAAGGTGGGGGAGGGAGTTTATGTTAAGGCCACTTGGGAGCCATTCATGTGGGTGGTGACCATTTACTTTTCAATAAAACGTTACTACTTGCCATAGCAACCGGAGTAGTGGATGGCACATGTGCTGCCTCTGAGATACAATGCTTCAATAAAGAAATACTTTCAGTGAAGAATGAACAAACACATGGGCACATTTTTATAAGCTCATAATAGAAAACAATATTTTCTGCAAAATCATTTATATTTTCCTGATTTTTAATACCCAGCTATTGTGTGATAATCAATACAATATGCTATAAGCCATTTGTCTTTCTTTGCAACTGGCTTGCCTTTGAACATGATGATTTTTATTTGATTGCCTATTTCAACAACATGAATATTGCATTTCACAGGCCACCAGACTGCGATGGGGAGGTAGCCTTTCCTTTTCTAGAAAAAGGACTACACATTGACTGAAGTCACTGCTAGGGAACATTCCCTTAGGTCTGCCCAGGGATGTGGCTCACTTATTATCTCTTAATTTCCTTCAAGTTTCACACAGGAAGAAGGAGCTAGAGGGATTTTAATGGACATACAAACTACATTGCAGTGTTCTGCTAAGGAGTCTGCTCATTGCTTTCAGCTACAAATTAGATGCCCATGCTTTTTTTCTAAGCTTATCTATATACTTTGATTGCAAGTTTAGCATTTACAACATTCTAAGCTGTATATCTGAAAGACTCTTGAATTATCTTGTTATTATACTACTGCCTGTGAGTTGTTTCAAATTTTTACAATAATGTTTATTTTGCATGTGTGGGATTATTCATGTATAATTACTACAGGCAGGTATATTCCATATGTTATAAAAGCTAGATTTTTCCTTGGAAATCATAGCCAAGGAATCCTTTTATTTTCCAATGAAAGTAATTTAAATTGAAGTAAGACCCTCTAATACCACCATCTGTACGAGTAAATTACTTTCAGAGTAATTAAATATGCATATCTGATCCACATACTGTACAGATGAACCAAGTTTTATTGAAGCAATATGCTTATAAATCCCCTAGGTATTAAAGATGAAGAACCAGTGGCATTTTTTATTCATGCAGATACAAATAAGCACAAAGAAAGATATTTCAGCATTTTCATATTTTCTAGAAATTTTATCAACTTTTCATCGTTAATATTTTTCAGCAAATAGTTTGATTGACATTTTTATTGGTCTAATATTCTGCATTGAGTTAAAGCTTTGCCAGCTATTTTCATGTTGTATCTATGTGTGAATTTATTATAGCTGCCCATTCACTTATCTTTCACTGTTTCCCAGGGAGCAGAGCAATGCAGTGAAACTGAAATCATTATGTCATCTGAATTCATTACGGTTGGACTTTCCCTTCTATAAAATAGCTCTCTATAGCCAATTAGAATTCATGGCCCTAGCCCTTTGTTGCATCATCATGGTTTATAGTCCATAGCAAATACAAATACAGAAAAGAACCATATCAACATGATATATCTGACTTGCTAGCCTACCTTCTTGGGCTTTGCCTGATGAACTTGCACTTTTTCACTGCATGGGGTAAAAGCAAAAGGAACACTCCATAGTGACCCCTGGTGAGGCCAGGCTTTGGGTCCCTTAGTCCACATCTTTGACCATGTCATCACTAACAATTATCACAACCAATCTCAATTGGGAAAAGCAGTCATTTACATAAAGTTTCCCGGAAACAAGGCTTGGTGAAGGTTTGTTGTCAGTTTAAAAGTGGCTTCCCACTGTGGTGAGATACCCCAGTCACTTCTATAAAACGTTACTTACTGTCTCCCTTACTGGAGCTGACAAGTGAGTTTGAAAGACTACCTAAGGAATGCTCTGTTGGGAACTTTTTCATCCCAGATCCATAGAAATGAAATGTCCTTTTCTCAGACTGTTCTTAATCCCTGGTAATTTGGTAATCGATTTTCATTTCCTTCACATCAATAATTCTCATTAAAGTCAAATTAAATGTTTATTGGTTAAGTGTTGAAGCTTTTTTCTTTTCTTTAGCTCCTCTCATCTTTGTAACCATACTCAAAATAGGTAAAATCTGCATTGATATGAAACCTTTTCTTTCATAATTCATACTAAGCTGCCCTTTAACAAATAAATTAATAGGCAAATACTTTCTTAAACAAAAGAAATTCTAAATTATTTTTGAAATAGAAGCAACACAGGATGCTCAGCATATCTTACCATGTTATCTTTTGTTTTGAGGCATTTACTTTTTTGTGTGTTTATAATAAGATAAAGGGACACAAAATGCAAGACCTGAAGAGTCAGGTTAAGGTTCCATATAATGCCATTGAAAATGCATTTAAAACTATGGTATTGGAAACATGAAATTGTCCTCTAAATGCAATCTTGTCTCTTCCACTCTCTTTGGGCAGAACATCACATTGAATCATCCAATCCTGCGCATCTTCATTGGAAAAGCCACCTTCAAAGACTGAGGTTTTTTTTCTGGTTCAAGACTAGCCCTGGTCTCAGAGTTTTTACCATTCTGCTAATAGGAGCGATGTAGTAAGCTTTGCATAAAGCTGAATTAATGAACATTAGGAAAACTCATTAAAACTATCATTGGCAAGCTACAAAACTAGAAATAAGTTGAGTAATCTGTCTCAGCTTTCACATCCTTAAGCAGAAATATAAAATTACTCACCTCAAAGAGTTGTGTGGAGATTAAGTGATTTTTACAGAGACAACATGCTCAAAACAGTACCCGACAACCATAACTGTTACTCAATACCTGTTAGCCATGAGGATGATGATCCTATGTCTTCCCTTCAAATTTAGTTTTAAAATGGCTAAAGTAGACTTTTTAGTATACGAGCATATTTCTTATAGCCCTAATCAGATTTGTAGCTTTTTATTTATTACGATGTCTCACCCCAACCAAACTATAAGATCACAAAGGAAAAAATTCACCATTGTAGCCCCAGATTTTAGCTCAGTGCCTGATTGAGAAAGAACTTTGATAAATACTTTTTTTTAATAATTAGATTTTGCTTTAGAAAAAATAAGATTTGGCACCTCTGCATCAGTCCCCATCTTTTCAAAAGATTTACTAGTGAAGAAAGTCTCAAGAATTTTGGAAACACCCTGTTAGAAGCTTCCACCACTGCCTTAAAAGCCCAATTTATTGTTTTGCTCCTTAGTCACAAATGTTTTTTTTCTAATTTAAAATCCTCTGCTATAGGAGAAGTCGACAGTTGATATAAAGAGAAGGAAAACTGCCCACCAAACCTGACAGAAATCTCCCATTATAGACTTAAAAAGGATGATGGTTTTCTCTTTTCAAATGAATTGGAAAGTTATCCAAAAGTGACTACAGTTTCCAAAGTAGTAACAAAACAGAGTCCAATATAGCTTAGAGAATTTTAATCACGGAATCTTATAAAAAATTATATCCTATGGTTTGTCTACCTTCATCTAGTCTGGATAAATATGTTTTTCTCTCAACGTGCATTGAAGGCTCCAGGAACTTTTTGCAGGAATAAAGATCTGGTTTTGATTGGGGACTGCTGATGAGGCTCCAGACTCGCCTAGTCTAAGGTCTGTCACATCTATGACACAATAGTAGAGTGCAGAGATTCCCTAAAACCTAAAATACTCAATAAGAAAAAATAACTGGATGTCTGTACAGTATCATGCCTTGACTAGAAAAAAATAGGTTAGATTGGACCACAAGAGTTAACCCTAAATTTTCATATTTTCTGCAGTGATTATGTATTACCTTTATTAGATAAAATAATGGATAGTTTTAAAAATAGTTGACCTTGACTTTAGGCTGGCTCTCTGTATTACAGTTTTAGAACTCTAAGGTACACCATAATATGGACTAATTTTCCTGATCCTCCTATGAGAATAATATAATCACGGTGACAATCATTTTAATTACATAGTGAGAGGGTTTCACATAAAGTTGGTTTTCTGAGCTATCTAGAGGCTTGAGATTGGGACGATTTGTAATGACTGGTAAGAGGATGGGAACAGAGTATCTGTTGGAAGAAATTAAAAGCCAAACTGTTATAGGAGGGTCAGGCTAGTTGAAATAAGCAGCAGATAAGCAGCTTTCTTTAAAATGTTTGCTTTCTCAAGGCATTTCAACCAAATATGAAAGCAGCTCATGCTACCTTTAGTCTCTAAATATAGAGGCATAAGAATGAACATATCTCTAGTTTGCACATTTTCTGCCATCAAATTTCAAAATACTTCTCAGTGAAAATTTTAGTAGAAACTTTACCTGAAAACTTTCCCTTCAGAAAGTGCATACTTTCTTATCATGAATTTCAAATACATGGTTTTAAATGCCCTTTGAAGTAATCTTCAAATTCTTTATGCTACTCTAAGTTAAGAACTCTATCACAAAGCATTTTTATATATTCACATATTTAAACCTATACTGCTTCTGAGCACTCCTCTCACTCCTATGATCATCTGAAACTATAGACCAAGACAAAAACTCATCAGCAATCAGGATTACTATGAAGCTAAAAAAATTACTATGCGGATCAAAAGAAATTTATAATTTAATATGGAAAATTATTTTGAGATGTCTGGGTTGCTTGGTAGCTTTTTGTGGTTATTTTGTGTGTGGGATTTGTTTCTTCTTCTCTTCTTATTACATTATTGCTAATGCTATTGTTATTATTATTATTATACTTTTACTGAGATCATGTTAGACCATGGCTTTTGCTGCCAAAGGGATCTGACAGACTGAATCTAAATGAATTAATAAAAATAAATTTATGGTATCAAGTCTGAAAAGCGTCCAACAACATTTGCTCCCATTCTTTAACAGGTTTAAGAGGTTTTGCCTCTTCATTTTTTAACACAATCTAACTCGGATATTTTCTATTTTTTCCCACTCTAGGAAATGAGCAGTTACTGAAAATTTTTAAGTATTCTTTACTTTTCTACCTTAGAGGAGAATGGTGTGGTATGGGGGAAATTCTAAATAAGCATTATTGAAAGCTTTTTCCTGTACTAAAATGGGTATATTTATACTTGCTCACAATCTGAAAGCAAAACTATGTACCCTTTCTAAAATTATTTCAGAACTTAGATAAAACAGATTCTAAGAACAATACTTTTTAAAGGGCAAGAAAAATAACAGAATTATCTTATGTTTACAATTCTTCCTCATCTGTTTTGTGGATAGAATTTTAAAATAGGTTTTTGTCTATAAAAGATAGTGTTCATTTAAATTGTAGTAGCATGAAATTATGCCACAAGATATTGTCATCTTTTTAAAACAGCTTTTTAGTCTCTTGAGTTGTTTATTTGAAAAAGCTATACTTAACTACAGTTTCTACTAGGGAATAATTGAAACTTCAGATTTTTTCCCTCAACATTCTGCAAAGCAAAAGAAAACTTAAAAGGTCTGGGGAAATAAAATCGGCAGCATCTCCTCACACAGTGAGGCCCCATTTGGTGCTTAAATTCCAAAACCAACTATAGAGTTGAAACTGCATTTGCTTTTAGATTTTTAAAAATACAATAAAGGCCAGATATAAAATAGTAACTCTCACTTAATTCTTGATTTTCTCATTCTGGATGTTAGAATTAGAGTAAAAACTATTTATATGATAATCTATAAACATCCAATTAAAACAAAAGCTTGGAAATCACCTAAAATATACCCAAAATAGACACTACTCAGCTTCCCTAGATAAGAGTCTTGTTAGACTTAGTCACAAATCCACAACAGAAAAAAAAAATCTGACAAAACTATTAAGATTTTTAGCTAAAAGTAACTTTTTTAGATTAAGAGTTATATAATCCAAACTATGGCTGTGATGAGAAAAACATATTTAAATTCTCCAAGAGGGCAATATCAATTAAGAAAAAAAATTAATTTTAAACTATATGAAGTAGCCTTCTACTTCTAGCCATGGGAGAGGAAGTGAGTGTAAACTTAACCACTCATCATAACTGACTAGAAAACTGAATGAAATATATAAAACAACATTTTTTAGAAATTTAGCATCACAGGACTATGATTTCTGAGAAAAGAGAAAATAAATAAAATGAGATTATGATCACTCTAAGTTACTGCCTGGAGATAGTTTCCAGACCACGGTGAAGGAAGGGAGAACCTAATAGACACCAGGAAGATTAGCTTTTGGGGAGGTCAAGGAGACTAGAATTTTCAAAGCAGAGTACAAAAAAGGGAGGAGAGATAATATGAAAATCTTCAGAAATCTAAATAGAGTTCTCTTGAGAATTTTAATGAATATCAATCTGCATGCACCTATTGTAGAAACTCTATGAAGTCAAGTAAAAAGCAACTTTTAGAAAAAAACCATTACAGGGTAACTACAAAACAAATAATTTCCAAAGCTCAACAAAACAAGAGATCATTCAAGTCTCCAGAAGCCAAGTTGGGGTAAACTCATTGACTATATGAGACATCCATCAGAGAACTCAGAAAGGTGACAGCTTATTAGCAGGGCTAAATTTGGCCTAGAATAAATTTTACTCTACACCTACCCTAAAATTCTAAAAACAAGACTCAAAAGAGTCAAACTGATTCTTAAGTAACTTGACTGAATAGAAATACTTGACTTAAAAGAAATACCATATCTAGCATTAAAAAATATGAGATTCATATTATCTGACTTGCAATAAAATCTTACTAGACATAAGGAATTGCAGGAAAATTTGATCTATAACCAGGAAAGACATCAATTAATAAAAGCATAATCAGAAATGACAGAGATAATGGAAGTATCACAAAAGATGTTGAGAAGTGTACTGAATTAAAGAAAAAAAAATGATCATAGTGTGGGAGTGCTAATAGCACCACACTAAGCCTAGTAACATCCATACTCAGCAACTGATAAAAGAAATAGACATAAAATCAATAGAAATATAAATTATTTAAAATATTATCAAACAACTTACCTGACATTAATAGAACACTATTTCAACAGTAAGTACAGATTCTTTTCAGGAGCATATAGAATATTCCCCAAAATAGAACATATATTGGGCCATAAAATGAGTCTCAGTTATTAAAGGAGTAAAGTAACACAGGTTATGTTCTCTTATAATAATGGAATTAACTTAGAAATTAGTAACAGAACTTCTTAAATCTTCAAATACTTGGAAATTACATATTACAGTTCATATGAAACTAGTTGCATATCTAGTTTGTGCAACAAAACAGGAAAACAATAGTATATGTGCATTAGAATGGAAGAGACCAAACTGTCATTATGCATAAATAATGTGAGTGCATTCGCAAGTAATTTTAGGTAAATTAAACTATTAGACTAAAATGAAATTCATCCAGATTCTTGCATATAAAGTCAATATACAAAATTAAAATGCATTGACACTTCTAAATTAAGAGATGTGAAGCATATCACCAGATATTTCTAAATATTTTATATTTATTTACAGTGTTTTCTTTTTTTCTTTTTTCTTTTTGTCTAAGGAAGGTAATTTACACAATTGAAAGCCTTGAAATTTTAGGTTTTATAATCACCTACATGGAAAAACTACAGAGGCTTTTAATCCTCCTTCCATTAGCATAGTTATATGGCACAGTGACTTATAACACACTGTTTTGTTTTTAGCAATGAGTAGGAGCTTTAGAGAAATTTCTGTTTGGGGGCATCATATTCTCTAGTTATTGATTACAGTATAAGGTAAAATTAAATGGTTGTGAAACAAGATATGAAAAACCAAGCATAAAATCATCAGCCCAATAAAATAAATTTAAAGGAATAATGTTTATTTGTTTACATTGCCCAACTTTCAAATAGTAATACTGTAACAGACTTATATTTATCTGCATTTGCTGGGAATCACCCCAACTTCATCATTATTGCCATCTGATATGACCTGCCTGGTTTGCCATCACTCACCATCAGAAGTATTAAGAACATAGAGGTTTTCTCTTAATTGGAAGTCCAATCCCTGACTGGGAAGGCCAGTGTCTTTAGTCTTGTCATAATAAAAAAGAGCTCTAGATTAAGAAAAAGCCCATAATTATTTATTATAATGTTGTTATCAATATTAAATAAACATAAGATTCTGAAAGTGTTTATAATTTGAGTGGATAATTAAACAGAATGCCACGGTCGGCAAAAGAGTGCCAAGCTCAGTTGTGTACTATGTACAAGAAGATGATGAGAAAAAAGTAAATAACAAAATTAACTTTTTATGTTAATAGTTTGTTATTAGGGATATTACATTATTTCTTTCAGCATTTCTTTGCATAAGAAATTGTTGCTAAAATTCATGAGTGTGAGAAAAGGGCCAAGAATAGCTAAGAGAGTTCTGAAGAAGAACAAAGTATGGGTACTTGCTCACTGCAAACAAACTTATCATATATCTATAATAATTAAGACAATATAATATTATTGCAATTATAGAGAAATAGACAAATTGAAAAGAAAAAACCTAGAAACAGATATATATATATATATATATATATATATATATATATATATATATATAAATTTACATATATCTGTAGTGGCATTACAAATAAATAACAAAGTATAGTCTGCAAAATAAATAATATAGAAAAAATTGGTCAAATATGCAAAAAATTAAAATCAGATTCCTGCTGCACATTATACACAAAAATTCAAGCTGAAATTAATAATTTTCTAATTCATATTTGAATTTTAAATATACTACATATTTGAAAGAAGACAGGATTGGATAGACTTTTTTTTAAATTAGTTTTTTTATTAAAGTATAGTTGATACACAATATTATATTAGTTTCAGGTGTACAATTTGGTGGTTCGACATTTATATACCTAATGATGTGACCACTACACAAAGTGTAAAACTGTGATTACTACATCTGTCACTGTGCACAGTTATTACAATATAATTGACTATGTTCCCTTTGCTGTACACTACATCTCTATGGCTTAATTATTTTACAACTGAAAATTTGTACCTCTTATTCTCCTTCACCTTTTTGGTAGAATTTCTTAAATATGACACAAAATAATACATATCATAAAGAAAAATATTAACATATGTGATCATATTAATTTTTTCAAATGTTTAAAAAACAATCCTCAAGTAAAATGAAAAGGATAGCCATAGCCAAATTTGGAACAATTTAAGCAACAAAATAAAGTAGTACTGAATTATAATCTAAAGTATAAAATAAATATTTGTAAAGCCATACAACTACAAATAAATGATTATATAAATAAATGGGGTAGAATAGACAAATCTCCC
Organism: Macroglossus sobrinus; assembly: GCA_004027375.1. NCBI lineage: Eukaryota > Metazoa > Chordata > Mammalia > Chiroptera > Pteropodidae > Macroglossus > Macroglossus sobrinus. The sequence continues at coordinate 11,028 of PVKZ01002846.1, read as the reverse complement.
ATCCAAATAATTTATATATAAATTCCTTCTTTAAAGAGATGGAATAGAACTTTTCATTGCCTACGTGTGGACTGCCTATAGTGAATTCATTTTCAAAAGTACAGTATGGAAAAGGAGAAAAAATAAATTACTGGATGTGGGTCCATAGTGTAGCGGTTAGCATGTCTCCTTTATATGTAGAAGGTCCTGGGTTCACTCCCCCGTGGAGTCATGGTCCATGGTCTATGGTTGTGCCACCCTGAACAAGCCCTATGTCTAATCTTGGAAGCTAAACATGGTCAGGCCTGTTTAGTACTTGGATGAGAGACCACCTAGGAAGACCAGGTGCTGTAGGCATAAATAATAATAAAAAATAATTTTTTTAAAATTACAAGAGAGAAACCTGACAAATACTGTCTCAGCCAGGTGACTGATGTTAATATCAACGATTACAAGTCGTGTTGATAGCATGTACCTTTCATATGATGTGATGAGCAGGGCACTTTTCATCTGTGATTTTCTTCCCCCAAATCCTTAACCTCAGTATCATCATGAGAAAAACATCACACAAATTCCAGTTGAGGAATACTGAATCGGTATTCCTCAAAATTATTAAGGTCATAAAAAACAAAGAAAAAAGGAGAAACTGTCATAGCCAAGAAGAGCCTAAGCAGATATGATGACTAAATTAATGTGATATTCTAGATAAGGTCCTAGAACAAAAAATTAAAGGACATTAGATAAGGAAATTTGAATAAAGTACACATCTTAATGATATGTAATATTGGTTCATTAATTGGAACAAGTGTACCATACTAATACAAGATGTAAATATGTAATAAAGGAAACTAAGTGTGGGTTATAAAAAAATTTTCTGGGTTATCTTTTGCAACTTTCTTGTTAATCTGAAACTGTTCTAATGTAAAGGTTGTCCTTAAAAAAGAAGATAGCCATAATCTGAGAGAAAATTTTACAACATATATTAGATAAAGATTAACATTGAGGATGTATAAAACACTACAATAAATCAAGAGATAAAAAGAAAAAATTCAAAATAATTTAGTGAAGAACATGAACTGTCAATTTGAAGAATAGGTCATCCTAATGGCCTTAAACATATTAAAAGAAACTCAATTTCAAAATTTATGAGAGCAATATAAATTTAAATTACAATGTGATAAAATTGTACATACACTGTAAGATTTAAAATTTTTAAATGACAGTGTAGAAGAGGATGTGAAAAAATGGTGATTTTCATGCTCTAATTATAGAGTGAAATTTGGGTTAAACATTCTGAAAAATTACTTAATAATATTTAATAGAGTTGAAGATGTACCATAGCTTTTGACCCAAGTATTCACTTCAAAGTATATATAGTAGAGCAGTTTCGTTCCTACTGGTGTATTCATACAGCTGAGGATACATAATGAATGTGAGAGCACAGATGGTTTTATAGGAGCCTTCAGTAAGATCTTCAATTTCCTCATACCCTTTGTGAACTGAGTCCTTATGAGAAATGTCTGCTTATTCTTTTTAACTACCCCCACACTCCTTCATATTTATCCTTTTCGAAAAGAAAGGAACACCTCTCTCTTCTTTGAACCTTACAATGTTGGGCTTCCCCTAGATCTGAAAATACCTCAGGGTGCCAAAGAGACATTTCAAGAATGCTTAGCTCATAAGGGAGAGTCCCAGGACTGCAAGCAGTAAGCTTGGCTAATAAGTAATGAAGGGTGTGGTGCCTAATTTTATCCATGTGACAAAAACAAGGCAAAACTACATGTCTTTATTTTTTTATCTATCTTTCTTTCCAGCTATCTTAGAAATAGAATTTAAAAGTGAATTGTTTGTCATGGAGATAAGTATAAAGCACTTTTATTTGAATTAAAAAATAAAATCATATATTTCTGATGGAAAATAAGTCTGATAACTGGCAATGAAGACTGATTTGCCATTTTAGTTAAATGATAAACATTCATATAAATCAGATTAGCTAAATCTGCTGTAAGGTTTTGACCAAAATACATTTAAAGCACAAATCCTATATAGAATATTCTGACACATGTCTCCTTTGCAATTCTTACCTTTGTATTAAAAAATAGATATTAACTTTAAAATGTGCAGAGTGATACATAGTTTTCAAACAAACTAAATGTCTACCAAAAAACCCAGATTAATGAATTCTTGTATATTCATACAATGTAATAGTACACATCATCAGTTAAAGTGAATGAATAGACTTACATGTATCTACAGGAACAACAGAAATATGAGATTGAAGAAATAAAGCAAGCTACAGAATACATTCTTTGAATGTCCTGACCATTAGTACTTACTGAAAAATTATTATACTGTAGGCATTGCTTTAGGTGAGTGGAGTATAGTGTCAACAAAACAAAAACCTCTGTTCTTACAAAACTAACTCAAATTCCCTTAGAGGAGGGAAACAACCAACCAATCAACAAACCAACAAAGTATCAACAAATACTCATGACTCTAGAACAGTTTGTCCAATGATGCTAAGGATGGGAAGAAGGATAGGGAATACTAATGTGAACAGAGTAGGTGAGGCACCAGGGATCATAAGATCATAACTGGGCTGATCAAAGACAGCCTCACTGAGAAAGACCTGGAATACCCGAACTAGTGAGCCATGTGGTCTTTTGGGGGAAACAAGCTACAGGCAAAACAAACAAACAAACAAACAAACAAAAACAGGAAGTGAAAAGGCCAATATGGAGAATTTGAGAAATATTAAGGAAGCCTTGTGCCTCGTGCAGTGTGAACAAGGAGGAGAGTAATAAAGGAGTTTACAGAGTAAGAGCTTCTAGATTGTGAATGAGAAAGAAAGGAGGCTTTGGAGGTTTGGGAAATTAGCTATTTCCAGTTAAAAGCATCACAAAGCTTCTAAGTTAATAATAAAAAAGGATTTCTGGTCAAGATGGCAGAGTAAGTAAATGTCATGCTCACCTTCTCTTGTGACCATATCAAAATTATCACCAAATGACAGAACAACCATCATTGAGAATCACCTGAAGTCTAGTAGAGCAGAAGTCCTACAACTAAGACTAAATTGGAAAAGCCACCTGGACAGTTGTAGAAGAGGCAGAGATGCAGAATAGGCTGGTCGCATACCCATGTGCAGCACATAAGAATCAGGAGGGATATCAGGACTGCGGAGATCCCCCCAGAGGGACAAGGGTTCCTGGCCCCATAACTGGGCTCCCTATCCCAGGATTCCAGTTCTGGGAAGAGAGGTTCCTGAAACTTCTGGCTGTGAAAACCAGTAGAGATTGTGGCTGAGTAAAACGAAGGCATTCTTCTTAAAGGGCCCATGTATGAACTTACTGATGGATTCACTTGCTCTGTGCTCCAGTGCTGGGGCAGCAATTTGAAAGGTGCCACAGATGTACATAGAGGAATGGATTATCTGGCTTCATGGAAAGGGTGAGGGGAAGCTTTCTTTCAAACATAAGTGCTGGCAGAAGCCATTGTTTCCTTGTGAGTCCTCTGCATTCTCAGTGTGCAGACATGAGTGGCCACCATATCTGAGTCTCCATCAACTTGGCTAACACTGTTTGCCCTGCCCTGATGATTCCCTAAGACCCTGTCCCACTTAACTTCCAGGACCACCGAAGCCACTTTCAGTGACTTTTCCATGCAAATGATCTGCCTTGAATCCTGCTGTAGACTTTTCTAAAACTTCTCAAATATTCACAACCCCCAAACAAATAGCATCTGATCTCGGTATACCCCATACCTCTTAATGAGCAGCCTCAAGCTCAAAACCTATCAGCCTAAGGTTCAATCCCTCCCACTGATGTGCAAACAGCAACCAAGACTAAACTACAGTGGGAGGTCACACACAACCCACACAAGAAACGCACCTAGACAACCCGAATCAGGTGACCAGGAAGACTGTACCCCTGGGGCCCACAGGATACCTACTATACAGGCCATTCTACTAAGATCAGGAGACATAGCAGCTCTACCTAATGCATAGAAATGAACACAGGGTAGCAGTTAAAGTGAGGAGACAAAGAAACATATCCCAAATAAAAGAACAGAACAAAGCTCCAGAAAAAGAATTAAATGAAATGGAGACAAGCTATCTACTAGATACAGAGTTCAAAACACTAGTTTTAAGAATGTTCAGTGAACTTAGGAGAAAAACAGATAAACCCAGTGAGCAATTTAACAAAGATATAGAAAACATAAAATTGGAAATAGAAAACTTAAAAAGAACCAGTCAGAAATAATGAAAATAATAACTGAAATGAAGACTACATTAGAGGGAATCAACAGTAGAGTAGTTGAAGCAGAGGACTGAATCAATGATTTACAAGATAAGGTAGCAGAAATCACCCAATCAGAACAACAAGAAATAAAGAATAAAAAAAAAAAGTTTTAGGGGCTTTTGGGATGACAGCAAGCATAACCACATTCACATCATAGGGATGCCAGAAAGAAAAGAGAGACAGCAGGGAATTGAGAACCCATTTGAAGAAATAATGATAGAAAACTTCCTTAACCTGGTGAAGGGAATAGACATGTAAGTCCAGGAAACATAGAGAGTCTCAAATGAGATGAATCCAAAAAGGCCCACTCCAAGACACATCATAATTAGAATACCAAAGGTTAAAGACAGAGAATCTTAAAAGAAGCAAGAGAAAAGCAGTTAGCTACTTACAAGGGAGTTCCCATAAGACTGTCAGCAGATTTTTCAAAAGAAACATTGCAGGACAGAAAAGATTGGCAAGAAATATTCAAAGTGATGAAAAGTAAGAACGGATCTACAACCAAAACTACTCTACCCAGTAAAGCTATCATTTAGGATCGAAGGACAGATGAAGAGCTTCCCAGACAAGAAAAGCTAAAGGAGTTTATCACCACCAAACCAGTATTACAAGAAATGTTAGAGAGACTTCTTTAAAAAGGGGGGAAGCATCAAAAATACAAATAATAATATAGCAATAAGTACATATCTATCAACAATTACTTCAAATGTAAATGGAATAAATGTTAGTCAAAAAATAGTGTGGCTGAATAGATAAGAGAACAAGAGCTTTACATATGCTACCTACAAGAAACTCACTCCAGATGAAAAGAAACACAGACTGAAAGTAAAGGAACAGAACAAAGTATTTCATGAAAACTGAAATAATAATAATAATAATAATAATAATAATAATAATAATAATAAATCCTGTGTAGTGCTACTAACAGCAGACAAAATGGCCTTTAAAACAAAAGTTATAACAAGAGACAGAGAAAGACCCAGTAATTTCACTTCTGAGTATTTATCCAAAGAAATCCAAAATAATACTTTGAAGGAACATGTGCATCCATATGCTCATTGCAGCATTATTTACAATAGCCAAGGTATGGAGGCAACTTGGATGTCTATCAGTTAATGAATAAATAAAGAAGAGGTGGTACATATATACAATGAATATTATGCAGCCATAATAAACAAACATACATACATACATACATACATACATACATGAAATCATGCCATCTGCAACAACATGGATTTTCCTAGAGAATATTGTGCTGAGTGGCGTAAGTCAGACAGAGAAAGACAAATGCTGTATGAGTTTGCTCTACATGTGGAATCTAAGGAACAAAATAAATGAACAAAACAAAAACAATCTCATAAATATGGAGAACATTTTGAAGGTTGCCCGATGGGAGGAGTATTGAGGAGAGTAGATGAAAAAGGAGAAGGGATTAAAAAGTACAAACAGCAGTTAGAAAATAGTCATGGGGATATATAGTATAGTGTAAGGAATATAGTCAATAATATTGTAATAACTGTATGGTGTCAGTTGGGTACTAGATTTATCTGGTGATCATTTCATAAGTTATATAAGTGTCTAATCTATATTATACACCTGAAACTAATATAATATTGCGTGCCAACTGTAATTAAAAAATAAAATTATTTGTAACATTTTTTAATTAAAAAAATTAAATAAAAACTATACAAGTATGGGACAAAAGTAGAAGGGTAACCAACTCAGAGACTGTTTCAATAATCCAGATGACATATGATCTTGTTTTAAAACAACATAGTGGCAGTAAAAGTGGTCCAATGTAGTCAGATTGCAGCTATGCTTTGTAATAAAATTTGGAGGAAAATAAAATTGTCTTAGTAAAATAACATGCATAGAATAATACCTTTATATAATGTTTGAAATTATGAAAACCAAGACTATATTCCTTTTTTATACACACAAATATAATAGAGTATATACCTTTTATACACACAATTAGAGCATATGAAAACATGCATGTGAAAGATGAAAACCAAACCATTATTGTGATAAGTACTGAGTAGACAGATAGGTGTCTTCAACTGTGTATATATAATAATTTAAGCAAAGATGTGGTGATGCTTCTGTTCTCGAGCAACTTTTAATCCAGTCATGAAAAAGACCAGCAAACTTTAGAAAGTAAAGATTAACTAATATAAGACAGAAAATGTACTAAATTATGTGGTATTGATTAAAAATATCAAGGAATTCAAAGAATGTAGTGCTATACTTGAATATGTCTAATGTGCCATATTGAACAAAATCCTTCTTATTCCCAAGACTTATTTGCATTCATTGATTTACACTAGGCTAGAGAAACAAATGCGGTGAGAGTGAGGAGGTGAAAGCAACATGTCAACCATATTAACGCTGAGGTCCACGGTGATACCAGGTTGACAACGCATATGTGTCAGATTTTAAAAAGAGGAGAAAACAACACCATCTTACACAAACTGTTCCAGGAAAGAGAAAATACTTGGCAGATAATTTTAAGAAACAAGATAGCATTGATAATAAAATCTGATGATATTACAGGAAAGAAAAATGGAGACCCAGCTTTCTAATAACATATTGAAAAATATTTTTAAGCATATTATTAGCTAATTGAATCTGGCAGTATATAAAAAGGATCATTCATCCTAATCAGGCATGTGAGTGTGAATTTAATAGTAAAAACCATAAACATAACTCACCTTAGTAAGAGGAAAGATAGAACAATCATGAACATCTTAATAGATGTAAAAATAATTAATAGAAGTGAATATTCATAGTTTTAAAAAGTTATAAATTAAAAACAAAATGCCCTCTCTTAATCTAATAAATAGCATTTACAGGAAATATAAAACTTGATGAATTATTGAAAAAAATTCACCTGATAATAATCATATGTAAAGATGCTGAATATCACCTTATCTATTTAATATCAATCTAGAGGTCCTAGCCAGTGAAATACAGTAAGAAAATTAAATAAAAGATATTAAATTTTAAAAAGAAGAAATAAAATTTTATTGCTCCCAGAGGACATGATGGTCTATGAAGAAGATCTAAAAGAATTTACAAATTATAAGAATTGAATTTAGCAAGATTACTGTATACCGGCTAATACACAAAGTTGGATATCTCTACACTAGCAACAAATTATCAGAAAATAAAAATTTTAAAATAATTCCATTTTTAAAAGCATAAGAAGTCAGAAGTATATGAATCAATCTAGTAAATGATGTACCAGACCTCTACATAGAAAACCGTTAACTACTGAGAAAGAGTGAAAAAGACCTAAATAAATAAAAGATAAATCATATTTGTGAGTTGGATAGCTAGATATTTTAAAAACAGCAGTTTTCTATTTTATCCATAAATTCTCTGCAAACCCAGTTAAAGTTATAGGACACTCTTTTGTGGAAATTGACAAGATAATTCTAAAACTGATACAACATACAAAGGTGAATAGAAGGCAGTTAAACAATGTTAAATGAGTGAATAAAATAATGAATAAAGAATTTCAGCCCTTCTCCATTTTTATCTTTTTAAAATTAACCCTCTTTATTCAATTGTTGTTAACTCATCTAAAATTTCTCTATTCATTCCACAGTTCTCTGAAAATGTGAGGACCAGAAGTAGACTGTGGCAAATGTTATTACAAAGACATTCTGGTCGGCAGTGGGTTCTGAGATAAATTCTATAAATTTTTAAAGGTTCTTGCTGTGATCTTATCTTTAAACTATAATGTGCTACACATTTCTCTATTTTTTCCTTATCTATTGACGCTCCAGAACTATCTTCTCTAATGCTGCTTCACACACCCGTCGCCTAGACTTCCTACCTATTAACCACAATGGGCCTCTTTCACTCACAGCTTAGTCTCTACTATTTCTTATTCCCATCTTGCAATATGGTTTGTTTGTTTTTTTGTTTTGTTTTGTTTTGTTTTGTTTCCGAAAGGGTAAAACACCAACAAATGAAGATAAATTGTTGGCTTTGTTCCAAAACAAGCTTGTTGTTTTAGGACCCCAAACTGTCTCAAACATCATTAAGAAGCAGCAGGCCACCTAAGGTTGTGCATCAATTAGCAATTAGGTCACACATTCAGTGGTTGGAGGCACTCAGCCTTTGGCCTTGTTCCTCGAAGCACACCCAAGCAGGGCACTAGTATCCAAACAATGCCCACCCTGCTGTATCTTGTTCCTTAATTGGGATAACTTAGAGATGCTAATGTGCACAGGCAGACCCTGTCGCTTTAATCAGGCCTCATTAGTGGCTCTGACAGTGGTGACCACTGCAAAGTGATATTTGCTCTTGGGAAGACTTTGTGAGGTGCTTCAAGTTCCTGCAGAGAAGATTCAATGGCGTGTTTTATACTCTTTCTAGAAGTAAACTACTTCCCTGGATTTTCTATACCCACTGTCAGTTCAGCTAGCATTACATTCCATGGCTCAGTTATTATACAATGATTACTGTTGTCTGGGTGGTAGGTGGAAATTCTTATAGACATTCACTTGAAAGGGAATGGTTTATGTCCTCTCTTGCCCCCACCAGCTTTTTTTACATGAAATACAGAAAATGTGTTCAGAAACAGGTTCTGGAACCCAAAGACAATGCTACCCTAAATCTTGAAGTGTCCTATAAGTAATTTCCAGCTTACTAAAAAGCAAAAAATATTGAAAATAGCACTCTTGAAAAATACCTAGGGAGTGAAGAATGCAATTATTTTTTAAGTCAGGGTATTCCAAAAGAAAAAATCCTGAGAGTGCCTCTGTTTTTCCCTCATAGTGAGAAACTGGTTATTGGTCTAACCAAACCATGGAGAGAGCCACATATCTATACAAGCAGGAATTTCAGTCCCTGTGCATTTAGTTTAGAAGGAGACACATGATGCTTCATTAGGGTCACTGGCACAAATTCATCAGGGTTATACCATGGTTACAGTTTACCTTAAAGTTGAAAATGGCAAAGCAATAACTCTCTAGAGTTGGACGAGGCAGGACTGGGCGGCAAAGGGATTAGCGCTTCCTGCTGCTGTCCCTCAGTTCACTCAAGGGTTGCTATAGTTTTTGTGTTAAAATTTTCAATTTTTTTCTTGAGAATGGGAGGGAATAAAATAAATATACTCAAATGAATAAGACAGGAGACAGAGTAATGAATAAAAAGGGACGTTAAAAAATGGTGGATTTGAGCATCACTTGCTTGTGATTAGTTGTTGAAAGAAAATACCTTTCTTATTTTTTCAACTGTTCACTTTTCAACAGCTGCCTAAATTCCTGGCATTGCAGTGTATGTATCAAGACATTCTCCATCTAAAGAGCCTTTAGGAGAATAATACGAGAAGAACCTTCCTAGTGGCCATTTCCATCATGTAGTTTCCCCCTAGTTACTGGCATCCTTCTTCCTGCCCTTTGACTTGTATGAGCAGTTGCTGCAGAGATGGCAGGATGTCAATGCCCCCAAAATTGAACCTGTGATTTGTTTTTCTTTGATTTATGTTCTTGTAGTCAATAAACTTTATAAAGGAAAGTATCAGACTGAACAATCAATCAAAGATAAACAGATTCCTGTCCTTTAAAAGCATTTCAGCCCTGTAGGTGAGTGCCTCATTCATCTTTTGCAGGCACGTGTTCGGCCTTTCCACAGAGACACAACCGACTGCTCACTACAGGCAGCTTTTCTACCAAAGGGCTGCTGCAGTTGAACTGAGATTTATCAATTTCATAGCACCAGTGGTCCTGATACGGTATCATTTTCAGGATCTAAATGGTTAAGCATGCTGTTTCCATGCTGAGACCTGGGCTTTCCAGCTAAAAGGGGAGAGGGAAGAGCAGTTTTAAGCGCTCTAAGTTTAGGCTGTATAGTTCTATAAAAATTTGTATTGTACATTTTTTTTAATTCTAAAAAGGTAAATCCCTTCATTGTAATAGAGAATTTCTTCTTCGTTCTATTAGCGGTTTCTGAACCTTCTTTCGAATAAGGCAAATGTTATCCTGCATTTCTTTTGCTTCTCCACAGCACAGATGGTGTGCATATGCAGATTGGTGATTTTCTAATCAATACAGTGGCACTTGGGAATATCTGTAAGCATTGTAATAATGCATTAGTCAGGAGTGATGTTGTAACACACTGAGATCATACACATAAATCTAAGACACCATGTCTAGACACTCCAGGGAAGATGACATGGCATGGGTTAGAGCAGGCATTAGGGGAGGGCAATATTTCAAATATGATGGGAAAATAATGCAATTTGCAGCCTTTAATAAAACCATTGGGGAATTAATTTCAGCAGGGGTACATTCTCTCCCCAAACATTTGGCGTTCTTATGTTTGCTTCATGGACACTTGTAATGAGATACTTTTCACCTGTTATTTCAGGCATAAACACAGAATGGGATCTGTGAATTGAGCTAGATTTTTAATGGTCTGAATATGAAAATAATCCCTTTATAGATAGCGCTTTAGCTCTACAAAAGTGCATTATGCAAACAACACATAGAATAAACTTTGAAGATTCATAGTTAGGAACTTATAAATTAATATTCTAAGCATACTTTGAGCATGCTCAGAGTCCACTTAATAATAAAACTTGATCAATTGAACCTGCAAAGTCTTAATAGAAATGTGTTCAATGATGAAAATAAAAACAATGTTAAATGTATGCTTATCTTAACACTACCCAGAACTTGCCCTCTGCTACTTCCAATGCCATTTGCTCTTGAGCACTTTATTTTAATCCACCAGA
>PVKZ01002845.1:0-182203 GCA_004027375.1 Macroglossus sobrinus | reverse complement strand
CTAACGGGTGTTCTTCTCACCCATGAGTTTACTGTAGTAATTAGACTGGCCTAACATAACCAGGAGAAAGTCTCTCTCACACAATAAACAGATGGCCAGAAATTCACCCAGGCCCTCCTGTAAATGTCCAGGAAATGGCTCAGCTGGAGGTTAACACTCAGAGGCTGATAAGAACAATAGTAGAGGCTTTTGCCCCTGCCGTGAGTAAGTCTAAAGTTGAATTGTGTTCTCAGAAAGAAAGACAGCCTTGCCTTCAGTGACTACTTTACATAGACTTTCACAGGCATACTGAATTAAACCTAGAAACTCCAGAACACTGGAATCTTTGATTTCTGCCTTCCTAAGAAATTTTGTTCCTGTAGGAGAGGCAAATTCAAAATATCGTAGTTGGATGGCCCAGCCAACCTATAAGTTAATAGAATAACAGTAGAAGCCTTATTCAGTTTTTTGAGTATAGCTTGTAGGAATACAGAGAAAAGACAAAGTAAAAAGTTCTTGCTCTGTAACTTGAATTTTTAGAGGCAAAACTGTAACTCTAAGAGCAACTCAGAATCCATAGGGACTTTCCTATTTGCCTCTAGACATTTGCAGATATGAAAAAAAAAAATCTGGAAAATTAGTTGTTCTACATTTAAGAGAGAGGAATTTAAAAAACAATTTTCCTAGGCTCCAGCACCCCTAGAAGGTCTAGTTTTCTCCTCCTGTGTGACAATTCTCCATCAACTGACAGGGTCAGGTAATCTTCAGTGGCATCCCACAGCCTACCATTAAATTTTACACAGAAAATTGGGAACTGAATTTTTTAATTGATACTGGTATGACTTTCTCCACCATTTGGTCAAAGTATTTATCTCTATTGGTCACCTCTAATTTTAGTCAAACTGTCAGAATTTCTAGGCAACTGATTTCATTGCCTGTATCTCAGCCCATCCCAATATCCTTAGGCCTTCTTAAGACACATCATGACTTTCTAGTTTGTAACTCCTTACCACCAAACCTATTTGATAGACATTTGTCATGTAAACTTAATGCCACTATGAAAAGGAACAAGAAAGGCATTTTTGTTTCCCTGCCCTTAGACCAAAACCTTGAGTTTCCTACTTTCCTTACTGGAAACTTAAATTCCTCGAAGAGAATAAATCTATAAAAGATGTCACAAGTAGTCTCTTGGCTACACATGCAAATAAAGTCGAATAGCTACTGAGTGCATGCAAAGCCCATGTACATTACCTGGAGGAACAAATTATCTGAATAACTAAAATGTTTCCATCAGTAGCCCAATACCCTCTCTCCAGAGATGTAGAGTGAGGAATTGAATTTATAATGGATGCTCTTTTGCAGAAGGGCACACTTGTCTTTATGTCCTCACCCTGTAACCCTCTGATCTTATCAGTAATGAAAGTTAAATTTGACTCATGGAAATCACATATATTGATTTGTGGAAAACAAAAGAGTCATAAACTCTTATAATTCCCAGCTATCCTGTAGTCCCTAATCCAGCTACTATTCTTACCTCAATTCTCACTGATGCCACCCAGTTTAGAGTAAATGACATTTGTTCAGCTTTCTTTTCAGTCCTGTTGCATACTGACTTACAATTTATTTTTGCATTTACATGTAGAGGGAGACAGTTAACATGAACTCACCGGACTCAGGGATATTTTGAGTCATCCTCAGTATTTTCCCAAGTCCTTAAAGCTGACTTAGATCTGTAGCCTTTACTCAAGGCTCCTTTACTCAAGGCTTGTTCAGTATATTGACAACCTTTTTTTTACACTGTAAACAAATTAACTAGGGCACTCTTTCAGACTCTCTCATTTTCCTAAAGGCATTAGCTGAATGTGGCCATAAAGCTTCCCAATCTAAACTTCAATGGTTATAAACAACTGTCACCTACTTAGGACATGAAATGTCTGAGGGCATTCAAAAGCTTAGCCCAAAATGCCTTGAGTCAATTTTGTCCATCTCTCTTCCCAAAACAAACAAGCAAACAAAGCAGTTATATAACTTTTTGAGGGTAACTGGCTACTTCGTCAATGGATTCCTAATTTTGATCCCTTTGCTATTTCTCTGTATGTCTCCTCCTAGATGCCACCTCAGAGCTCATTTCCTGACCTTCAGTCATTAACCTCCTTTGAAGCCTTAAAATTAACTTTATCCACAGCCCTAGCTCTCAGCTTACCTAATTTTGACAAACTTTCATCCTTACTGCCATAAAAATAATGGTATTGCTGTGGGTATTCAAAGACAACATGTTGCCTCTCAGATGCATCCTATAGCATACTTCTAGTGCTAATGAGACCTTATAGCATCAGGCATACGCATATGCCTGTGTGCGGTAGCCACAACTGCCACCCCGAATGACAAAGCCAGTGCTCTGATATTAGGTTTTTCCATTGACTTTCATATTCTCCATGCTGTGTCCGCTCTCTCAGAAGTTCATAAGACACAGCAGCTACCTACACAGTGACAGACCATTTATGAATAGCCCCTTTTGACCAACAATTTCATCTTCTTACAATCGTGGGAACACTTTAAATCCAGTTACTTCATTACCCCTCCCTGATGATGGAGAGTCTCACTCCATTCCATATGATTGCTTTGCGACTACAGAAACCATCTCAATGCTATGAGAGACCCTCCCAGACACCCTGTTACACAATGTGGACTTCTATTTCATGATGGCTCCTGTAAATGAAATTTCTAGGGAAATGTAATAACTGGTTATGTCATAGTTTCCCCACATGAAACATTTGAGGCATACCACTTGCTCACTGTAAAATAGCCCAAGCAGCTGAACTCATAGGTTTTACTAAGAGTTGCACATTTTTACACTGACTCCAATTAGGCTTTTGGGGTCTTCCATGCTGTTGGCACAATTTGAAAATGCCATGGATTCTTAACCACTGCAGGTACTCTTATTACTAATGGGCATGTAATCGCTGCCCTATTATGGGCTTTTTGCCTCCCTTTTAAAATTGCCATCATTTACTGTTCAGCCCATACTAAGGAAACTGATATATAGTTAGGAAATGATAGAGCTAAAAAAGGTGCTAAATATGCAGCCCCAAACATACCCCACATCCTTAACTTCATCCAATTTTTAAACCTGCCTGTATCCCTCTTTGATATTAACTATCAGGCAAATGCTGCACAATCTGAAAAAGACAAATGGATACTAAAAGGTGCCAAACAATTATTGGATAGATTATGCTTTGGATAAACAGACTTTCTGTAGGCTGTTGGGAGCCATTATTGTTGAATGCCCTACAGACAGGGTTAGAAGTGCCTGTAAGCTAGAAGTTTGCAGGGCAGGTAAGCTCCTTACTGAAGGAGGAAGATTGGCTTAATGGATAAGCTCATTACTGAAATTGTTTGCATATCTGTAGGTGTTGCTTCTCATCCACAGCCTCGGGTATAAATATACTGTTCTTAATAAACTTGGGGCGCAGTATTCACTGTTAGCCCTCCCGACTCTATCTCTTTGTCTCTCTCTCTCTGTCTCTCTCTCTCTTTGTTTCTTAATCCTCACTCCTCCTCTCGGGAACTGTTCGATCTTAGCCGGCGGGCTCTGACAGTAGGCCCTTTTCTTTTGACTTTTTGGCTTGTACTTATCTCCTATCAAATGGGACATATGTGCAGATGAGGGACAATTAAGAAACTAAAGACAATTCACTCTTCCCTGGCATCTAAAAAAATTCTGAACAAATTATTTCCCAGTGCACCACTTACAAATATCACTAAATTTCTGGGAGAAATCAATATACTCCCATGAAGTCCTTCAAGGCCCACACTGTTCTTTGCAGCAGTCCAAATGGAATTATGATTTGCCTCCAGCTTTAGGCTATTTTCACTGTGGTTATTTTCTGCATGTTTATTGGATGGACTAAATGTCATCTGACTAGGTATGCTGATGCCATAACAATAGTAAAAAAATAATAACTGAGGTTATTCCACTGTTTGGCATTCCCTTACAGATTGAATCTGACCAAGGAACTCTTTTTATAGCAGAGATAAACCACTTGCTAACAAAGACTCTGGGGTATTCATTAAAATTTTATACCCTGTACTATTCTCAATCATCAGGGCAAGTGGAATATAAAAATTTAGACATAAAAAAGACTTTAGGAAAAATCTGTCAAGAAACTGGACTTAAATTCCCAGAAGCACTACCTCTGGCCCTTAAAAAGGTCCAGAATACTCTAAACAGAAGACACAGATTGACCCCTTTTGAAATAGTGTTTGGATACCCATGCAATGCCTGCTGGCATCTCTAAAGCTTCTATTCCTGAATGAAATAAACATTTTGGGAACTTAACACGAACAATTTGTTGCTATGACTAGCTATATACAAGGGCTAACTAGTATACTTTAAGCATATTACCAACAGGTCAAAGGGTTATAGCTTCTAACAATGGATAAGCTTTTCCATCCCTTTTGACTAGGAGATTGGCATACATCAAAGTGTTTAGAAGAAAACATGCACTGTCAGCTCACTGGAAAGAAGCATATGAGGTACTGCTAACCAACTACACTATCATTAAAAAAAAAAAAAAAATCCTCCTGGATCTATGCAAGTAACATCAAAATAGACCCTGATCATCACTCCCAAGATAACTGGAAGACTATCTCTGCAGTGACCTTAGAGTAAGGAATTCCAGACCCAATTCCCAGGCTTCAGGAGCAAACAGCATCACAAAGTAGATAACTATAACTTTTCTCAAGATCACAGATCAAGAAACTTTGATTCACCTATCCTATCATTTCAAAGACAGCCTACAAGCATGCATGCACGTGCACACACACACACACACACACACACACACACACACACGCACCATCTTTTCTTATTAATGAGCAATCTTTTCTTCCAGTCATTAATCATTTATTAGAAGGCTGGAAATTGCTTGATTCACTATCCTGCTTGGTCTCTGAGTTTTCACAATGGGCTCCCTTTCAACTTGTGTCTTACTCTTATTAACCCTTACTTTTTCAACAGGGAATAAACCAAAAACCCCTTTCGTCCAGTTTACTAAATACTGATCATATTAATGAATAAATCTGATTATTGATTATGTCGACATCCAGGTAGTGCAGAAGAACCTAGTTTTCCTTCCTGCCAGTGTGAATACCTGGTGGACTAGGTACAGAAGATAGATGAATGACAGAATGTGGTATCCAGGCCTGGAAAAACATCACTCTGCCTAATTTTCTAGTGAATAATATAGTCCCAGGAAAATCTCTACAGAAGCTCAAGGACTATCTCTTGCCAAATATACACAATAGGTGAGATTTTTACTATTATATTAATGCAAAAATACCACTGGACTTTTCTTGGGTGACCATATTGTAATCAGACCTTGTGGTGTGATTCTGCAGATGGCATCTTCAAACCAGTAAAGATGAAAAGTGATTCTAGCACTATTTTCTAGAGCACAGATGTTTGCCAAATCACCAAATGTTTTTGGATGGTTCAGATTCCACCTTGTATTATTTGGGGTATCTCAGCTGCTCCCCTAATTAGATTACCCAATACTCTAAACTATATATGGGTAGACCAAAATTCTCGAAAAACTTGGGCAGGTGACAAAGCCAAATTTCACAGCTGCCAAAGCCAGACTCTGGGCCTCTTACATCAGATAATTTGCAACATGTTCAGCTCTTACAAACTGGCAGAAATACACAGAAAATAGAGATATGTGACTGCTAACAGTACCAGCAGTAAGGTTATAGAATGCCCCAGATCCAGAAAGTTACATATTCTATTCTGAGTTTACCTTTAAATCACTCTGGTCCTTTTTTTCTTATGTGTTGACAACTATATAAAGTGGTCTCACCTAATTGGTCAGGACAGTATGGACTCGGATACCTGGATCCTACTGGCACTGAATACCCTACCTTAAATGTCAGCTGAATTATAAATATGAGCTCCTTTGTCCATAAAGTTGTGCCCTGTTGGACTAGAAATCATGGAAAATCCACTCATATAATCACCACTCCAAGATTTGTTTGTTTGTTTGCTTATTTTAGTTTCAAGGACCTTATTCCAAAGCTTTGGAACTTATAAGTTGGAAAGACAATCTTAAGTCTTTCCATTGGTAGTAGAACAAAAGTTCAATACCACTGTGTGGACTCTGGAACTACTCCAGTCAAAGAAATCGACAGCTTAACCTCTGTTATACTCCCAAACTGTTGTACCCTAGATACACTGACTGCCAGCAAGGAGGAACTTGTGTAATCATTGGTGAACTGTTGCTTCTATGTAAATTGAACAGGACAAATTGTGTTTAACTTTTACATCTATTAAAAGAGAATCTTAACACTTTCCATCATATAAATGAAGCACAGCCATTTTATTGGACTGAGCTATTCCCAGAGTTGGAGGACTGACTTAATGGGTTGATGGGAAATGTGCTTTGATTTGTTCTTTTTTTTTTTTTTTCACTCTCATTCTAATCTACATTCCTTTTTTGTCTGCAGATCTCTTACTGCTTCGCTACTAACTGGATTCTGATCTCCACAGCCATCAGCTTGGCTTTTAATGTGTAAAACTTCCAGGGAAGTTTCAGAGGAGTAAACTGATATGATTCAGCATAGGCCACCCCCAAGTATGCCACTTTGGCATTTTATTTTGAATAAAACTTCTTAAGAAATAGCTAGTGCAAGGATAACACTTTGATATTTGTCTCCCTGAAAACAGGCAATAAATTCCCACACGTGAAGAATACCATCCCTGAACCCAGAAAGTAAAAGGCATCCTTATTGCTAGGGATAGAAAATTCAGGACCAAGAAAACTGTATAAACAAACTTACTCTTTGTTAATTTGCTAACCTGACTACAAACCCCTTAATCAATTCTTTACAAACAATTGTTTCTTTGTTTAAAAGGTATAAAAGCTAACTTTTCTCTCCTTTAGTTAAACATATATAATGGGAGAGAGAAAGGAATGTATGTGGTTGAAATAATTAACATCAACTATATTTACAGATTGGGAGAATCAAAAAATTAAATTTCATTTTTATAATTGTTACAGATTTTAGATGTATACATAAGTGACTTCTTACTTGTAAGGTTTCTCATGTTTTATCTGTAAACATTAATTGGTTTTAAATTTAAATATGAATTGTTACTTTCATCATAAGGCATTAAAATTATATAGGTGGCATATTCATAACCTATTGGGTTCTGTTAATGAATTAGGTACCAACTACATGTTTATTTTTTATAATATTTGTTCATAAAAAGCACAGACAACACCAATGTTCAATAAATCATGAACTTCTTATATTCCAAGAAAGCCAATATTCTCATATGTAAATATATTATAGAATGCCCTGAAAGAATATAGTTTTTATGTAAGTATGTCAGCACAAAATATTAAAGTTTAAAAATGTAATGCCAGAAATTGGATTTTCTAAAAGATATACTTATAAAGCTCTTGTAATATTAGTACAGCTATAAATAATTATCTATAACATTACTAGTAATATCAAAAGTATATCAAATGAAAGTTTTTAACTTCAGAAATTACATGTAATTATTTTAAAAATTGTGCATGTGTTGGCTAAAATTATTTGTATTTTGTTTTTATGAAAAAGTTATATATCCCTATACAACATACAATACTCTTGTGTGATAATCTTACTCCTTGTAACAAATCTGATAAAGACATTTTCTCAGAATGATATGTAATTCTGAGTAGTGGGAATTTTTCAATATTTTAGCTGCCTTATTTTTCTTTATTCTTTAAACATATGCAAGATGACACATGCCATTTTGGGTTATCTGTTTCCTAGTCACTTATTTTAAAATTACAATATGATTTTACTTAATTTGAGTATTTTATATTGTATGTTCAAATACCTGCTGGCATAACTACATGATTTATTGTCTTACATGAAATATTAAATGTTTAACATTCACAATGACAATTCTAAATTACTCTATTGATATAGCAAAAGAAATATTCAATTAAGTTTGCTTCAAAGTAATTTATAAAATAAGTCATGACTTGTTTCATTTTTCAGCAAACCTCATATATCATCTCTATATAGTAAGTTTTAGCTTATGATGCTAAATCTAAATACAAGTCCATCAGTATCAAAACTGACTTTATACAGAGACATAATAGGACACACTAAATTGGTTTAAAGAATCATATTAGAAAATATTTTGAGCACTTAATCTGTTTGCTCATATCCGAATTTTATCATTATATTTTAACTCATTTGCTATTTCATAAACTGTTATACAAAAAAGGAAGAATTAATGAACAGAAAATAAAAACATCTCCATAAAGCAAGTACTAGACATATTTTTCCAGGCAGACTATCCTAACAAAAAGGTAATGAGTAAATTGCAGAAGATCAAACATTTTCATCACAGTGTGATATTTTAACATGTTATAAATTATCTAATGCTTATAAATTAGAAGACCTTTATGAAAAATAATGCCCTACAAATGCTACTGCTTTAAAGTAAAGAGAGCACTGCCAATGATAGAAATGGTTCTGAATGAAAAGCACGTAGTTATAAATGTTACCCTTCAGAATTCTCTTAGGGCACATTATTATGCCCACAAAAATAATAGTGTATTAATATAACATTGCAAGGTTTATCCTCTATAGAAATCCAATCTAGCTTCAAGATTGTTTGCTTATGGAACCCAATAAATAAATAAATAAATAAACAAACAAACAAACAAATAAATAAATAAATATATATATATATATAAATTCTTTATATATATATATAAAGAAATAACTTTAAAATAAACCTAGAACTTTGAATAGCATTAAGTATAGAAATGTAAATGAAATATTAAATTCTAAATTAAAGGTAGTTTACAGTTATCCAGAAGAGAGGATGATTAGCTTTGAGTATGGTATCATTTTTTTATGCTTCACTGTCAACATAGAAACATGAAAACCTTTAGAAATTCAAAAAAAATTTTTTTAAGTTGCCAATGAAGAATCATTTAATCATCAAAGGTACTAAAGATTTTTTTTTCAAAAGCTTGTTCCTTAACTTATTAAGCTTTAACTGAATAAATGTGGTTTAAAGAGAATTTACTTATAGAATCTTAAAGTGGATAGGTGATATAAACATTTAATATGTATAGCAAATACTTTTTATATACTTTTAAACTCAGAATTTAAAAGGCTTGCCAAAACCCAGGTAAGCCTTCCTCTGTTTCCTCTCCCTTATTATTAGAAAAAATCACTTCATGCTGAATCTAGCTTTTTATGTATAAAATAAAATTAAAACACCATTTTTCCTCCATAAGAAAATTCTGTAACTCAAGGAATATCTTAAATTATGTTTTAAAATGTAAATTAGTTTGTAGTTACGTAGGCTATTTTAATTACTTCAACAAAACCTACCATTAAAATTTACATTATTCAATATGTCTTGAATTAAAATGAAAATAGAAGAAGAAAGGCAATACAATTGAATTTATGGTAATGGCTTTCTAGCTAATGTGTATCAACCCTGAGAACAATTCAAATTTACACATATATATGTATGTGTTATGTATATGTAGATATATACACAAACGTATATATCAGTAGAGACGTTCAAGGCTAAAATCCAAAAAAAGAAACTTGAATATTTATGACCCATCATTTAGAGCAACTTTTCTCCTAGTACTGTCTATTTTGAAAAGATAACTGAGAGAATGAGAAACTATGCCTAGATTTTGTCATCCTCTTAGAGATAGATAGAATTTGGAGTCCAAGACTATCAAGGAAGTTTAGGCTTGTTAAACCTCCAAGTGTTTAACAAGCAGATTTTAAGAGAAAAGAAAAGATGAAAAAAGATTATCCTTTACATAAACTAAATAAAGCCCAAAGTTATATTATTTTAAATATATTAACTGAATTACATTAATCCAGAGATAATAATGTAGTATCCATTTTCATTTCAGAAGCAAAGGTAAATACTATTGGGAGAACTAAAAAAATTAAATGTATTCTTGTATCATGTCTATATTTTTGCATAAATGTCTATAACTACTAAAAATTACCAAGCACTTGAGGAAACAAGGTGATAGTACTGAAAGCCAGGCCAAAATTAGACAACAGAAATACAACCACAGAGGATGATGGCTATAATTAAAGATAAAATTTATTTCAGACCTAGAATATGTTCAGACCTAGAAGATATATATATATATGTGTGTGTGTGTATATATATATATATATATATATATATATATATATATAATCAAATGGTAATTTTAGAAGTAACAAATGCATGAAATTTAAGAGTATAACAAACCAATTTAGTGGCATGTTGGCTACAGAAAAGGAATAAAGAACTAGAGGATATATCAGTAAAAAATGTTCTGGTTGGTGAACAAATAGTACAAAATAAATGCAAAACACAAAAAAGGGTTTCAGAAATTTATGGGAATATAAAATATTTAGCTATAAAAAAAATCCAAGAAGACTTCCAATCAAGGTGGTGAAGTAAGTAAACACCATGCTTGTATCCTCTGATGAGCACATCAAAATTATAACAATTAAAGAACAACGATCATTGAGAACCAGCTGAACACCAATTGAACAGAAGTCTTATAACTAAGGATATAAAAAGAAAGCCACAGCAAGACCAGTAGGAGGGTCAGAGATGCAGAAAGGGCAGGTTCCCCCACCCTGGATATTCCCTGAGAAGCCACCCCACCCAATTTAAGTGCCTAGCCCAAACCATGTCCAGCAGCTTTTCTACACAAGTGGCCTACCTTGGCTCCTACTGCAGACTTTTCTAAAATCTCTCAAGATCTTTCTTAAAATCTTCCATAAACCCCAAATAAGCAAGAGGTGCTTTGTACTTCTTGCTAATCAGTCCCAAGCCTGGCACAATTGGCAACCAGTCTCAACTTACATTGCAACTCCCATCAGGTGGCTCTAAACCTGGAATAAGCTGAAGCCTGTTTTGGCCTGGAATTTAACTTCAATTAAATGTCCACACACCTGGCATAAGTATGCTGGCCTCTGTTCACAAGGTGGTGCCAACCAAAGGCTCCTAAATCTGGCACTAGTGGCACCCTGCCATGGTTTAAGCACCTCCAAGCCCAATACAAGTGTCATCCAAAGGCAGATCACTTTGTAGCTTCCAGGCACAAAAGGCAGCTGACCTTGGCCTGCACCAGAATCCCTAAGAGCCTCCAGAATAAACACACCCAACAACTGGCTTCCCACCACACTAGAGCACCAAACACCTCCACAAACACATCTAAAGGGTGGACTCTGCTAGCATGAGAGCCCTCCTAAAACAATTCCTGCTCTATGTGGTCAGCCCCTACATAACAGCTTGTCTTCTGTAGTCATGGCCAGCCATCACAGCCAGTTAGCCCTAGGGTTAATCCTACCCACTGATGGGCCTATACAGATCAAAAGTTAAACATAATAGGAAGAGCACACATAACCCACACTAGGGACATTCCTGGAGCACCTGGTTCAGGTGAATTAGGAGATTGTATTACTAGGCCCACAGGACACCTATTATATAAGACCACTCTGCCAAAACTTAGGGATCTATCAGGTCTACCCAATATATATATAAATGAATACAGCCAAAATAAAGAGATGAAGAAAAAAGTCCCAAATGAAAGAACAGGACAAAACTGACCACCACCAACAACAAAAACCGAAAAAACAAACAAAACAAACAAACAAAAAATCCTAAATGAAATGGAGATAAGCAATCTACCAAATACAGAGTTCAAAATACTGGTTACAATCAACTTAGGGAAGATAAATAAACTCAATGAAAGCCTCAACAAAAAGGTATAAACAGCAAAACAGAACCAGTCAGAAAAGAAGAGTGCAATAACTGAAATAAAGAATATGTTATGGTGAATCAACAGGAGATTAGATGAAGCAGAGAATCAAATTAGTCATCTAGAAAACAAAGTAGTATAAAATATCCAATCAGAACAGCAATGAGAATAACAAATCTAAAAATTAATGAGTATAGTTTAAGGGGCCTCTGGGATAACATCAAGCATACAAATATTCTCAGCATAGGAGTACCAGAAAGAGAAGATAGAGCAGAGAATTGAAAACTATCTAAATAAATAATGACAGAAAACTTCCCTAACCTGGTAAGAAAATAGACATACAAGTCCAGGAATCACAGAGAGTCCCAGACAAGATGAACCCAAAGAGGCTCACCCCAAGACACATCATAATTAAAATGCCAAAGATTGATGGCAAAGAGAGAATCATAAAAGCAAGAGAAAAACACTTAGTTACCTATAAGAGAGCTTCCATAAGACTGTCAGCTGATTTTTCAACAAAAACTTTGCAGGCCAGAAGGGAGTGGCAAGAAACATTGAAAAAGATGAAAAGCTAAGACCTATAACAAAGATTACCTCACAAGGCTATTATTTAGACTCACAAGAGAGATAAAGAGTTTCCCACACAAGAAAAAAAACTAAAACATTCATCAGCTCTTAACTATTACAAGAAATATTAAAAGGACTTCTTTAAGTAGAAAAATAAAAAAATATGAATAAGAAAATATAGAAAAGAAAAAAATCTAATTAACAAAAGCAAACATTTAGTAAAAGCAATGCAAAAAGTTAGTGCAAAGATCAAAAGGCAAAAGTAGGAAGATCATGTGTAATCATAACAATAAATTAAGAGATAAACACAAACACACACACATACAAAAGATGTAAAAAATTTGACAAAGACAAACATGGAGGGATGAGCAAAAGGTGCAGTATTATTATAACGTATTCGAATTTAAGCAACCATCAACTTAAAATAGACTTTTGTAAACATAGATTGGTATATAGAAAGCATATGGTAAACAGCAAACTATAGAAATTCTGTAAGAGATATACAAGAAATAAAAAGAAAGGAATCCAAACATAACACTATAAAACGTCATCAACATACAGAGAATAAAGAGAATAAGAAACAGAAAAACTGCAAAAACAACCAGAGAACAATTACAAAGTGGCAAAACCTACAAACCTACCAATAATTACATGTACACTAGATCAGGGGTCCCTAACCCCTGGTGGAAGACTGGCACCAGTCTGTGGCCTGTTAGGAACTGGGCCATACAGCAGGAGGTGAACTGTGGTATTTATAGCCTCTCCTCAGTGCTAGCATCATCGCCTCAGTTCCACCTCAAGTTATCAGGCATTAAATTTTATAGAAGTCTATGGCCATGACACTCTGAACGTGCCCGATCTCATCTGATCTCAGAAGCTAAGTAAGGTTGGGCCTGGTTAGTATTTGAATGAGAGACCACTTAAGAATACCAGGCATTTAAAAAAAAAAATGTTCTCATAGGAGTACCTGTCCGTGGTGCAAAAAATGTTGTGGACCTATAGACTAGATGCTCCAGTCAAAAGATATAGCACGGCTGAATGAATAATAAAACAAGGCCTGTCATATGCTGCCTAAAAGGGACGCATTTCGGATAAAAAGACACACACAGACTGAAAGAGATGGGAAAACACATTTCCTGTAAACAAAAACTGAAAAAAAAAGCTAAGGAAGCAATAATTATATTAGATAAAATAGGTTTTAAACAAGGGCTGTACTGAGAGACAAATAAGGGCACTTCAATCAAGAAGTTATAACTCTCATAAATGTTTGCATACCAAAATTAGGAATACCTACATATATAAAGCAAATATTGACCAAAATAAAGGGAGTGACAATAATACAGTCATAGTAGGGGACTTTAACTCTCCATTGACATCAATGGATAGATTATCCAGAAAAAAAAAAACCAAGAGACCAGTTTTTTAATGATGATTTAGATCAGAGGAACTTAATTGTTATTAGTGGACATTTCACCCATAAGAAACAGAATATACATTCTTTTCAAGTGCACATGAAACATTTTCCATGATAGACCACATATTATTTAAAAAGTCTCAATAAATTTAAGACTGAAATCATCTTAAGCATTTTCTATGATCACAATGGTATGAAACTAAAAATCAATTATATGAAGTGGCTAAATAACATGCTACTAAACAATAAATAGATTAACAATGAAATCAAGGACGAAATTAAAAGACATCTTGAGACAAATGAAAATCAAAGCACAATGACTCAAAATCTATGGGATACAGCCAAAACAGTTCTAAGAGGAAAATTTACAACAATACAGGTCAACATCAAGCAAAAAAAATCTCAATTTAACTCTACACCTAAAGGATCTAAGAACAATACAAGAAAGAACAAAGAACAAAGCCCAAAGTGAGTAAAAGGAAGGAAATAATAAAAATCAGATTGGAAATAAACAAAATAAAGTCTAATAGAAAAGATCAATAAAACCAAAAGCTAATTTTTTGAACGGATATAAAAATTGATGAATCTTTAGCCAGACTCATCAAGAAAAAGAGAAAAGGCCCAAATAGAATCAGAAGTGAAAGGAGCGACAACTGACAGTGTAGAAATACAAAGGATTAGTAGTAAATACTATGAACAATTAATTATATGCCAACAAATTGGACAATCTGGAAGAAATGGATAAGGTCCAAGAAACATATAATCTTCCAAGGCTAAATCAGGAAGAAAGAGGAAATGTAATCAGACAGATAACTACTAACAAAATTGAATCTGTAATCATTAAACTCTCAATAAACAATCCTTAGACCAGATGACTTTACAGGTGAATTTTATCAAACATTCATAGAAGATTTAATACCTATCCCTCTCAAACTACTCCAAAAAAATTGAAACCATGGTAGGTTTCTAAACTTGTTTTATAAGGCTAGCATTACACTGGCCTTATAAAACAAGAAAAAGAGGTTATAAAAGAAGAAATTTATAGGCTAATATCTCTGATTGACTTAGATGCAAATATCCTCAATAAAAATATTAGCATTCCAAATTCAGCAATACATTAAAAAGATTATACACTATGATCAAGTGGGATTTGTATCTAGGGTGAAAATTTGGGTCAATATCTGGAAATCAACGTGATACACCATATAAGAATGGTGTAAAGAATAAAAATCATATGATCATATCAATAGATACAGAAAAAGCATTTGACAAAATTTAGCATTCATTTATGATAAAAACTCTCAGCAAAGTGGGAACAGAGGAAACATACCTCAACACAATAAAAGCCATGTATTTATAGGCCCACAGTTAACTTCATACTCAACATTGAAAAGCTGAAAGCTTTTTTTTTGAGATTGGGAACAAGACAAGGATGTCCATTTTCACCACTTTTATTCAACATAGTATTAGAAGTCCCAGCCTAGCAATAAGATAAGAAAGTAAAAGGCATATGAAATGGAAAGGAAGAAATAAAACTGTCATTATTTGTAGATGACATAACATTTTATATAAAGAACCCTAAAGAATCCACCAAAAAACTATTAGAATAAATTAATTCAGTTAAGTAGCAGGTTACAAAATTAATATTTAGAAATCCATTGCATTTTTGTATACCAATAAGAAACAGGAAGAAAAATTCAGAAAACAACCCCAATTAAGATTAAACCAAAAAAGAAAAGATGTCTAGAAATGAATTTAATCAGGGAAGTAAAACACCTATACTTAGAGAACTGTAAGACATTGAAAAGGGAAATAGAAGATATAAATAAATGGAGATAGAAGATAAAATAAATACCATGCTCACGGGTAGGAATAACTAACATTGTTAAAATGTCCACACTACCCAAAGCAATCAGATTCAATGCAATTCTATTAAAATACCACTGGCATTTTTCATACAACTAGAACAAATGATCCTAAAATTTATATGGAACCACAAAAGCCTCAAAATAGCCATGGCAATCTTGAGAAAGAAGAACAAAAAGGTATCATGCTGTGTAAGCAAACTATACTAGATGATTATTGTAATAAAAATAGCATAGTATTGGACTAGCATAGAAACGGACACATAAATCAATGGAATGAAATAAAGAGCCAGGATATAAACCTGCCTATAGGGTAAATTAATCTATGACAAGAAGTCAGGACTCTACAATGAGGTAAAGACAGTCACTTTAATAACTGATGTGGTGAAAACTAGAAGGTATATGCAAAAGAATGAAGCTGGATCACTATCTTATACCACATACAAGAATAAACTCAAATTGATTAAAGATTTAAATTTAAGACTTCAAATCATAAAACTTCTAGAATAAAACATAGGCAATAAACTCTTTGACGACTTCACTCTAAGTAATATATATATATACATATATATATATATATATATATATATATATATATTTGTTTATTTTGGGGGGAGGGATGTGTCTTTTTGGCAAGAGAAACAAAAAAAAATGAACAAATGGGACTACATTAAACTAAAGAGTTTTTGCTCAGCTAAGGAAACCAATAAAACTAAAAGACAACCTACTGAAAGCAAATGATATTCACCAATGATACATACGATAAGGGGTTAATATGCAAAATATTAAAGAAACTCATCAAACTTAACACCAAAAAAGACAATTTGATTAAAAAATGGGCAGAGGACCTGAATAGACATTTGTCCAAAGAGGATATACAGATGGCCCAAGAGACATATGAAAAGATTTTCAATGTCACTAATCTTCAGGAAAATGCAAATTAAAACCACAATGAGATATCTCATCACACTGGTCAAAATGGCTATCATCAATAAATTAAAAAACAAGTGTTGGCAAAGATGTGGAGAAAAGGAATCCTCATGCACTGTTGGTAGACTTGTAAACTGCAACTACTATAGAAAACAGTATAAAGTTTCCCCCAAAATTAAAAATAGAACTGCAATATGACTCAACAATTCCACTTTTGGGTATTTATCCAAAGAAATCTAAAACACTAATTCAAAAAGATATATGCATTCCTATTGCAGCATTATTTATCATTTTTAAGATATGGAAACAATCTAAGTATCCACCGATAGTTAAAGATGTGGTATGTATATACACTGGAATGTTATTCAGCCATTAAAAAAAAAATGAATCTTGCCATTTGTGACATCATGGATGGATCTGGAGGATGTTGTGTTAAATGAAATGAGTCAGAGACAAATACCATATGATTTCACTTATATGTGGAATCTAAAAAAACAAATGAGCATAACAAACAAACTCATAGGTACAAAGAACAAACTGATGGTTGCCAGATGGAGTGTTGGGAAGCTGGGTGAAAAAGGTGAAGACATGAATTTGTATACATCACCAGTTATAAAAACACTCATGAGAATGTAACCTACAGGTTGGTAAGTAATATAGTCGATGTTATAATAACTATGTATCATGTCAAAAGGGTACTAAATTTATTGGGATGATCACTTTGTAAATTATATAAATGTCTCATCACTATGTTGTAAATCTGAAATTAATTTTATATGTCAATGGTAATTAAAAAAATAAAAAATAAAAAAAATAGAAGTGGCTTAGACAAGAAAGGGTATTATCTCCTAAGATAAGATGTCAAATGGTATGTGATTTTAGGGCTGATTAATTGAGCAGTTCAAAAATAACACCAAGTTTCTTACATTTTCTTTGTTGGTGTTATGGGCTGAATTGTGTCTTCCAAAATTTATATATTGAAGCATGAACCCCAAGTATCTCAGAATGTGATTTTTTCTGGAGGCCATTGAATGGGCTCTAATAATCTTACTGGAGTCCTTATGAGAGAAAATTTGAACACACAGGAGACACCAAGGGTATGCACGCACACAGAAAAGAATATATAAGAACACTGCTGGAAGAAGGACATCTGCAAGCCAAGGAGAGGGATATCAAAAGAAACCAATCTTGCTGACACTTTGATCTTGAATTTCTAGCCTCTAGAATTCTGATTGCGAGAAAATTAATTTCTGTTGTTTTTAAAAAGAAAAAAAGAAAAGAAAATACAATCCTGCCATTTGTAACATGGACAAAACTGGTAGGTGTTAAATGAGATAAGCCAGGCAGAAAGACAGATACTAAATGATCTCACCTGTATGTGGAATATAAAAAAGTTAAACTCATAGAATCAGAAAGTAGGAAGAGAAGTTACCAGGGGATGGGTAGGGGTAAAGAGAATGGGGAGATGTTGAACAAAGGTATGAAATTTCAGTTATAAATGAATAAGTGCTGAGGAATCCAATGTACAGTATAATGATTATAGTTAATAATACTGTAGTGTATACTTGAAATTCGCTAAGAGAGTAGTTCTTAAATGTTTTCAACACACACACACACACACAAATGCTATACGAGGTGATAGATTTGTTAATTTGATTGTAGAAATCATTTTACAATGTATATACTATTAATTAATTACTTTACACCTTAAAAATCATGTTGTACAACCTTAATGTATATAATCTTTGTCAATTGTACCTCAGTAAGGCTGGGGGGGGCGGTGGGTGGGGAAACTAAGCATGAAAAGCAAATAATAAAAGTAAAATGAATTTAAAAAAACATGCTATGGGAACCTCTTTGTAAACCTATAGTTATAAGCTAGTCAAATGTATGTTAGTTGTCAGCAATGGGGAGAAGAACAAGGGAAAATCAACAGTGGCTAAGAATATTCCCCAAATGAGAAAATTCAAAAAGCCATGGATTCAAGAACCGCTGTGATGAAAATGAATCCTTAAGTACATCATGGTAGAACTGCCGATAATCAAAACAAAGAGAAAGCTCAAAGGCATTTTCAGTAAAGCCAAATACAGATAATTTATCAGCAAGAAACTCACAGTTAAGGGAATACTAAGGGGTATTAATCAGACAGAAGAAGAACAAGAAAAAATAAACCAAAAAGATATGGGTAAGTGAGAAAATCTAAAGAAATATTGGCTGTTTAATGCAAGGTTTTTCTTGTATTATTTAAAATAAAAGTCCATTAAAGTACCCAAGAAAAAAGTGATACTTCCACTCTGAATACAGAAAACTGCAAGACAATATTATTCTCAAACTAAAAGTTAGCAATAGCTAGATAAAATACAAAGACACACTTTTTTTGAACTGGTCAAAGAGCTGAAGTTGCAAGTCACTTAAGGAAACTGCTGAGGAGTGACACACTCTTCCAAAAAGAGATATAAAACTATTACATTTTTAGTAGGGCACAGACAAGAATAACAAAAAATTAATGATATTCTAAAGGCAAAATGTAGAATAGGCCTGAATATCAGTTCACATAACAAGAAAGCCCTAGACACAAAGAGGGTGTGTATTTAATTGCTAACTCTTTTACACACACCTTTGCTCTTTTTAATAGAAAGACTGAGAGTAGAGAAGATGACTAGAGTTTCCTTAATGCTGCAGGTATGTGACATGTGATGATAAAATCTCACCGGAGATGGGAAAGAATACTGACTGCTTCTCTAACGCTCCTGAAAGAGCAGTAGCCAATTATTTTGCATATAGGCCTGTCCAGATACAGAGTCAAACCTATCTGCATCTAGGGAATAGTTGGGAAAAACTTTCATCCTGCTCCAAAAGTCAAGGCAAACATCCACTAATTTGGGGGAAGTACAGATGCAAAATCTTCTGCCCTTGTGGGAGAGGCATGAAAAACAGGCCCCGAGTGCCTCAGCAATACTAAACAGTGTTCTGTAATCATGAGCAAAAGGAAGATAACTTCCTTCCAGTCAAGGTTCACATCAGACATAAGTCAGAGTCTGACTGCCATGGTGGAGCAAAGACAGGAACACTGAGAGGCCCACCCCTGAGGTGTAGGCACACATGCTATCTACAGACTGATGCTGGACCAGAAGCCAGGAACTCCCATGCCAAAGATGAGCATAGCAAAAACATGAAAAATGATACCATGTTCATAATAGTAGCTTCTACCAATCTACCACTATGGAAAAGACCAGATAGAAGCCACTCCATGATTCAAGACTACAGGAATAAAGTGAAACATGAGGAAAAATGGAAGGAAACATTAATAAAAATTCTCCAGAACCCCAAGATTCACAAAATGTCATTGACAGATGAATGGATAAAGAAGCCCTGGTGTATATACACGATGGAATGTTATTTGGCCAAAAAATTAAGAAAATCCTACAATTTGCAATAACATGGCTAAACATAAAGACATTATTCTTACTTAAATAAGTCAAACAGGAAAAGACAAATACTGTATGATCTTTTTTACATATAGAATCTAAAACAAAACAAAACAATAAAAAACAAACATAGAGAGATCAGACTTGTGGTTACCAGAGGCAGAGGGTTGGGGAATTGGAAGAGCAGGCATAAACTTCCAGTAATAAAATCAATAAATATTAGTATATAATGTACAACATTATGACTATAGCTAGCACCATTATATGATAGTTGTTACGAGAGCAAATTGTGAGTTCTCATCACAAGGAGGACATTTTTTCTACTTTTTTTTTTATCGTATCTATGTGAAAAGATAGATTTTTGCCAAACCTATTTTGGTAATCATTTCATAATATATATAAATCAAATGATCATGCTGTATGTTTCAAACTTATGCAGTGACATATGTTAATTATGTCAATAAACATGAGAAAGAGTATGTCAAAAATTGGTAATTTGAAAGGTTAATAATATTGATAGCAAACACTAATAAGAAAGACAAAAATCAATTACCATTATTGATAAAATATTAGATAAAACTCTGAGTTCTATAGACATTAAAATGATAGTGAGATCATAAATAACTTTATGCTAATAAATTTGACAATTTAGATTAAATAAATAAATTACAAAGGAAAGTGATTTCTCAAAATAGACTAAGAATCAAATCTAGTTAAAAATGCATCTACTAAAAAAAATTATTAATTAAAAATTTTCCTAAAAAAAATTACAGATTCAAATGATTTTACAGGTAAATTCAATTAAATATTTAAGAAAGAAATACACCAATCTTGAATAACTTTTTAAAAATTATAGAAGAGGAAGAAGTACCTTCTACTTTGTTTTGGGGAGAGCCTTACCCATATATCAAAACCAGAGATATAAAAAATAAAATTATAAAATTAATATTCAACATGAATATAGTAATAACAATTTTTAAACTATTAAAGAAATCAAATCTAGTGATAAATAGAATAATGTGACATGACCAACTGTGTTTTATTCTAAGAATACAAGGTTGTTTCACCATTTGGAAATCAATAAATATGATTTTCCATATTAACAGAATAAAGAAAAAACTGATCATCTTGATAGATGCAGAAGAAATATTTGATAAATTTTATAACTCATTAACATTGTGACTAATAATTTTAACAAACTAAGAAAAAAGATAAGATTCTCAATTAATAAAACCTCAATAATCCTACAACCAATGTTATATTAAATGATGTAAGATTGAACACCTCCCCTGTATTAGTTGGCTAGCGCTGTTATAATAAAGGATCACAATAAACAAATGTTCATTGAATTTCTACCATATGCCAAGACATCCCTAGATGCTAGTAGATACAGAAGTGGAAAAGAAGAGACAAAAACATGTTTTCATGGAGCATATAAATAAGTGAAAAGCAGCTTCTCAAATAATATTTTGTTCAATGTCATTTTATAACATTGATGGCATGCTTTAGGAACTTAACTCTATTTATGTCAATTAGCCTGTGGTAAAATTGGTTATATGTCATTTTGCTTAAAGTTGCATAACTTATCAACATTAAGTGAGAACTTACTATTTAATTTTTAGTAAGTAAAATAGAGATAAATACATGAAGAAAATAAAGAATGAAATATTCAGGAGTGAGATATTGTTTTAAATGGTTCAGTCAGAGAAGATCTCATTTGCAATGGCAAATTTGAGCAGTCTTCAAGGAGATGTGGTAACAAGCCAAATGGGAACCTGAGGGAAGCCTTAATGGGAACATAAAATGTAAAAGCACAGAATAGCTGGGATATGTAATTAATAGGATGGAAATCGGCATGGCCAGAGCAAAGGTGGGAGAAGGGATATTTCTTTAAATTAATGAGGATAATGCTAAGAATGTTTGTAAGAAGAGGAACTTGAAATAGTGAGTAGAGATGATTGTCTAAAGAAATTACTTCTTATGCATGCATGTATATATTTGTAATGGGGGAAAATAGCCTGAAATGTATTTAGATATTATAGATAGAACCTCTATTTATAGAATGGACTGTTCCTATAATTGATATGATGCATGTTATATAAACCATACAGCAAAATACTCCAGAAAATATTAAAAGAATCTATTAATTTTTCATTATGATAATAGCAAAACAAAGAAACTCATATTGTAGTTACTGTTAAGCTGGCAGAGGTTTAAATAAATTAGTAAGACAAAGAAAAGAGTGTGCATTGAAAAGAGATATAAGGGCAGAGAAAGGAGCGATACAAATTTTAATGATTTGCTCAAACACATTGAACTAAATATAGACCACATAGAGCTGGAATTGGATAGGAAGCATTATCAACTGATCTATGGTACGAACTAGCCCTAAGGACTCCTGAAAATTTAGCACCTAGTCAAGGATTCCTTGCCACACTATACTGGATTCACTTACATGAGACTCTGGATAAATTTACTTTGTAACCAACTGGAGATTTGTAAAACACTGTTGAGATTCATTATTGAGTAACCTTAAGTTATGGGTAACTTGAAATTAATGAGATAAGCTGAAGGTTTCCTGGGTCTGATGGCTTGCTTTAATTAAGACAGTCTGAACCCACAGAGCCTTATTTCTGAAATGCAGAGTAGGGATGCTGAGTAATGTGCTTGAGAGTCACCAGCCCTCCAGAACCTGACTATGCAAGCTATGTTGCCTGCCTCATTTCCTTCTTTAGAATAAACTTGGTGGTAGCCAATTGTATCTTGTATATTTGATTTTCAGCTTAAAAACAAAGCCACTGATTCTGGGCAAACAGATTAGGGCTTGCAGTAAGATTAAAAAAATATTTACTTCTCACATATTCTTGTATACCACAGAAACTCATTAGAAAACTATACTAAAAAATGATTTAAAAATCATTCACATCAATATTAACCACTCTAATAGATCTAGGAACCACCCATACAAAACGTGTGTAAGTTTGATAGAGAAAAAATTTTAATGAATTAAAAATAAATGTTTTTGATAAATTGAAAGATTTGCTATGTTCATGAGTATTTATTTAAACTGAAATGAAACACTGAGCTCCATATTGATTTAAAAAGTGTACCCTAAATTTTTTTGAAGAAGAATGTTGCAAATACCTAAGTCAACTTTGTTGAAGAAAACAAAAATAAGAAGATTCTTTCTAACATATGTAAATGTATTTTAAAGGACCATAATGTTTTTAATATTATTAGACAAGGAAAAGATAAATATATTAAAACAAGATAGAAATGCACATACTATTTTATATCCATTTATAAATTTTAAAGTTTATAATTATAAATTTATAAATGTTCTAAATTATAAAGTAGATAATCAATGGCTAACAAGAGGACTATTGAATAGTATTGGGGAAATTGGCTCAATATATGAACTAGAGCAAGACATGTCACTTCAAATTGTTCTTTTGCCTACTTGGATAAATTAGAAAAAAATATATAGCTCACCTACACATTTTGATTATATTAAATATTTTTACATTAAATTTAAATATTTAAAAATAATGTAACGTCTGAGATATTATAAGCATTTATGACATTCATATCACTTTTTCTAAATGTATCCATTGGCATATAATATTGTTTAACATCCATTTTTACACAACTAGAAAAAACACAAAGCTTTTCTTTATTAACAATATTTTTTGGAGAATTACAATTATTTAAACTCATAAGTTCAATGTTAAGTGATCTGATAATAAAAATGTTTCTAATAATCTATCAGTTACCAACTTGATTTGATCGTCTTTTGACTATCTTGAAAGCAATTGGAAACCATTTCACATACAAGTGACTTAAAAGCTATTCATTAAAGTCATTTACTTTCATGACTTCCGAGACATCAATTAAATTAGGGTTGTTCACATTCTTTTTTTAATTAATAATGCTGTATATGTGACTATCTATTCTTGACTGGATAGTTGATAAATGATAGGTTCTCATTTTTTATAGTAGTTACTGTCTATGAAGTTACTGCGGAAACTGAATTAGCAAATATCGAACCAGTGGGAGACAGGTAGGTAGATAGATGGAATTATGGAATGAGGAAAATAATTAAATATTGGCAGAGGCCAATGGCAGTTATTGCAGAAGTACTATGCTATGTATTTTCCTTTACTCTCCCTTTTAGTTACTCTCACATTTATTATCTGAGATGTTTTATTATTTTTCATTTTTTAAGTCTTAAATTTCTTAAATTAAAAAAATTTCTATTACAATTGACCTTATATTAGTTTTAGGAGTACAGCGTAGTGGTTAGACATATATGTGTATATATATTTTATGAAGTGATCCCCCAGTTATTTAGTACCCAACTGGTACTATACCTAATTATTGCATTATTGCCTATGTTCCTTATATTGTACTTTAAATCCCATGACTATTTTGTAACTACCAATTTGTATTTAATTCCTTCATGTTTTTCACTCACCCTTCCAATGCCTCTCCCATCTGGCAACTATCAGCTTGTTCTCTGTATCTATGAGTCTGTTTTTGTTTGTTCATTTATTTTGTTCTTTAGATTCCACATATAAGTGACTGCATGGCATTTTTGTCTTTCTCTGACTTATTTCATTTAGTATAATACCCTCTAGGCACATTTATGTTGTCTCAAATAGTAAGAGTTTTATTTTTTTTAATGGCTAATATCCCATTGTATATATGTATTAGATTTTCTTTATCCAATTGTTTATTGATGAGCACTTAGGTTGCTTCTATAACTTGGCTATTATAAACAGCACTGCAGTGAACATAGGGTTGCATATATCTTTTTAAATTAGTGTTTGGGGTTTCTTCAGATGATTACCCTGAAGTGAAATTGCTAAGTCATAAGGTAGTATTATTTTTAATTTTTTGAGGAACCTCCAAACTGTTTTCCAGAATGGCTGCACCAATTTGCAATCCCATCAACAAAATATGAGGGTTCTCTTTTCTTCACATCCTTGCCAATAATATGTATTTATTGATGATAGCCATTCTGACAGGAGTGAGGTGATAGCTCATATGGTTTTAATTTGAAGGTCTCTGATAATTAGTGATATTGAGCATATTTTCATATGTCTGTTGGCCATCTGTATGTCCTCATTGGAGAAATGTCTATTCAAGTGCTCTTAATTTTTAATTGTATTGTTTTTTCAATAGTGAGTTATGAGTTGTTTGTATATTTGGATATTAGCCCCTTATCAAATATATGACTTGCAATTATTCTCTTTCATTCAGTTTGTGAGTGTGAAAAATTTAGAAAATGAATGTTCTAAGACAAATGCTAATGATAACTAAGATATATTAATTGACATAGTTTACAAATTGTATTTTATATCAATGTACAGTTCATAAATGATAATTCATGCCAAATAACCTCATACCTATGAAATGTATTATAACAATTTACAGCTGAAAAACCAAGGTTCAGACAGATTTGGTTAATTATCAAAGGTCATATTGCAAGTAGGTGGGAGAGCTATAGACCACAGCTAATTTCATTTTATAAAAGTTCAAGTTTTATTTATATTTACAATTACAGTTTAATTTAACATAACTCTACTAGTAAAATTATATAAGACTACATACTGTTTAGGGTGTTTTATAGACATGTTCTCTGATTTAATAATTACATTAAATTCCCATATTGGCCACTTATGGTTAGAAGCATTACTATTCATTCCCACTTCACACTAGAGAAATCTGACACTTAAAAAATTTAAGTAATTTGCTCAAGTTTGCATAACCATCAAGTGATGAAACTTGAGTCATATTCAGTCTTATTAATCTTCAAACTTAAGAAATTTAACCTGTACTTTCCACAAAAATATGTGAAGACTGGGTCTACATCATTTCCAAATACACAGTATATCCACTGTCAATAAACCCTGTTACTTTTTTCATACTCAGCCAATTTCATAAATCCTTAGGTTATCTACCTATAAATATGTGCAGGTTTTAAATAGACAAACTAATTTAATTTTGTTCTTTTATATTTTAGTTTTCAATGAGAATATTAATGTAAATATTTTGCTAATCCTATATTAGACCTCTATGGAAATAGAACCAGCCAAATTTTGTGAAGTGCAAAATTAAAATATTTAGAAAGGAAATATACTCAAATCTTTGAATTTTACAGCATTTAAGATATGTATAAAATGACTGAAATAACGTGTGATCACACCTTTTCTAATTATGATTATGTCAAGTATCTCTCATTTACTAGCTTTAACAAATCCCTTTCACTGATTATTTTCACCTATTTCATTTACTAGTTAACTAAAATAAAACAAATAATCATGGAAAATTTTATGATACTGAAGGTAGACTATGAAAAGTTAAAAAAATATATTAAAATTTTAATTTATGACTTTTAAGTATTCTCATTTAACTCTGATACCTAGTTAAAAATTATGATAGGACACACTTCATTTATTTTATTTTCCCAAGAAAACAACCAAAGTAAAAAATGGCTCAAGTGCCAAAAATTTACTCGCCTTTTAGACTATCTTTTTTTTTTTTTTTTTTAAAGCCTACAGCACCTGGTATTCCTCGATGGTTTCCCATCTGAGTATGAACCAGTACTGGCCCTGCTTAGCTTTCAAGGTCAGACAAGATTAGGCATGTTCAGAGTGGTATGGCCATAGACTAGATATTTTGCTATTTGTTTTATATTTTACAGATATTAAAAAGATATAGCAAAATAAATTACAGAAGACACCTGCAAAGCAATGAGTATAAGTTTGGAGTATAACATTGCCATGATTATAACAAGGGACATTTTGTGATTACACAGTGATTAACAACAACTGTATTTATATTTTATTGTCTGGTTGCCATAAGTCTTTTTTGAAGTTGTACTAATATGAGCATTAAAAAAGAATCCCAATGACTCTTGAATATCCAACATCTTTTGCTTGAAGATTTTGCAAATTAGTTCTTAAAGTCTCATTATAAGATAGTATTTAAGCTGAACACTAAAAATTTCCTGTTAAAATTTACATCAATGAAGAATGGAGTTAGTAGGTAGCATCTTTGTGGTTTACTGTGCACACCACTATACTACATAAATATTCTATTTGCATCTAATTTTTTATATTTTAAATATCTAGGACATTTTCTCTTCCTTTATTATGATATATGCATATATATTTTAGTATATGTGACAGAACATTTTCATGCAAATATGTCTATTTTGAGAGAAATTATAAAATTTTCAGTGTAGGATCTGAATTCTCTACATAGTGAAGTATATTAGAACTGAGTGTAAATGTGAGAGCTTCTCTCAATGTCAAAAAAGTTAGGATTCGGAAAAAGAGAAATAATTAAGAAGATCCTTATAAACCTAATGTACTTTGTTTTGCCTTTTTCACTTATTTGAAACAAACAAATACTAACAAAATATTTAGATTTAATGGTGATCCCACAGTGACTTGATCTATTACATGCTTAAAGTGACTAGCTTTGTCAAATTTTGTTACAAATTGGAGAGGAATTTAGTAGATGTATTAACAAGTTTAAAATACATTTCAGATAATTTAAGGATTTAAGAAATCATCGATAAATCATAATCAAAATTAAACTTATGTAAGATTGTTTGGATGTCATCATACATCTAAACAATACAGATAATTTTCTTTGATACAGGAAAGAAATCAAATTTCACCAAGTGATGCATGAATTATAATTTATAAAAGAATCAGTAGTCCTCAAAAGATAAATAAAGCTGAGAAAGAATTTAAGTGATCAAAACAAAAATGCAGTCACACTTGATGCTTGCAGTATTTGTTTTCCATTCATATCTATTTACAGAGAATTGGCTTGCTTCATAAATAAAAATTATGTTCAGGCAAAAATTATCTACATATACATAAACAAATATCCTTGGCAACACTGAAGATTGTTTACAGCAATATCTTTGAACTGAGTAGAGGATCAAAGGGTGTTATGTTTTTGTGGCACTAGATTTCTGGTTTTAATTTTGTTTTTAGAGCAGGCTATATTAACTTTGTAATGTGGATAATTGGAAATGCATTAGGGAGCATTCGGACAAGCTGACCGTGTTCACATTTCATTTCTTTGTGAATGTCTGTATATATTGTTTGTCAGAAATGACTTTCCCTCTTTGGAACTTTTCAATGATGAGCTATATTTTGCAAAAGTGCACTAGCGCTATGATTTATTTTGAAGGGATTCTCATTAAGTTCTACACTGCTGTATTGAAATACATGATTATGCTAAAAGTGCTGACACAAATATTTTTTCATATTACTCTTTAAGTTGGTTGATTTTCTGTGAATGTTAAATCAAAGACAAGAGCTTGCTCTTCCTCATCTGCATAGAGATGAAGATGCTGCATATAGTCATTATTTCTGCCTGCATTGTCAAATATATATATTGGGGGAAGAAAACATTCTAAGAAAATGTTTAATAAAGCCTTCATTTTTATATTACAGGTAGGCTATTTTAAAAACTACTTATCATAATAAACATTTCTCTGCATGCTCAATAAGGCCTATGTAAATTGAATGATTAAGTTAATATTTAAAATATACTTTATATCAAATTTTAATGTCACAGCTACAGTTAAGGATGTGATTTAATAATGTATCTCAGTTAAGTTTTTTTAGAAAATACACTCGAATAATTCATATCTGTATTTTGCCTAAATGTAAGTTTATATTAAATTCCTATTAGTTCACCAGAAATTGCTTTCAATTTAAAATATGTGCCTTCTTTAATAAATTTATATTTTTAAATGATGATAGTATATTAATAATTTTTCAGATAGTGCTTGTGGCATCCTTGGGAAATGTATCTTTAACAATACATTAAAAGAGTCTTTGGTTCTTTTTAAAACATATTTTATAAGTAGAAACATTAAAAATATGTAATTATAAAACATAATATGTTGTGATGTAATTCCCTGTCTGCATGAGAATGAAAGTAAAACATCAAGGAAAATGTTCTTGAAATCACTCTTCAAAAAATTGTTGTAATCATATGGTAGAAGATGTGAAACACTTTTCTATCAAAAATATTTTTTGCTCTGTATTAATATTATAACTGACCAAATCTCCCTTTTTGTGGTAGATAGTAAAAAAAAAAAATAGAAGTACATGTTATGCTCTCTGCTGAAGTGAAGTTGATAGAATTATTTTATATACTATTTCTCTATTCTTCAGTTTTTTCTTCATATATTTATATTTATTGTTATTCCTACTGCATAAAAATTGGATGTAAATATTTTAGAGAGTAAGATATGTATAACCCAAAATATATGTATAGTATACTAACTGTGATTTTTACAATGGATTTGCCTATGACACTTCTTGACAATAGCTGTTTGTGGTACACAGACTGGAATGCCATGTTGGATGTCTACAGATAATATTCTCCACTCATGTGTATATTATTGAATCAGATGGTCATCTTATTGAGTAAAGTATCATGAAGCCAGGAACTTACTACTATTCATAATTGTATCTCTGGTACCTAGAAAGTTGATTCTTCATAGGCACTGAAAATTGATTAAATAAGAATTCATTTTTTAACTTTTTTAGAATTATCAAATCCAAATATTTAGTTCATTTGTGAAATGCACCCATATCAGGGCTGGTCATCAGAAACTGCTAATAGGGAGTATAGCTAGGCATCTAATATTGCTCAAAAGTCACATTCTAGGTGTTTTTATTGACAAATTGAGTAAGTTTGATTCCAGCATTCACATACTACATTAGCTCATAGACACATGCAGCACAAGAAGCAAAATTATACTGAAACCACTAGCTGACCCAGCATATACAGCAGTGGGAGAGAGAAAGAATTTGTCAGGGGAGGTATTGGAGTAGCCATATCCACATGCTCGAACTGGCTTATGGAGAACTTTGTGGGCTGGGAGAGAAATTACATAGTTTGAGAAAGCTCCTTAAGTAATTGTGATAAAGTTTCCTCTAAATAAGTAACTTTCCTAAAGGAAATTCCTACTGAAACTGAATTGGCTATATAAAAAAACTCTTCTTTATGGAATAGTACTGTAGGTTTTATGTTCTGTTTTACGACTATGATTAACACTTTTCTAGTCTCATACAAGTTGATATTCATTGCTAATATATTAATATTTACCATCAGTTAATATTCCTTTGTACATATATAACACCAGTTATCCATTCTAATATTTTTTTATAAACATTACTTTACTATTTGTTGTGTAACAGTATAATCTGGTGGTGTATGCCTAGTAGTAGGATTGTTACATTATAAGATTCATTCATATTCAGTTTCACTAAGCAATGTTATACTTTTCCAAAGTTCTTGTAGCTGTTTTGACTTACTAGCAATGTGTATCCCATCAAACCATATATTCTAATACTTAATATTAGACCTTTTAAATTTTTGATTATCATTTAAATATAAAATAATTTATTGAGGTTTTCATTTACATTTTTCTGATTGCTAACATGGTTGAATAACTAATCAGATGTTTATTGGTCACTAGTCTTTTGCCTTTATTTTATTGTCTAATTGTTTTTCTTATTGTTTCACAAGATTTTTTTAAAACCATACACATAATTTAAAAAATTAAAAATATAAAACTTTCAATGCAGAATTTAAAAATATACACATACAGAGGCTTTGTGTGTTAAAAGGATTTTTTTCTGTTTTATAACCTGCTTTTTGAAGAACAGAAGCTCTTAATTTAAATGTAGAATCTGTCAGCCTTTCCCTTTATGATTTATACTATTTGTATATTATGTTGCCCATAGTATTCTACTATTCTGTAATTTACTTAAAATTAATTATAAAGACTACTGCTTTTCTGCAATGCTATTTCTATCACATATCAAGTATCCATAAGTGTGACTCTGAGCTGTTCATTCTGTTCCATTGATTGATTTTTCTATTAGTTCCTTGATATACTATTTAATATAGTTTTATGGTGAATCTGGGGACCTGGTAAGGAAAAATATATTTTATTATTTCCTTTGGAGGTTTCTTTATTCTTGGGCATGTATAAATTTACAGTTAAAAAAATAGCTATTGTGGCTGGATTGAATATTTAAATTACTGGGGGAAAATTGTAGTTGTTTCTATATTGAATCTTCCACAAAGTAAATGTGATATATTTTCACTCTATTTAGGTGATATTTAATGTTTCTCAATGTAGTTTTATAATTTTCTCCCAAAATATTTTGCACCTATTTTGCTAAATACATTCCTAGACACTTTGTTATTTGATCATAAATCTTACTTTTCTAAATATCTGCCATTGTGCTTACAAATGCCACTTTTTATGTAGTGATTTTAACAATTTTGCTAATCACTTTTATTACTTATAATAATTTATTACACATTCCTTTGGATTTTTTATTTAGATTGTCTTAATATTTTAAAAATAATGAAAGTTAGTGGAAAAAGTATACATCACTAACAACAATAATTAACTAAAGTGGATCCTAAGAGAATTCTATGAACACCTAAATGCTGATAAATTATATAAATTAGATGAACTAGGCAAATTCCTCAGAGGATACAAACTATAAAAACTGACTCATGAAAAAGAAATAGTTATAACAAGTAAACATATTGAATAATTTTAAAAGTTCCCAGAAAGAAAAGCCAAGCTTTCACTGGTGACTTCTATCAAATATTT
This sequence comes from Macroglossus sobrinus, assembly GCA_004027375.1. Classification (NCBI taxonomy): domain Eukaryota; kingdom Metazoa; phylum Chordata; class Mammalia; order Chiroptera; family Pteropodidae; genus Macroglossus; species Macroglossus sobrinus. Next base: position 150,536 of record PVKZ01002845.1, on the reverse strand, counting down.
AAAGAAAAATTAACACCAAAACTTTATAAACTGTTATAAAATTAGAAAAAAATAGAAGCACTTTTCAACTTATTCTATGGAGCTAGTTATACCCTTATACCAAGAAGACATGGAGGCATCCCCCCAGGAAAAACTAAAGACCAATAATTATTTACAATACAAACACAAAAATACTTGGCAAACTACTGTAATGCCATATCCAATATAACCAAGCTGGATTTACCCCAAGAATGTAATAATAGGTTAACATTAAATGATCAATTAATGTAATATACAATATTAATAAAGAGAAAAACCCACATGACCATTTTAATACATGCAGAAAAAGCATTTGACAAAATATAATACATTTTCATGATTAAAACTCTCAGCCAACTAGGAATAGAGGTGTTTTCAACTATTAAAGAGGATCTGTTGAAAACTCACAGTTAACATGTTTAATGGTGAAAGACAATCTACACCCCCCAAAATGGAACATTATTTAGCACTAATAACAAATGAGCTGTCAAGCCATGAAAAGACATGAAGGAAACTTAAATGAATATTATAACTGAAAGATGCAATACTGAAAAGATTACTTACATTTTGGTTCCAACTATATGATATTCTAGAAAAGATAAAACTATGGACATAGTAAAAAGATCAGTGGTTGCCAGGAATGGGGATAAGAATGGAGGGATGAATAGGCAGAGCATTAAGGATTTTAAGGCAATGACAATACATTGTATGAGATCGTAATGATGAATACATGCCATTATGCATTTGTCCAAATCCATAGAATGTACCACACCAAGAGTGATCCAAATGTAAACTATGGCTTTTGATGTTTAGGATATATAAATGTTGTCCATCAACTGTAATAAATGTTGCCTTATGTTGGGGGATGTTAATAATGGAAAAGGCTATGCATGTGTGGGGACAGAAGGTACATGGGAAATCTCTGAACCTTCTCCTTAATTTTGCTTTAAAGTTAAACTGCCTTAAAAAGTCTTAATTTTAAAAAAGTAGAAGCTATATTTCCTCCTTTAAAATTTCACACATTATTTCTTTTTACTGGTTTACTGGGGGCCTAGGACTTTTAGTTCAATCTATTCACAACACACTGGATTCCATTTGGGTCCCTATCAAATAGGCTGGCATTTATTACCTGGAACTACAGATCGTGTTTAATTTGCATATTTATAGAGAATAATTAAATGTAACCATAATGTTGTTGACCAAATAAATATTAAAAAAATTCCAAATTATTTGGTCCTTGGTACTTTTTAAGCTTCTTTTGAGATTAAATGCATTGCTGATTTTGCAAGATTTTGGATATGTGTGTATATTATTTGGTGATGTGTGATTCTATAATAAAAGCATCTTGATATTCTTGTTACAAAAATAGAACAATAATGCCTAATGCCTATTTATGCCCAAGCAAATGTGAAGAAAAAAAATAAGTTTGTATAGATAGATAATGCCTACTATGTGTTAATTTCAAGCATCCCTTCAAAGTAAATGTTATCTCATACATTTACAAGTGAGGAAATTGAAATCCAAGCTTTAACTTATTCCTGTTAAACTGTTACTATGATTTCCCCATTTAATCTTTTAAATAAAAAAGTCTAGATCTTATATAGCATTTATGTTCTCTATCTACCTGGGAAAGAAAATGTCTAATATTTTATACACCATAAAAAGGTGAAATATAGAATTCTCAAAATTTTTCCAAACCATTTACATCAATTTTTAAATTCTTCTAAATTATACCTTAGATGAACACATTATCATTTATGGTTTGCTAAGTATCTACCAGAATATTTTAAGATTGATTTAATATTTTACTTAATAATGACTTTTAAATATCTATACTATTATTTAAAATATTTTTTGACAAACTTCATAAGCATGTATTTCAAGTAATGAATTAAATGAATTTCAGATTATTTATGGCTTTAAGTAACTTGCTTTACAATATATTAAACAATTATTTTATACCACATATCCCTACAATATTTTGCTAAAAGATTTGACCCTAGGAAACACATGTTGCCAGATTATGCCTAGTTATTTGCAAAAAAACTTACATGAAAAAAATGTTTTGCAGGTTTAACATAATGCTATTCACTTTTTTAGTTCTAATTTTGCATGAAAAAGGGTGAAATGCCGTGCTAATTTAGTCTGTTCTTTGATATTTCATGGTTGAATATGACAGATAAAGATTTCTACATTTAAGCAAATAACATGTTATAAAGCTTACAATAAATTTAATACTACAAGAAACATTTCTGACCCAGTTTTATGGAACACAGATGGGTAAAGAGATATGTAAATACATAAATAACTGGCAAACAGATGGCTTTTACTTTTCTTTTTAAACAATCTCTCTGGTTGAAAGGGGCCTCCACAGACACATTTTTGCAATTTCTACATGTGTTTTAACATTTGGTATCTTTAATAAAATGAAATAAAAATTAATAGAAGAGATGCAGGATAGTATACAAATTTAAAACTAAATGAGATTGTCTTATTTTTGCAATATACCATGACTAATTAAATGCAGTTTTAGAATAAATAATTAGGTCCAAACACTGCTTATTTCATACCCACTACCGTTTTCAAAAGAAAACTTGAATCTTCAAGTACTTAAGTATTTGCCTGTGACTAAAATGTGAATGAATTTTGCTTATCCAAGTCAATTCAAAACCAGATGTATTGATATTGTCTATTACTTATCAGAGATTTGTGAAAATAGCTTTGTTAGCACATGTAAAAATAAAACACATTAAAAAATTAATGTTAATTTTAAATATTGAGAAATATGAAACAGTTATAATATTTCAACATAGTTAATAGACAATATACTATAATTTTACAAATAGTTTTAGCATTTAAATATTAAATAAAAAATACACAAACAAGCTTTTTTTCCCTTAGGTTCTTTATCTTTTAAATTTTACTTACTGATATTTTATTAAGAGTGTTCATGTAACCACATCTGGAATGATCTTTTCTCTGTATATTCTAATTTATAAAAACTCAGGCCTCCTTCAGGAATCTTATCTTCACCATCATTCAGTTATTTTATTTTTGGGGTTCCTCTAGTTCTCAATGTGTCATTAAATGCTTTTGTATTTTATTTTATGCTTTTTAAATATTATTCCCTGATTTTTTCTGCATATGAATATATCATCTTATAAATTCATAAGTTTTATTCTTATATCTCAATATTGTTATATATTAATTTATATAATTTGATTAAATATGGTTTTATTAAAAATTATTGGCATTTTGACTATATATAATAATTAGTCAAGATAAAAATGATAACATTGGTTTAAATTTATGAAATCACTGCTTCAACAAAGTATGTTCACTCCTTCATATGCACTATATATTCACCAGAGAATGGTAATCTAGAATAGAGACTAACACAGAAATTCTAGGCTGGCAAAATATACTGCCTGAAATTATGTACACTTTGATTGAATTGTAAGAAATGTATAAGATAGGTTTAGTGACCTGGAAAGCAAGTCATTAGAAAATGTTTAAACTGAAGCATCAAAAAGTTTTAAAAAGTAAAAACACAGGGAAAAATTACGACTACATGGAACACAGTAAAACAGGCTAACAAGCATGTAAATGGGGGCTCTAAGGGAAAAATAAGAGGAAGGAGTACCAACATGTGAGGAGAGAATGGCCAAAACATTTCTAAAACCAAGGAAAGACACCAACCCCCAAATTCAAAGATCTATGAGCATCCTAGGCAGAATATATATATAAAAAAATCATAGCAAGACTGTCAAAAACCAAAGACAAGAGATAAGCTCAAAGGATGTCAATAAAGTATATATTACCTTCAGAGAAGTAACAGTCGAACAGAGAGCTGACCTCTGAAACATTGGAGCCAGAAAAAAATGCAGAGAAACCTAAATTCTTGAAATAACACTGTTACAGTCCAGACATGACATCATGGTGACTTTCATCAAATTGATATTTAGGAAGATGAAGAAAAAGGAAACAATATGAAATCAATTTTGGAGGTATTAGTAGACAGGACTCGATGGATTACAAGTTAGAGAAAAAGAGTAAAATCAAATAATATACAAAATAGCTTCTTCCTTTGTTGTTCTAATCACACTGCTGATCCCAATTACAGATATGAGTAAGTCTGGTAAAGAATGTGTGGGAAGTAAAAAATTTCAATTATGTTTATTTATATTGAGTTTCAGAGGAATTATAGATACCTAAATAAACAGATATACAGATGTAATCTTTCAGCAGCTAGTGAGAATTGTGGATGATTAAATTTTAATATGGTGGTTGAAATGATTTCACTGAAATGCTGTTTTGGTAAACTCAATTCTTTACTCGTCTAATAAAATTATACATTCACACATTTGCCTTATAACTGAAGTGCCTTCTACTGTGGAGTTTTTTTCTGCCACATGTATGTTGGTCTACCACGTGATTTACTGTAGTTGGATGTAATTCTACAAAGATATAAATGTGGTTACACATTTTAGTTTGTCTTCTTGATATCTAGCATAAGAAGAACATGCTTTGAGTACTGGCTTGTGTCAGAATAACAGATAAAAGGGGAACAAACCTGACCCAATTTGCAGCCTGGATCTAAGCATAGATTTAAACAATGTCCTCCAGACTGTAGATAAACTCCTAGAGCAGCATAGCTATAAGTATACATATAAATTTGCTTTATACTTACGAGGAATTTGAGCTGATTTTATCCAAAAAATGATCAACAGAGATATTGGTACCAGAGTTGAGATGTTGCTGTTCTATCACAAAATATGTGCCATTGGCTTTAGGACTTGGCCATGATAAGGTATGAGGATACAAAACAGCAACACATATAATGTGGTATAGTTTATACCTACAGTAATCTAAAATTTATAACATGTACTTGTAGCATGAGAAAATTTTGAGGCAAAATAGTAGTAGTGGTAATTATTGTTAGGCAGCTGTACTTATTAATGTAACAAAGAACTGGAATCAGAAAAGAGCTGACACTCAAAGAATGTTGCTAAATTGAGAGTTCCCAGAAATTCTAGGATTTTGAGTTTGAAAATGAATTCACACAAAGTAAAACTATACCCATTAAATCACTAAACTCGGGGCAGGGGGAGCCAAATTTAGTCTCCACCATTACATCATAGCCTGAAGACAGAAATCACATTAAGGCTGTGGTCATTAACATAATAGATCCCTTTTCAATTGGAGGTAATGTGTCTTAGAAGACTTCTGATATTTTCTCATGAAGCCTTTCATGCCATCAAATTTTTACTTAAATCTAGAGAAAAAAGAATAATAAACTGTGGTAACTTGTGGCACATAAAATGAAATAGAATCAAGTGAATAGGATACCTTAAATTTTTATTAAGTTGTATTGGCCTAAGCACTATCAGCCTGTATGAAAAGGCATGGAGACTTTTCAAGATATTAAAAGTTTCTTTCTTTATGAATCAGGTTTAGAGAACTTCTTAGTCTCCCAGGAGGACACATTTCTCACTATTCTCTTCTGATGTGGTAAAGGAGGATTATAAAAAAGGAAGAGCACTCAAAAGATAAAGAGCCAAAGAAATGAATAGATTGAGGGAATATATTTAAGGAGAACACATATTTAATCAAGGATTAGAGGGACATCAAAAATTGGGGACCATTATAAGATGATATCACAAAGTTGGCCCAATAGGATTTCACATTGACCATGAAATACTTGCTTCTAAATGATTTCTCTTCTTTGCATTTTTGAATGGGATTATTTAACATAATTATCCTGTTTCTGTTTTATTATTGCATGTTTAATTTAAATATATAACTAGTGTTTTTATTTCAATATTTCTTGAGCAAGAGGATTATCTTCTAGACCTGATAAAAACACTGAGAAGTTCATGAAAATACTTTGGTTGATTCTAATGCAGCAAAAAACTGAGTCACTTTAAACCATATTAGAGTAGTGGGAGTATGTCATAAAAATACCTATGAAAAGAGTTTTCCAGGTATTAAGGAACATCAAGTACCCAGATTCTGATGTAAAAAGCATGCCTATATTTGCAAGAAAGAGCAAGGAACTCAGTGTGGCTAGATTGAGTTAAGCAAGAAAACTAATAAAAGGAGATGGAAACAAGAAATGATGATTGTACATGTAGTTATATAAAAGTTCTTGCTAGAATTTTAAATTTTACCTAAAGAGATGGATAAATATTGAAGAGTTTTAAATAGTAGTAATATATGTGACTTAAGATTTATCTACTTTTTAGAATGTGGTGAAGGGGTACTTGCAGAATTAAGGTAACTAGCAATAAATCAGACAAAAATTATTGAGGAGAAGTGCTTAGATTTGAGTTTTATTTTGTAGGTTAAGCTTTCATTTGTTGGTAGATTTTATGTGTAGTGTAAGAGATAAAGAAGAGCTAAAGAAAGTAGCAAAGTATTTGGACAAATTTAAATTATGAAGTTGCCAATAATCAAGTTAAAAATAAATTGCAGCAGGAGGAGTTTTAATTTGTATGTAAATATGTATATATTTTTGTGGGACAGAAGTGGTGATCAGGAATTTGCTTTTATAAACAGCCAATTTGAGTTGGTAGTTATATATCCATGCAAAATATTGAGGAGGTTATTCAGTTTCGAATCTAGGGGAGATATCTGAGGTGAAAATATATATGTTTGAAGTTGTTTGTCTTTAGATGCTATTGAAAACCATAAGACTTGGATCACGTTAATTTTTTTTGTATAAAAATTAAAAAAATAAAAAATGTGATCTAAGAACTAAACCCTAGGGCATTCCAAGGCTAAAAGAGATAAAAAGAAAAATACAAATAAGTTTAAAATTGAAAATAGTGATGTAGGAAAAAAAGAAAATTAAGGTGCAATAGACACTAATTGAAGAAATTGTTGTAAAGGGAAAGAGGTAATGAACTGAATCAAATGTTCTCAGTATGCCAAATAAGATGTATAATAAGAAACTCACCATTGGATTTAGCAACACAAAAGTCACTTGTCAGTGACTTCCATGTTAAAAAATTTTGCCAAAATTCAGTTTTGGTAGAGTAGTGAGGGACTAGGGTGATGGTTATGTTAACAAAGTTTAAAGGGGGTAAGAGAATTGATGTGAGCAAGGATATAATTAAAGTTATTTACCACAAAATTTAATCTAGCTAAGAAATAAAGAAAAGAAGGTGTAGTTAGGATGGAGAAATACTGGTATGATCATCTGAGTTTAGGTCTTGTTAAATTATTTGTTTGTGAAAGTATAAGATGAGATAGTCAGGAGATAATAAAGTAGGTACTTATTTAAGGAGATATGACTAGTAGATGTAAAATTATAACCAGGATGGAATCCTGGAAAAAAACAATAATGAATAAAAACTAAAGAAATCTGAATAATGTATATATTGTAAGGTTCACCTTGATATTCCTAAAGCAAATAAATATGGTCAGGCTGTATGTACCAACAGAAAGGGATATCGTAGAACATTCCAGAAGTACTCAGAGTATTGGGACAGTTTATACCTGATGATTGTTTTCAGTTAAAAACTGTCTTACTCTAAAGCACATAAGATTTTCCTTTGCCCTCTTTCTATGGTGGCACACAGGGCAGGTGGGGCCAGATATTGAAATTTGGATCTAGGGAACTCAAATAAATACCTAGGTGCATCTATTGGTGTTCAAAGCACACAACTAAATGAAGTTGCCTATTGTGAAAATTAAAACAGGTAATAGAAGAGGATCCAGGACTAAACCTCAGACAATGCTGATAATTAGAGGTGAAAAAGAGAAGTAGAAAGAACCTAAGAAGAATTAATATTGAGATAATGATCCATTACCTCACTTGGCTTATTGTATCTGCATAAAGCAAACAAAATCTTGATTAAACTCAATTATTTAGTAACACTAGACCACAAAACTAAATGTGGATGTTGGAAAACAGTCACGCCACCTAGTTGCTCTGTAAATTCACAAACACAGAGAGCATTCTGGGAAGATGCAGGAGTAGGAAGTACCAGGAATCTGTATCCACAGAAAGACAACAATTGCATGGGCAGAGTTAGTATTCTATAAATATTTTGGAACTCTGGAATCTATTGATGCATTAGGACTTCCAGGGGAATACTTGGACAATAAATTGAGGCTAATTTTGGTCAATATCATGTTTATACAGTAGCAGCTAACCATTCTCTACTTCCCAGACCTATGCCATGCAGCAGTGCATACTACAAAGCTAAGTAAATCAAAACAATATGGTACTAGCAGACAGACAGATAAATAGATTAATGGAATAAAATAGATCTCCCAGAAATAAACTCTTGCAAAAATGATCAAATAGTTTTTTAAAAGTGTGAATAAGATTAATAGTGAAAGAATATTTGTTATACAAATAGTGCTGTGGAAATTGAATATCAACATGCAAGAGAATTAAGATGGACCCTTACCTAATACTATATAAAAGTAACTTAAAAACGTAACAAAGAGCTCAGTGTAAGACCTAAAACTATAAAACTTAGAAAAAGCATAGGGCAAAGGGTTTACAATATTGGATATAGCACTATTTTCTTTGATATGACCAATGGCACAATCAAAAGAAACAACAAATTGGACTTTGTAACATTTAAAATTGTGCATCAAAAGACACTCTCAGTGGAGTAAAAAGGCAATCCACAGAATGGGAGAAAATATTTGTATATCATATCTGATAAAGAATATATACAGAACTCTTAAAATTCAAAAACAAAATAACAACCCAATTCAAAAATGGTCAAAGGACTTGAATAGACACTTCTCCAAAGACATACAAATGACAAGTAAACACATAAAAACATATTCAACATTACTGATTATTAGGGAAATGCAAATCAAAAGTACAGTGAGATGCCACTAGTAAGAAAATTTGGATGGCTAGTAACTATAAAAGAGATAGTATTGGTGAGGATGTGGAGAAACTGGAATCCTTGTGCACTGTTGTTGGGGATGTGAAATGGTTATTGCTGCCATGGAAGACAGTAGGCTAGTTCTTCAAAAAATTAAAAATAGAATTATTACTTGATCCAGCAATTTCACTTCTGATGTTGTATCCACCAAAATTAAAGTGGTATTTGTACACCAAAGAGATATTTGTACACCCATGTTCACTGTAGCATTATTCACAGTAACTAAAACACTTAAGCAACCTATGTATCCACTTATCAATAAACAAATGTGGAATATGCAAATATTAGCCTTAAAAAGAAAGAACCTTGAGGATAAATGCTAAATGATATAAGCCTGTCACAAAGACAAATGCCATATGATTCCACGTATATGAAACACTTATTCAAAACCATGGAGACAGAAAGATCAGTGGTTGCCTGGGGCTGAAAACAAAGGCGACTGAGGAATTATTGTCTAATGGGTATAGAGTTTCAATTTTCAAGATGAAAATAGTTCTTGAGATAGAAATGATGGTAGCACAACATTATAAATGTATTTAATACCACTGAACTTTATACGTAAAGATGGTTAAGATGATATAATTTTATGTGTATATGTGTTTATTTTGTTCCTTGGCATATCCTCAGCATGTAGAACAGTATCTGGCATCTAAGTACTCTTATAAATTGCATGCATAAATAAAAACTTGAAGAGGCTGGCATTATAGAGTCTAAAACAGTAATCTCAAGGAAGGAGCTATCAAATAAAGTTTTAGGTGAATTCAGATAGGGATATTTGCCCTAGATGTCACAACATGCTTTCTGGTGATCCAACAAAACACTATCAAGGAGCGAAGGTTATGGTAACCTACCTAGTAGGTTGGACTGACCTGACCAAAAAACATGAGATGACAAGTTGGGTCCTGGTCAAGACAATTAAAAGGAAAAAAAATGTTTTCCTATGAAGAAAAGCAGAAAATTAAGGCAGTGTCTGGAAGAGTATGTTAAGTTGATATAATTTTTGTTATAAAATCCTAGCAAATATGTTATCAAGGTTGTTTCCTTGTCACTCTGCCTCCATTCACTGAATGTATACTTATTAAAATAAGAGGCATTGTGCTGGATACTCAGAATAAATTGGAATTCACAGTTCCTGTCTTCAAGCATCTCATAGACTAGTGCAGGGATCCCCAACCCCAGGCCATGGAAAGTATCATCTGTGGTCTATTAAAAACCAGGCCCCACAGTAGAAGTGAGCTGCAGGCAAGCAAGTGAAGCTTCACCTGTATTTGCAGCTGCTCCTCAGCACCAGCATCACTACCTCAGCTCCACTTCAGATCATCAGGCATTAGATTCTCATAGGAGCACTGGTCCCTGGTGCCAAAAAGGTTGGAGACTGCTAGTCTAGCAGGTAGATTCAGGTTATCACACAAGTAAATGAAAACTTAAGCTATTATTTTGAAAAATATAGAATCTTCACTAATGAAGTGGCTATTTAGCTGTAACAAGTTGTATAAGCATGAGATCACCACTTGAAACGGTTACCACAACCTGTAAAAGAAAGCCAATGTTGATATAGCATAAAATGCTAAGAACAGGTAACAAGCTTCCATTTCCCATAATACAGTGAAAATTTTACATACATATGTACAACTATATGTGCCAGCCACTGCTTTAAGAAATTTGAACTAAATTAATCCTTGTAATAACCATTACAATCCGAACTTTATAGATTGAAGAAATTGAGGCAAAGAGAGTTAGGTAAATTGAAGATACATAGTTCGTATGTGATTAAACTATATTTCAACCAGGCAATCTAGATTCAGGGTCTACACTTCATTTTAAGACTATGTTGTTTCTTAGCTAGAGGAAAATAAAACAATCAAGAAAATAAAAATAACTACTTTATAAATGGAGATGATAAGGAATATTATCTGTCTTAGGCCTGGCTATGAGAAAGAATTAAAAAAAAAAAAATATTCACCTGAAAAAGTTTTATTCATTATTATGTGAATATTGAATCTGAATTTAAAATACAAATTGGTTTATAAACTCCAGAAAGTTATGTTTCTTTTATTGGTAATACTACTAGGAGTTAATAAGAAACAAAATAAACCTCACTTTGAAAAAAAAGCACCCTCACCTCAGGACTCAATTAGTATCCAAGGACAAAGTTAAAATGAACATGAGTTTAAAAAAAAAGAAAAGAAAAGAAAGAAAAGCAAGCAGTAATCAATGAGTAGAAAATATGTGACTGTCAATAGAAATAATGTCTCATAACTAGACCTGAAAAGACAAAATATTGGAACTATAAAATGTATGTGAAATAAGTTTTATTTTGTTTATAATATAAAATATATCCAAATTATAATTAAGAAAAAAATAGGTTATCAAAGAGGCAAGTAAGGCATTTTAAAATTAAAATGCATAGAATTTCTAGAAATGTTTTAGAAGCTTTGTGTGTGTGTTCTGTGAGTGGGTGTGCATGTGGTGGGGGTTTCTGCATGATAGGGGTAGGGGTGTTTACATGGAGGTGTGGTAAGTGTACTTGTTTTGTGTATGCATGTGTTAGAAATACAATGACTAGTTTAAAAATTGGATTAGGGACTATTGAAGAAAATAAACTTAAAAATAGATATTACCAAAATATATCTAACAGAGACAAAGTTATCTAAAATTTAAGATTGAAGTTAAAGATAAGTGAGATATCAAAAGTCTTAGAAGATAACACTAGAGAATAGAGTAATATTTGAAGATAAAGTTCAAAAGTATTTCCCAGAATATGTAAGATTTAAAAAGCTCCACAGGTTCCAAAAGAGCTAGAAATGTACAACTAGCTATATTATCTTGAAGATATTCTATAAGACAGAGAGAAGATTGTAAAAGCAACAGGAAGTACAACAAATAAAGACAACAAAGAGCAGAAATTGAAGATAGAAAACAGTGGGAAACACATATTCAAAGTGCTGAGAGAAAATAATTTTCATATTAAAAATTTAATGAACTATCGAAAAGAACGGCAGAAGCTGATAAAAATCAGTCAATTAATATCTGATAGGCAAAATATACTTTAATAAAAATATTACTAGGAAATAGTATTATCTATGTAGTATTAAAGATTCTAATTCAAACAACAGATATAATAACACGTTGGAGCGTTTACATATATAATAAGAATTCTAGTTTTATTAATTTAAAGTTAAATACATCTTTATAGGAAAGAATTAAAGGCAAGTCCCTCAATAATTGAGATGAAAAAGAAAAAAGGTATGTATAATGAATAAAATTGAAAACATGATATAGTATTTTACATAAAGAAATAAATCCAAAAATTCAAAAATACAAATTATTGGAGGGCAGGTTCAAGATGGCAGTATAGAAAAATCCTGAACTAATCGCTGCCCACTGACACAGCCAAACTACAATTACATGTAGAGCAACTTTCTCAGAAAAGCATTTGAAGACTGGCATAACAGCTATTCCAAAACCAAGGACTAAAATAAAAAAGCCACATTGAGATGTGTAGGAGGAGCATATGCTCAGTCTTGTCTGGAACCTCACCTGCAGGGTAGCCACCCACAACTGGGAAGGATATCATGAACACACATCTCCTCCCCAGAGAGTAAGAGGTTTGAACCCCACATCAGATACTACAGCCCTGAACCAGGAAAGCTTCCATAAGGTCTGACTGAACACCAGAAGGGCTTGGGTCCTGAGAACCAAAAGGCTATAGGAAACTGAAATTGAGACTCTGCTCTTAAGGGCCTCCACAGACTCACTTGCTTTGAGTCCCAGTGCAGACAGCAGCTTGAAAAGCACCTGGGCCATATATGAAGGATATTCATTGACTAATCTTAGGGTGTGTGACAGAGAGGTAATGAGTCTGACAGAATCTTGTCTGGGGATGAAAGCACTGGTTGACACCCTTTTCTTTTACTCTCCTTCTACGTTGCTAGCTTAGCACTGGCACATGCTATTTTTGGCACTCTATCTACCATGGTAACATAATTAACCTGCCCCAGTATTCCCCCAAGGCCGAGCAGCAATCCCAGACCCACCAGACCTAATGGGCAGGCTCTGCCAGTTCCAGTGTACTTTCATCATAAACTCTCCTCTCTAGAAATAGAGGGTACATGTACTTAAAACACAGGGGATCCTTCTTCAATGCCTGGCACTGGGAGCCAGTGTGGGTTTGAGAGCATGGAAGCATCAAGGTGTGGGGGCGGGGCCTTCTGGGACTAACACAGGCAGAGAAATACTTCTTGGCAGGCTACCACCCCAAAGCCACTGCAGAGAGCAGCCTGAAACATACCATCAGTCTTCCAATGAATGCTTCTTCAAGACTAGGGCAGCTGTTTCACCTGAAACACAGAAACAAAGTCAAGCAAAATGAGGAAATATAGGGATGTTTCAAATAAAAGAACAAAAATAAAACCCCAGAAACAAATCCTGATGAGACAGAAATAAGTAATCTGTCTGATTAAAAAAAAAAATTAAAGTAATAGTTACAAAAATGCTCACTGAACTTGGGAAAATAAATGAATGGCAGAGAGAAAAAAAATCCAAACAGTCCTGTTAGAACTAATAAATGTAATCAATATATAGAAAAGAATAGCATTTCTATATATGCATAACTATCAGAAAAATAACAATCTCATTGACAATTGCATAAAAATAAAATACCTAAAAATATATTTAACCAAGGATGTGAAAGATCTACACACCGAAAATAATAAGACATTGTTGGAAGAAACTGAAGACACAAAAAAATGAAAAGGTTTTCCATGTCTATGAATTAGAAGAATTAATGTTGTTAAAATGTCCATACTACCCAAAGCAATCTACAGATTTTATCAATTCCTATCAAAATTGCAGTAACATTTTTCACAGACTTGAAAATATAATTCTAAAATTTCTATAGAACCAAAAAAGACTACAAATAGCCAAAGCAATCTTGAGAAAACAAGAAAAAAGTTGGAGCTATCATATACCCTGATTCCAAACTATACTTCAAAATTATAGTAATCAAAACAGTATGGTACTAGCGTAAAAACAGACACAGATCAATGGAACAGGACAGCAAACCCAGAAACAAACTCACATATGTATAGACAACTAATTTATACAATAGAAGCCAGGAACATCAATGAGAAAAGGACAGTCTCTATAAGATGATGTTAGGAAAACCAAATAGTCATATGCAAAAAAAGAAAACTAGAGCACTATCTTACACCATGCATGAAAATTAACTCAAATTTGATTAAAAACTTGTTTTTGAGGACTGATACTAGAGAAACAAAAGCAAAACAAAAAAAATAGGACAACAAAAAGCTCTGCACTAAAAAAACAAGAAAGCAACCTAATGAACAGGACAAAACATTTGTGAATCATATATCTGATAAGGGTTAATATCCGAAATATAGAAAGAACCTACACAACAACATAAAAACAAACAACCCAATTTAAAAATGGGCAAAGGATCTAAAATGACATTTTTCCAAAGGCTTACAACAGGCACATGAAAAGAAGCTCAACATCACTAATTATCAGAGAAGTGCAAATCAAAACCACAATGAGATATCACTTCACCCATGTTAGAATGGCTATTCTGAAATAAAAAATAATAATAAATAAGTGTTTGACAGAATGTGGAGAAAAAGGAACCCTGTGCACTGTTGGCGGGATTGTAAATTAGTACAGCCACTATGAAAAACTGTATGGAGATTCCTCAAAAAATTAAAAATAAAAATGCCATATGATCTATCTATTCTACTTCTGAGTATGTATCCAAAGAATACGAAATACTAATTTAAAAAGATTTACATACCCCAATGTTCATTTCACTATTATTTATTATTTATAATTGCTAAGATATGAAACAATTTTCCCATCAATGGATCAATAAAGATGTGGTATGTGAGTATATGTATATATACACATCTACGCACATATATATGTTATGTGTACATATGTATACATAAAATGGAATACTACTCAGCCATAAAAAGGAAATCTTGCCATTTGTAACAACATGGATGGACCTTGACAGTATTATACTAAGTAAAATGAGTTATACAATGAAAGAAATATCATATTTCACTTATATGTGGCATCCAAACAAACAAACAAACGAAAACAAACTTGTAGATGCAGAGAACAGACCAGTGGTTACCAGAGGGATAGAGGGTTAGGGTGAGGGCAAAATGAGTAAAGGAGATCAATTATATGGTAATGGATGGTAACTAGACTTACATGGTAAATAGTATGTAGTATATACAAACATTGAATTATAATGTTGTAAACCTGAAATACATATCATCTTTTATACCAGTTTTATCACAATAAAAGAAAAATTATTTTTATGTATATATTTAACATTCAAACAAGCCCTATATTCAATAATCAGAATCATATTAAGCATATTTTAATTTAGAAAAAAATCATACAAGTGTTTTTAAATATAAAAATAAACACTTGTAATTATTAAGGATAATATCTTAAGATATCAGAAAGTGTAAATGAAAATTAAAAACCCTACATTTCAAAATAAATAAAATGTAACCAATGATGTATTTAGAGGACAGTTAATTATAAATGCCTCTATTTGAAAAGAATTATTAAACATTTGATGGATGTGAATCTCTGGTGGCAAGGGATTATTCACTGCTCAGATCTACTACAGTTGAATATCCTGTGAGGGAATAGTTACTGGACAGACTCCAGGTGTTGTAATGTTGGATCTGTCACATTCACTATATTCATGCCAAGGGCATATTATCCCCATGCTTCTCATGGACGATGACCAAACACAGCAGGGGTACCAGTCCATCCCTGTTCAACTCATTCCTTCATGGCACAAGGTGACTCTTCCATGCAATCATTACTTTGAAGCCTGAGAGTACAACCCAATCCTGCTTCCATTCCCCTTGAATTTCACAGATGTCAACCTTGCAACACAATCTACTTAACTAGTAGCTCTATCTAGTTATTTCTTCTTTATCTTTCCTTTATCCCACACAATAAGTGGCCAGGATAATTTACCTTGATTATCAGGAGAAAATAGAACAGCTTTTATAAAAAGGAGGCAAGAAGAAACACCAGCATATCTTATAAAGCCACTTTGGTACCACTTGGTACTCAGTTGTTCAATATTAACAGTGAATGGATGCATGCAACAGCCAGGTCCGAGAATATCATTACCAAGAGTTCATTTTCTTTATGAACAAGAGTTCAGGTAAGACCACCAAATAAGCCATCAGAAACTGTAAGGGGGATTGCTGAGGTTGAGGGCATTTAAAATACATGAATACAGAGAGAGACATTGGCTTCATGACCAAATTTAGGTATGAGGGCTTAATTGCCTCACCTCAATACTAATATTGTTTCCTCAAGGGAACAAAAAAACAGGACTATGGGAAATGTTTGGGATGGATTGTACTGGTATGAGAGGTATATCATTCAGATTTTTCTTTAAGTATACCTACTGTGAGAAGAGCACCTACTGTGGGGAGGGTATTTGTTAGAAAGTTCCCAGCTATCTCATTTTTTTTTTTTCATATATGTTGTAGTATTCAAGTCCAGGCCACATACTTTCTGGTATTTTTTAAAACCAGTAACTGAATATGGCAAGTGTTTGAAGGCTGGACCATTCTTGCCTAGTATAGGGCTTCTCTCGTGGGCAATTTTTGCCCTGGGGATCTTATCACCCTGAAATTTTCTCAGAGTTGCAGTTCAACCAGAAGCTTCTCCTACCCAATTTTCTTTCCCTCCCACTTAATCCACAGGTGCCAGATCCTCACTATGGTCTGAAGGTCTTCTCTGCTTAATCCTGATCCTTTTCATTTTCTCCTTTAGAGGTGTTGACTCAGAATATATCGTGCACATATAACTCCATCCTGACATTGTCCTCTTTTAAAACCTGATTTGACGACATCCACTCAAAAAGTTTAAAAAAAAAAGACAATGAAGTTCCATGAAATAAAAAGCAAGAACGCATAGAAATTAATAAACTACAAAGTTGAAATGGAAAAGACCACCAAATGACACATAAGAAATGAAGTAGGCTGACTGTAAGATGGCCGCTGACAAGACCTGACTCCTGATATTCACACCTTTGTCTAAATCCTTCTCCTTGATTGTGGGATGAACCTAATGATTAGCTTAAAACATACAGGACAACATTCATGAAATGCCACTTTCCTGATTAGGAAAGATTGTGACTTATATCTCAGTGTCATTCTCTTACTGACACTGTCTCACTGTTCACTCACTGGCTGGCTCAAACACCCTAAAGTAACTCAATCCTTCCAACAACCACTGAGAGATCTCAGAAACAGATTCTGCCACAGTAGAAACTAGAGATGACTTGGCCCTGGTTGACATCTTGATTACAGTCATGTGAGAGGCTCTGAGTCAGAGGATGAAACTAAGCCATACCCTCATTCTGACTTCCAGGCAATGAGAGTGTGTGTCATTTTAAGATATTATGTTTTTGGGTGGTTTGTTACCAAGCAATTGGTAATGAATATAAGCAATTACTTAAAGAAGACCAATACAATTTTGAGCTTAGTTAGAAATAGAAAAATCTTAAGAACCAAAGATTTATAACAGTTGACCTGGGGAAAATAAAGAAAAACAGATTAATAACACCAGTCTTAGAGAAGTTTATTCAGTGGTTAAGAAGATTTACAGTAATAATATGCTGCACACAATTTAAATTGATAAGGAGAAAATCATTTAATAATTTCACAGTATTAGGCTATTTTTTAGTGGAAAACCAAATACTGTCAAACAATTGTTTATCACTAAGTGTTATAAATCAACAACACATTTTACCTTTCTATTCTGCAGTATTAATTTTATCATTATTTAATATTTCTAGATAGTTAACATTATAATCAAGGGCTCTATGTTACATAAATAATTTTTAAATTTTCTATTTAAAATTATTACCTCATTTATAAATCTATCCAACATCACAGAAAATTAAGAAATATGCCAAATATTTAATTATATTTAAGTGGTTCAGGTATTCCTAAAGAGATTTCTATGTTTATGGCCAGAGCAGTTAAATCAAAGCAATATAGAAAAAAAAATGTTGAGAGATTGATATATTTTATAATGAACATTTTTCCAAGATTATTTCAATTATTCCAAGGAATAACGATTATTCCACCCACTACGCCTATAGAATTTGAACAAAATTAAGGCACAGATAATGAAAAGTGAAATAATATACCTGTTTCACCATAAACTATGAAGCTAATAGTGTATGTACAAAAGTTCCAATAAATTAAAGGTCATTTAGAGAAAAATATACACTGAAGAATAGATTTCTGAAAAGAGGTTTTATTGGGAAGACTTAAAAAATATTTTTCTGCAGAAACAGATACTTTAAGAACCAGATTATAAATAAAAATTCTGAGAGCATTGGTTGATATGAATATATTATTGCATAAGAAACACTATGAACAGGGAGATTTTAAACCGAAAGTGGTATCAGAGGCATGACAACATTACAGAATGGCTTATGAAGTGAAAATGAGGGAGTTGTTAAGCTTTTTCCATGGTTGGTTATTATAGTGGAGTTTCAGGACGACAGAGGACTGGTTAAAAATGATTAAACCAAACCATTTTAGGAAGGTGACTTAAGTCTATGACCATCAGAATCATTTACAAAAAGTTATCTAAATTTTGCTTATGCTTATTAAGAAAGATTAAGTTTTGTTTATGTGGCTTCACTGTTTTGTCTTCTTAGGGAATCTTCAAGCCTGGTCTCCATTTTGTTTTAACAATATAGAGGAATATGGTTATTATGTATATATTAAAAGGGATTTTTCCCTTTTTCTAATCCATTGTTTTTTAACTTGGGTTTTTTGGTAATAATTGGTGACATTTTTGCTTCTCACAACTGTGAGCACTACTGGCAGTTAGTGGGTGGAAACCAGAGATATTGCTAAATATCCTATGATGCATTTAAAAGCTCCATATAAAAAAAGACATTGATCTCTCTAGTGCTTCTTTTGAGCAATCCTCCTCTAACATCTTAATATTTAATTGTACATTCAGAAAATATACTTCAAAAACTCAAAATCCGGGCCTGGAATCATTTGAAATCTCATTCACCCACATGCCTAATACAGATCCTGATGGTCAGTTGGTGACTGTTATCCAGAATTATACCACAAGTGATCTTTCCAGTCCACAAGCCATTATTTTTAGTTATATCTCTGTCTGGTACAGAAGTCTATTTTTTTCCCAGAAAGTTAAAAATGTCATTGTATTGTCCTTTGCCTTAATATTTTATAATAAGAGGTCTGCTGTCATTCTCATTTTTTGCTCCTTTGTAGCTGCTTTAAAGAATTACCTTTATCACTTAATCTTTGCCCTGGAGAAGTTCTCTTTATTTGGTATTGATTTAATTTTGTGGTCTGGATTATTAAATACCCTCATATCAACAATTTGTTACTCAAACATTTTCTTTCTCCTTTCTGCTCTTTCTGAGAAACCGATTTCATAAGTTTTAGAAGACATGCAATTTCCAAGTGAGAAATTATAGTGCTTTGTATTAAGGTAGAAGCAGATGTGATGAAAAAAAAAATGATTGAACATGTGTCTGGATTTCAGGGAAAGAATTTTGTCCTGAAGTTATATTTAGGGTTATGAATTTAGTCTGTTTGTAGTATGTAAAATGATTGGAAATGATAAAATCACCTGGAAGAAAGCCTAGATAGAGTAATCTAAATGTTGAGTTCAAGAAGAGGTAAAACTAAAATGAAATATAAAGTTTTCTGAAAAAATAAAGTATGGTATTTTGGAAAGCAAGAAATGTAATCATTACCAAAAGAAGGCAGGGAAGCTGATGAACAGTAAGTTCTCAGAATATGACAGGATCCTTGTTTCTGACAAGATGAGGGTCACTGACATTGGCAGAGTGGTTTCCATAAAGATGTAACAAGGCCTTTTAGGATGAACAAAATAGGAAAAAGTAAACACAGTAAGTAGACAATTTATTCAATAAGTTTTGTTACTAAGTAAAGGGTTTGACAATATTTAAGGAAATGTAAGTATTAATTTGTGTGTACATATATATCTTTGTTCATATTATACCATATTCAACTGCATCTTGCTTTTCTCATTTAATAATTTATATTGTTTATGTTGATACAATATTTAATTGCTTTAACTGAGTAGTATTCTAGTTTATGATTGTGCAACATATCTTGTATTTTTGTTCACTTATATTTTTACAAATACTTGTAAAGTGAATATCTTTCTACATGTCATTGTTTACAAGTTAAAGGTTTTACATACAGAATTGAAGTAGCTGAATATTATATTTTATAAATTATTTTCAATTATTTTTACTAAAGTATTCACAAAAATTTTTAACCTGCCAATAACGACAATACATTTTACCCTATCTTTACTACTGTTTACTGACAAAAATACAAGTCTGCCAATAGCCATTTCGTTGCTTTTTCAAATTTCTAAATATATATAGTTTAGTTGAGGTTTATTCCATATGAATTGACCATTTTTTTTCCCTCAGTGAATTTCTACTCAGATCCTTTACCCATCTTTTTTAGGGATTCCTATCATTTTATTTCTTGCTTGCTGGTAGCAATTACTTGTTCACAAATTGTTTGCTGCTCTATTTAAAGTAGTTTCTCCTAAAATCTACTCTCACTGAAACTAGACTATTTATTTCTCCTACATTCTACCTTAGGATAGGGAAAGCAGCAGCTTTGAATATGCTTTCCTCTCTTCTACTAGAGTGGAAAGTGCCACAGTAGGGACGCTCAGTCCCCCTACAAGGCCTGGCATAATCTGCACTCAGGGCCTCTTTCTGCCTGCATCAGCATTGCTTGCACATTTCTTAGATGCCCTATCTCAGCTCCGCGGATCACAGGGATGACGTGAATGCACAGGATCAAGCAGCCCGACTGGTCCCTCTGCAGTGCCTGAGTTACTCTCCCTGTCAAGTACTCCGAGGCCTCTCCTGCTGCTAGGGTCTACCACCACTAGGGATATACCTTTCTGGATGCAACCACCATCATCTGTGTATTTCTTCCCTGCAGCCTCTCAGTATTCATAGTGTGCTGCCATTTCACACATCAGTGTATAATCTCAGCTGCAATTATTCTCTGAAGAATTCCCTAGTTTCTGCTCCTCTGAGGAATCCTTTTGGATCATACTTCACACATGTGTTTTCTATCATTATAGTTTATTTGTATGGTTTGGGTAGGAGAATAGACCATAAAGCATTTAACAGTTTGCCTCAGCTCTGACAATTTCAGAACAACACGGTGGGTAAAAATAATTTCAACGGTTTTACCGCTGTTCAAAGCATCACACACACCTTTAAGGCATCACACACACCTTTAGTAGCCCTGTAAAGAACGAACTTGATCTATAAGATGATACAAACCCTCCTTACATGTTTCCTTATATCACACTCAGCTTTTCAATTAATCCCAAGCCACATGCTGCTAGAAAACTAAAGATAAAGTTGCTACCAGTAATTCCTTCCATGTAAAAAATGATACTTATGTTAGATTACTGAATTAGTATTACAATAAATAAGATTGTAAAAGTTAAGAGGAAAATTACTTTATATTGAAGCAAACTAACTTTTATGTGCACACATTTGCATGATGGGTTCCCTTTTTCTTTTTCTTCTCAGCTAATTGAGTTAAGAAACTTCTCAACAGTAGGCCCATAGATGGTGATACAAGTTAGAATGACTGCAAATAAATCAAGTGTAAAAAAAAAATAAAATAAGATTTCTCATAATAAAATATTAAGTTCCTAGCATCAAGGTGCTTCTTTCAGTAAGGGCTGCTATCCATCCACACTCCTACCCACCCACTCTGTGGATCTGAGTTGTTAAAGTATTAGTTATAGGAAGATAAAATTGGTGGCCAGAGTCTAAAATGTTTTGATATTTTCTTTATAAAATAATTGAAGCAGCTATTCTGTGCACAGGCTTAAGGTGAGCCATTCTTGGTCTTTCCTGGAGGGAATAATGCCATGTTGAACATCAAACCTCCTAAAGCTCAGACAGCCAAAAATTTGTTTTAACTGAGAGGGGCTATGGCCATAGAGTAAGGACAGATCTTAGCATTTTATAGATCTCTATAAAAGGAAGTTCAGATTGGTTAGAAGGCCAAGCTGAATATTCAAACACCTGGGAAGACAAGCTTTAATGCACATTCAGACCAGGGCCCAAACCATCTAACCAGTCTGGTGGTAGGCATCAGGTGTCAACAGATTTTGAATACTCTGCTCATAAGTCCTTCAACCTATAGCCAAAGATGAAAAACAGTCCTGGATGGGGAGACTCAGAGTCCATGTTTTGAAGCCCTGTGGTTTCGTCCATCAAAGAAGGAGAACTTTCCCTTTTATTTTAACTCTGTGTCAAGCTACTTAGTCCTTCTACCCTCCCACTACTACTTAACAGCACCAAAGCTGCTTCCAGATAAGTTATCAAATTCAGAGTACCTCGAAACAAGTACTTTCAAGAATTTCCATCTACATTCACTCGAAAAGAAACATTTTAAATGATTGTTTTCTCTCTCTTTCTGTTTAAACTTAGAATTACAAAAAGATTCAAATAGTTTCTTCAAATATAGCATTTTTCTTTGTAAACCATTCCTCTGTAATTAGCTATTACAAAAGTTATTTTAATTGAATGTTTCATTATCACTAAAGTAATTCAACCTGCAGTGTTCTCCTCAGAATGATTAGCCTGAAGAAAATATTCAGTTCTCAGATACTTTGCAAGGCAGCAAAAAATACCATAATTCATGGAACAGTTCTTCCTGGAAGGCAGTTATAACTGTAAGTAACTTTCCCTTCCAAGAATGACATGGAAGGGGCTCATTTTAAATTTCACTTTTCTAAATACAAACCATCACACCCTTTCCTTAAGTCCCAAGAGGCTTATATGCATAAATATGCTTATGAGACTACAGAAAAAAGTTATAGTCTTCTTTTCTCTATTTCTAACTGCAGTTAAAATACAGAACTTTATCCTGTTAACAATGAGTTTGCCCTGAGTCTTCCTTGGCTGGGTCAGCTAGACTCTTGTAGCCAACAGCACATATTTAACAAGTGAAAAGCTAAAAGCAAAGTAGTTATTATACTGCAGGTTGTTCGATAGCAGAGGAGACCTCCTTTCCCTCTGAAGCTGTGTAGTGGGATGGTGGTAGAATACGTGGTTGTTGAATCCCAAAGAAACTAAGAATAAGAAACCATGACAGTGAGCAGCCTTAGGGAAGTGGTTCCGGAACGCTGTCTTAGGTCCAGGGTAACTCTAAGGACTTCTGCAGTGAGAATTCGTAATTTCACTTAAGTTATCCCATATTCCTGTGTTAGTTTCCTATGGCTGATGCAAACATTTGCCACAAACACAGTGCCTTAAACAACAAAAATGACTTATCTCACCATCAGAAGTCTAAACTGAGGTGTGGAGCAGAGCGGTGGTCCTCCTGGAGGCTTTAGGGAAGAATCCCTTTCTTGTCCCCTTCAAAGTCTAGTGGCTGCCCTCATCTCTTGGCCCCTGACGCCTCATTCACACCACTTTGACCTCCCGCTCCAGCATCACATCTGCTACAACTGCTCTGAGCCTCCTGCCCGCCTCTTTTAAGGACCCTTGTGATTACACTGACTCCACCTGGATAACCTAGGCTAATCTTCCCATCCAAAGAACCTTAACTTATTCACACCTGCAAAATTCTTTTTGCCATGTAAGGTAATACATTCCCAGTTTCCTGGGATTGAGATGTGGACATCTTTGGGGGAGTTGTTGTTAAGCTTATCGTAATTCCTATCAAGAAGTTACACTTCTTGTGTGACTTTTCTGCCTGAAACCAAGTTAGAGATTATACAAGAAAGATATAGCAGAGACCTCTGGTAACTCAGCACCAGTTACCAGCTAAGAGCAGTGGTAGAGCCTACTTGATCTATAAGTTTTCTCACAAAATTGAATGATACAGAACAGTAATTAAGTTTACTGGGGCTACAGAATTTGGTTTCTATTACCACAGCTTAGTAATACCTACTAATTATGTAGTGGTTTCAATACACCAACGACTGCATTAGGTATTTGATATATGCTGCTTTATTATTTCTCATTTACCAATGAATAAACTGAATGAAATTCAATTTAAATAACTGGACCAAAGTCACAAAGCTAATAGATGGCAAGGCTAAGATTCTCATTCTTGTCCGTGGGGCACCAAAGTCAATTTTTTCCTACTGCACATTATACCTGGACTCCTGAGAGTATGGGGACAAGATGAATAATGTGAAGAGTGCCACATAGCATTCAAGAAACTTGTGTCCTGCCTGAGTTCAGTGGGCAAATGTAGTTATTTACAAAGGGAAAAATCTCATTCAAGCTGTCTCTTTTTTTACTTCTCTGCATCTTAAAAAAAAAAATGATTTGTTTCTTCCAGAGGATTTGAGGATAACAATTATCCAGATAAACTTCTTACCTTTAGGATTGTTTCTTAACAGAGGGTTTTCTTGAGAAACTGTATAATCTCGCCCCCTATCAGGATGACTTTGACCTTTCGGTGACCTTTAAGTCTCCTCCATGACTCTGACTTTTGTCACCTCACACCAATCTGACAGCTTTCTGTTGTTTGTTTCCCTCTTTGTTTATTTTAATATACCTCACTAAGGTATAATGTAAATAAAGTGTACCCATTGAAGTGCAAATTTCAATCCATCTTAATAAATGTATATACTCCTGGGATCACCACCCAAATCAAGATGGAATATTTCATCACTTCAAAACTTCCTGTATAAACCTTACTGGTCAATCCATATGCTAGGCAGGCAACCACTGATCTGTTTGCTGTCACAGTAGTTTTTATTAATCTCTTATTGAGTTTAATGTGAATAAAATTATATAGTCCATATTCTTTTATTTCTGGCTTTTTTCACTCAGTACAATGTTTTTTTGAGACTCATGTTGCTGCACTCATCAGTAATTAATTCAGTAATTTGTATTGCTAAATAGCATTCATCCACAGTTGTAGTTTGAAGAGCTTACTACCCTGAGGAGAAGGGTATATTAGACTTCATAGCACTGACTCTGAGGAAAAAAAACACACACTTCCTATGAAATTGTATTATTTTACTTAAAGAATCTAGACAAATATAGTCATGTGCTGCATAATGAAATTTTGGTCAACATTAGGCCACATTTATGACTGTGATCCCATAATAATATAATGAAACTGAAAAGTTCCTATCCCCTACTAACACAGTAGCCATTATAATGCCTTAGAACAATGCATTACTAATTTGGTGGTGGTATAAACAAGCCTGCTGATGCTGGTGAAAACAAGCCTACTGTGCTGCCAGGCCTATAAAAGTACAGCACACACAATTACAGTAGTAGGCTGTATCACCTAGGTTTGTCGTACACTCTATGACGTTTGTACATTGACGATATCGCCTCACAATGCATTTCACAGTATGTATCCCCTTTATTAAGAGGCACATGACTGTAATTATTATGTTTACAACATACCGTTTGTAATCTATTTAATTATTTTATTAAAAACAAATACGCCCCACAGTTTTAAGTTAAAGAATTTTCTACACTAATGTGACTCCTATTAAACAAAGGCACATTTTAACATTTGCTTAGCATGAGTTTCCTTTGGAATTTTCATTTGGTAATTTTAAAATAAAATAAAAATGGCTTATTCTATTGTATTTACAGTGCCATTACAGTCCACTCTAAATATAATGTAGGGATTATAAAACATGTAACATTTATTTAAAAGATCAGTTACATTAATATATATTCAGAGATTTAATCATTTGCTCTGGAAATTACAGTTTAATGGGTTGAGATGTGCCTGATATTATTGGTTTATACTCAGCATATTTCATACCATTCTAGACTATCTTCTAAATTCAGAGGCATAAATCCTAAAAACTTCACTTGCAAGTTTTTCTTGCCAGGAAGGTTTTGGAAAGATACTATCAAGAATATTGGGGTTTAGGAAGTTGGAAGAAATTATTCTTAAGTAGTAACTGCAAGTAGATGCATGTGTATCAGTAACTTGCTGCTGACTTGGGAGTCAGACTGTGGATGCTGGATACCCTATTGAGAATCATCTTCATCAGTCCAATCTAGTTTAGACCTTTGGGAGAGGCTTTCCTGAGCTTTTATATTTTTTCACTTCTCAAACTTTCCATGATTTTGTTAGCCTTCCATTACCTGCATTAAAAGTATAACTGGTAATAGAAAATAGCAAAATCACACCATCCTAACTTCTAAAGAAGAAAAAATATCTGCAAAAGCTTAGCTTTCCTTGAGCTCATCAGAGAGCTGAAGGTCATATCACAACCAAGGCAACTAAATACCAAAGAATGACAAGTCCCTAGAAGAAGGGGCAAAAGAGCTGTTTACCTTGGGCAGAACAGAAGAAGAGGTGGTTGCCACAGAAGTAATTGAGAAGAAATTGGCTAAAATTCTAAAGGCTGAGTGTGGTTAGCACATCAGTTTGGAATATAATTGGGATTCCTACACACACACACACACACACACACACACTTCACATGGTAAAATTTATTCCTCATGTCCTGTATCATTTTTTGACTTAAAAGACTGAGGATAATATAGAGAACTAAAAAGAGCCACCTCAGTGATGAGGAGAGAATAAGATCAGTTGCCAGCATGGAAAGGTGTAAATACTTCCCCAAACTCCTATCTTATATGAAGCAAAAGGCTTAAGCCATTATAGAAAAAAAAAAAAACTTTTAGAACCCTAGGATCACCTGTCTGTCATTAGGGGATGGGTAGACAACCCTCCTTTCTACCTCCAGGAACCAGGCATAGATCCACTGCTACTAATGAAAGGGTAGAAGTAAAAGCCAACTGCCCATGGAAATGAAGCAAAGAAAAACAAACAAACAAAAAATTATAGACCCCAAGTCACAACATTACAAAAAATAGGTCTGTTAAAACCCAGAGAAGGGCAGGAACCTCTCTCCTGTCTGAGACTTGCAGTAGATAAGAAGCAGAATTTGGCTGCAGTTTGACAGATGAGGCAGAGGCAGGGACACTGAGGTCTCTCACCCATGAACTTAGGTGAAATGGCCCTACGTAAGCCAAAACTTGGACCAGAAACCTCTTTGCCCCCATCATGAGCCTAGTATTAAGTGATAAACAATAGCAATCTACTGTTGAGGGAAAGATAAGACACAAAGAGAAATGTCTCTAATGTGCCAACATACAGGGACTGCTGGATGTTGAAGATTGAAAAGGAACACTGCAAAAACTCTAGCACCCTAAGCGCACTATGAACAAGGTAATAGTCTAATACTGAAAGAGATTGTGGTGCACTGAGGGTTCTTTACCAACAACAAAACCCAACCCCTACACCTCTACTAACTAGATTGACTCAACTCATTACCCTAGCAGTCTGACAAAAGTGGATGCATACATATTTTCTAGGCATAAATACTAATTACTTCATTTTCTAAAATTCTATTTACACATGATATCTGGCATTCAATAAAAACTTAGGAACCTCCGAATAGAATTTGGTGGGGTAAGTTTGAGGTGGGTATCGCAAAGAGATAAAGTAATCAATTAACCAAATGCAGAGATGATCCAGATGTAGAAGGTATCAGATAGGACATGTAAAATAACTATGATTAATATTTTAAAAGATTTAGTGGAAGATATACAGAGCATGAATGAACAGCTGGGAAATTTCAGCAAGAAAATAGAGACAACAAATTGAAAGCAAAAAAGAAATGTTAAAAGTAAAAAATCACAATATAATTTATGGAGAATACCTTCATAATGATCATCAAATGACTAAATACAGCTGAGAGGAAAAAAACTAAACTTGAATATAGGTCAAAATAAATTATCTAAACTTACAGTTTCATGAAAAATGTTAAATATATATATACACACACACAAACATGCACACACAGAGTCCAAGTTAATCAAATGGACTAACAAATATGAAATTATAATTAGAATCCTAAAAGGAAAAAAAAACTAATCCAAAAGAAATGTTTGGAATGATAATGATCAAAATTTCCCAAAATAAATGAAAGACAACAAACTGTATATTCCAAAACTCTAGAGAATTTCAAGCAGGATTTAAAAGTGAAATGCACAAATATATCTAAATTCATGAGTAAATCTACTAAAAATAAAGATAAAAAAATTCTTGAAG
Source organism: Macroglossus sobrinus (assembly GCA_004027375.1). Classification (NCBI taxonomy): domain Eukaryota; kingdom Metazoa; phylum Chordata; class Mammalia; order Chiroptera; family Pteropodidae; genus Macroglossus; species Macroglossus sobrinus. The sequence goes on along the minus strand of PVKZ01002845.1, from coordinate 122,401 downwards.
GAAACAAAAGAAAAAGGATCATTAAAAACAGGAACAAAAATAAATTAGAGCAGATTTTCCATTAGACTCTGTAAAAGCTAAAACAGGACAAATATTTCTCAACTGCTTAGAGAATCAATCAACCTAAAGTTAAGGTAAAACAAAGATTTTCAGGCAAACCAAAACTGAAAGAACTCAGCACCAGCAAAATTGCATTATTAGATATATTAAAAGAAGTTCTTCAGGCAAAAGAATGGTACCGAGGAAGCATGCCTGACCTTAGCCTGATCTCTGGCAAGACAAAATAACATTGTGTTCTACAACAAATTGAATCTTATAAAAAATAATGAATGGAATTTTGGTGCAAATAGGTGCTGAATACGTATTTATAATGGACATACTTAATAGCTTGCAGAACTCACTTATCAGCCTGATAAAACAAACTTATGGTTCCGGTAGAATCAATGGAACTTCCTATCTCTATCAAAAGAGCCAACTAAATTCACAACCACATTTCTCAGGGAATTTCAAATTTAAAACAATGATCGAAGACCTGAAAAAGCAGTAATAATTTCTATTATGTTATGTAACCAGGTGAAGACCCCATTTGCACTGATGTCTTATCTTTGCAGGTACGAATTTACTTCTGGTACCTGAGATAAAGCTATCTATTTGAAAAATTCTTTATTATCTATACAAAGCAAGAAAGACCACTAGATTTGTTCAGAAAAGAAGTATAACTTCTCACACTTACCCCAGGGTTATGTCACCCCATAACTCTCAGAGTCTAGTCTGATGGTGCCTTGATCATCTTCATATCAGTTTGGATGTGATACTAGCACATATGATAACTATATTTTGCCATATTGGTCACAGGCTAATTTGACCTGTTGATTAGAAAGTTAGAACTGTTTTATTATATTTAATAAGAAATGCTCTTATAAGAGAGTGAAAAGCAAATGAAAATCAACAGCCAACCAATTTAGAGAAGGTTCTATGAACCTCATTGTCTAGAGTATGTTGGAATTGTCTCTTCAAAGATAAAAACATACCATAAAAATAATTGTTTTGTAATTTTAGACTCAACTCTAAGAAAGAGAAACAATTCTCTACATTGCAAAAGTTATGTAACATTATGTAGTATACAAATTTGATCCATTTACTAAATTAACGAGAAGGCTTTCAAGTTTTGTGGGCCAAGAACAAGGACAAGTTAAGGACACTGCAAATTACTAAGCTACTTGAGTTTCCTAAACCAGATCAATGATGTTTCAAGTGTCTATGGGAGATGTGGTTGGTCTCTAGAGCCTCTGGCAAGATCTGATAAAACAGACATTGCACTTTGGGGAAAACATGCTATTTTCTTCCACAGCTTGTAGCTTAAAGGTAGGCACTGGTAAAGGCAGAATGCTTGAGCTTCAGTCACCAGTTGACGTTGTGGTCTGAACTCTCTATCAGAAAATACATATGATCTGATTTATGAAGGCATATGATTATTCTATTACTGAGTTTAAGTGCAATATAAACATCAGACCTAACTGTTTGTGAAGGCAATATTAAACTCACTTCCTTTATTAGGTTAGAAAGATTGTGACTTTTATCTCAGTGTCATTCTCTCTAACTGGCAATGTCTCACTCACTTCACTCACTGACTAGCTCAGTAGATGATGCAACCTGCCATGTTGGCAAAGCTCACGTGACCTTGCAGTCTAAACACCCTAAAGGAACTACATCCTTCTAACAACCACTGAGAGATCTTAGCAGTGGATTATGCCACAGTAGAAATTAGAGATGACTTGGTCCTTGTTGACATCTTATTATAGCTATGTGAGAGGCTATGAGTCAGAGGATAAAGCTAAGCCATGCTCTCATTCTAACTTCCAGGCAATGAGAGTGTAAGTGTGTTGTTTTAACATGCTAAGTTTGGGGGTGATTTGTTACAAAGCAATAGGTAATTAATATAAGCAATTACATTAATTGCTTATAGAAGACCAATACACTTGAGAACTTAGTTAAAAATTAAAAAAATTCTTAATAATCAAAGATTTTTAACAGTTGGCACAGGGAAAAAAGGGAAAACCAGGTTAATAATATAAGTATTGAAGAAATTTATTCAGTAGTTAGGAAGATTTGCAATAATGATACGTCACAAATAGAATTTAAATTGATAAGGAGAAAAATCACACAATAATCTCATAGTATTAGGCTATTTTTTAGTGGAAAACCAAATATTGCCAAACCACTGTTTATCATTAAGTTTTGTAAATCGATATAACATATTTTACTTTTCTATTTTGCAGTACTAGTTTTATCATCAATTGATAAGTATATTTCTAGACAGTTAACATTATAATCAAGGACTCTATGTTACATAAATAATTTTTAATTGCCTATTTAAAATTATTATATCAGTCATAAATCTGTCCAACACCATATAAAATTTAAAAAATATGCCAGATATTTAATTATAGTTAGCTGATTCAGGTATTTCTAAGGCTATTATTTCTATGTTTGATTATGATCAGTGTGTTTAAACAAATGCAATATAGAAAATTGATTTTGAATGATTTACATATTTTATGTAAAATGGGCATTTTCCAAGATTATTCTATTTTTCTGAGGAATAATGATTAGTCACCCCAGTTATCCTTATAGAATTTGAACAGAAATAAGGCACAGTTAATAAAAGATAAAAAATAATATAATTGCTTTGCCATAAAATATGAAAATAATAGAGTATGCACAAAAATTACACTTAATTAAAGGTCATTTAGAGAGAAGAGACAAATATATATCAGGGAATAGATTTCTGAAAAAATAATTTCATTAGATAGAAAAAAATTAAAACCAAATTTTTACAGAACATACTTTAAGAACCATATTGTAAATAAAAATTCAGAGAGCTTCAGTTGATACAAATACATTAATGTATGAGAAACAAATTGTGAACAGGGAGATATTAAGCCTGAAAGTGGAATGAGTCTCAGAGGCATGCCGTTATAGGATGGCTTATGAAGTGAAAATGAGAGAGTTGTTAAACCTTTCCTGTGGTTGCTCATTATAGTGGAGTTTCTAGAAGGAAGGGAATTGGTTAAAATGATTATCTCATGCCATTTAAGTTTTGTTTATATTTAGATGCATTTACAAAAAGTAACCTCTTTTGCTTATGTTTATAATAAAAAAAGATTAAGTTTTGTTTATGTGGCTTCACTGTTTTGTCTGCTTGGGTGATGTTTAAACCTGGTCTCCATTTTATTTTAACAATGCAAATAAATATAGTTAATATGAGAATATTAAAGGGAATTTTTTTTCTTTAATAACTCTAATCCACTGGTTCTCAACTGGGGGTGATCTTTTTTCCCAAAGACATTTGCCAATAACTGGAGACATTTTTGCTCGTCACAACTGGGGTCACTACTGGCTTATAGTGGGTAGAAGCCAGGGATGCTGCTAAACATCCTATGATGCTCATGATGGCCCTGGATAAAAACAAGTTGCCCTGTGCAAAATGTCAACAGTGCTTCTTTTGAGCAATCCTCCTCTGATGTCTCTCTTGATATGGTGTCATTCACATCTATAGTTCTTATTTTCACATCTAAGCAGAGGATTCAAGAAGTTATATAGCTACATTAAATCTCTTATTTGAGCTCTAGACTCATTTATTCCACTATCTATTGATATTTTCTCTTGATTGTTTCTCAGAGGCACCTGAACTTGTCATCGTTCTATCCAAAATCCAGTTCACATTCTCTTTCTCAATAAATGGCAACAATAACAATCCAACTGAAATTCAGAAAACATGGAGATGTTTTTTCTCATATTTCTCAACTGCCATTTATAATCCATCATACAGTTTTATTACTTGTAACACTGTACACTTCTTAAAACTAACAATAATTCTCCATTCTCTGTAGTTATCATGAGAGGAGAGGAGGGATCTGAAAAAAAGAAATGCAAAGGAAAGGACCTGCAGAAATAACAGACTCAGCCAGTTAAAACTGTTTTCTCCATTTTGCCTAGTGCCCTCCAGCTAACATGTTTTTCCATAGCTACCTCCCCTACCTCAAGGACTCTCCTGTTCACATCTGTTGATTGATGGCTTGTCAACCAACTAATGTTCTTCCTTATCTCTGTAGAAATAACAAGACTGTGTAAAACTTCTTGTTATGTTACAATTAGAGTTCAGCCTTTGAATAGGAATCTGCTGAGCAGGTCCTGTCTCTCTGTTCAAGAACCCGATAATGGTGCTGATAAGGCCAAGGTCGGAGGCTCTACAAAACAAATGACCTATAAGACCAACGGTCTGGAAATTTCTCTCCCCCTGCAGCCCGCCACCCGAAGCTCCCCCTCCCATCCTGAGAAAGAAGGCACATGTGAAATCACATGCCCCTTGCATGGACACTGCAAAAGTATATAAACTGTAATAAATCCAAGTAGAATGAGCTTGTGAATGGAGTTGTTTCCTCACACGCTTCACTGGCCTAATGAATTCTCCTTCCTCTAACAAAGTTGTCTGAGCATCAGAATTGCTCCATCTGGTGTCACTTCCTGCAACAAGCATTCACACCTCTGCACCCCTACTCACTTCTCTGAGACAGACAGACCCCCACCCCCAACACGCACATACACCACATGTACACAAATTGCCACCATACAGAGCTGTCTTTTCAAAATGCAAATTTGAGCCTGCTATTCCCTTCTTATGAACATCTAATTATAAAATCCTTAACCTGTCACACAGCTTTGCAGTATTTGGCCTTCTCTTCTTATGAGGCTTTATTTCCAACACAATATTTAATTCTCTCCACCTCAAAGGCCCTCATACTCATCATATCCCAATCCCATTCCACCTTTGCTTTTGACACTTGATTTTCTACTCTTTTTATATTTAATTATAAAATAAATTAAAAAATAAAAACCTAAAGACTCTTCTAAAGAAGGGGTCCCAGGAATATAACAAATCTCTTTATTAGAAGAGCTCAAGAGAGCACTAGCTTTAATGAAGAGTCACCTGTCCTGTCATGGTTGTGGTTCTGTGGTGCGAGCAGCAGTGGGGCAGGGTGAGGCGGAGGAAAGGCAGCAGGCAGTGGGGGATATTTAAAGTACATCTCCCTTGTACATGATAAATGCAAGTAAAACAGGGACTTGAATGTTTTTTTGGCCTACAAGTTTATCCACAACTCCTTGAATATTGACAGTTATATAATAAAGTTCTCAAGTATTTCTTTAATGGATGATGAAAATAACCTCCTTTAGTTATATTTATCGAGTAAAGTTTCATTCAAATAGAAAGACACTAGATTTAGTAGCAGGGAACCAAAAGAGAAAAAAAAATAATGATAATTATTTATCCTAAAAACATGTGTTAGACTCAAATACAGAATTAATACTAGTTTAATCCAAAACTGGACATTTCTGCATGGAAGGGATTTTAAAAATAAAATATCTCTGTAATTACATATTTTTGTGAAATTTTTATTGAACAAAATATTGAATTTATTTTATTCTTATTTATAAAAATAGTTATATTGAAAAATATCACTGAAAATAAATTCCTTTGATAACATACATCTGCATTTATTAAATTGAAATTACATGAATATTTTATTGCTTATATAGCTTTAAAAATAGCATAAATTAGATTACTATTCTGTACTACATTTCTATACTTTAACATTTATAATGTTATTTAGCCTAATATTTAATACTCTGTAAATAGTATATGTTGAAAATGTTTTTAAATTTTTATTTATTTCTTATAAAATCTGCAGTAGTCTTCAAATTTGTATTTTATGACTAACAAATAAATGTTTGCTAATTTATTCTTTGCTTTAGACCATAATTTTCCATAGAGAAGAACACTCCACAGAGAAAATTCTTAATTATGCTTTTTATTTATAAATATATAAATGTTAGCCCAAATATTTTCTCAGCTACAGTCTGTTTTGCCTTCATTAGATAACATTTTTTTTTTTTTTACAAATAGTATTTAAAAAACATGCTAAATTACTTGACTATTTTGGATGTTTTGCCCAATGTAGATGCCACAAAAATTTTAGAAAACACTTTAATTCCATTATGTTATGAAATATAATTTTATAGAAGTACATGCAGGTAAGAGCTTCTTTGCAAGTTTTTTTTTTTCCAATTATAACGTTTAAAAATTGAACCTATAATGATTTTAAAACTCATTATTTAATATTTCGGTTGTGTCCTTCACAGTAATAAATGTCAATGTTTTTTTCTATTCCAGCCTTTTATTTCAAAAATTACATTTCAATACAAATCTTAAAACCTAAAAGTTTTTGGAAGTACAATTATTAACCAATAAAATTAAATAATTTACAATCACTAAAAGCAAAAAAGACAAATAATACCAGAAACTCATTAAAATAAAAATTAAAATATTTGTAGAACATTTGGATTGGTTTATAAATTCTTATGTTTCAAAATTTCTATTGATAACAGGCAGCACAGTATTACATACCTACTACAGTATCTTTTTGGTTCCAACAGCATATTCCATACTAAAATTAGTTACAATAAACTATATAAAGAATCTATTTATACATTTTGAACACTGTGACTTCTAATTCAATTGACTGAATAGTGTAGTTTATTCAGAAGTGTTTATGAATTATGTCTGTAACACAAACAATTCCAAGTACATTTCGGTTTCCAGATTCTTTTCCTGTGGACCTTTGCAGAAAGTCATTTGACTGTATATGTGATCTTTGTAGCTTACAGTAGAAAAACTTGCATGTATTGTATAGGCTTTATTCTGTAAATATTTTTTGCAATTTGTTGTAAATGGTGCTATTAACATCCAACTTCCAAGTTATCAATTCTAAAATATGAAAACACTATTTTTTTTGAACATTGACCTTGTGTTCTGGAGGCCTTGTTAAACTTATTTATTTGCTGTAGTATCTTTTTAGCAGAGCCTATGGGATTTTATACAGAGATAATCCTGACTGAGAAGGTTTTAAAATTTTTTTTCCAATCTGTATGCCTTTTAATTTCATGTTTTTGTTTCATCATAAAATTTTTAAAATTTAGCATGAACATTTTTTGCTATACTTTATAAAAATTTTTCTTCATGGGGTTATCTCAAAATAAAGTTTTATCTTCATTGTTTAATTTTTAACTGAATTTATGATGCAGTCATAAAATGTCAGACATTTCACCTTAAGTGGATGAACTTCCCAAAGATTTACTTAAACTCTATGAATTGGATGGAAAAATATCAAACTTTATTGAAATTAACTGGTTTTTTTGAAGCATCATATATTATTGAATTTTTAAATTCTTCTTTTGCTAATGGATCCAGTACCTTAAAAACTATCATGTCAATTTTCATGAATACACAACAAAACAGAATTGCAAATTAGTTCAGTTAATTACAATAAATAATTTGATCAATAGGAAAAGTTAGGCTTCACAGAGCAATATGCACTTAAGTGCATATTTTTAAATAAATGCTGATGCTTCTTCAGTAATTTTTTTCTAATTTTTGTATATTTAGCAATATCCATGGGACCACTATGTTGGATTGCAAATGTTGAAAAATATTTTATGTAAATTTTGTATTCGATATCAACATTGTTGATAAAAGAAAATTCAGGATAATTTTTAATTAAAATGCATTTTTTTTGTATTTAATACTTTACTCCAAAAGAGGTTTATTGCATAACTAAACAATTAATAGTATTGAGATTATACCATATAGCAAATAACAATCTTGATATCCTTGGGTTCAGACTTCTCTCTGTACCATTGCTTCCCTTAAACTCAGACAAGAAAAGGGCTTGCCTTGAGCCCTGTAAATTACTTAGCCAATCCTGCCCACTTCACCACCATTCTGAGCCTCCTCTGGACACCGTGCTTATCATTGGACAAGGTGACTCTAGGGGTAGTTGGAAATTACCACCCCCCAAAACACTCCTCAGATATGAGGTAAATATATACCCAGAAATTTTTAAAGTTATTTTTGTGATTATGTTGCTTGGTTAATGGAAAGTAATTGGAAAGTATCCAATGTCAAGGAATTTACTTTATTGCCATTACATTTTCCTTCAGGAAGATTATCAAATTCAATGTTCCTTTTTATTTTCTTTTGCTGTGTTTGTGTATGTGTGCCTTTTCTCTGATGGTTGACTGTAAATTCATTGAGAAGAGAGCTGCAAGTGATTCTGATTCATCTGTATATTATTCAAACCATCTAAATGTTCACTAAATGAATGTTTTTTTTCCATAAAAGCTCAAAAATATGAAATCGATATTTCAAAAGCTAAGAGCTAGAACGTATTATATATTATGTGACACTGAGTGTTTCCTTTTATTTAAGATAAACTATTCTGTCAATGATGGCAGATATTGGAAAGGCAAGCTGTATCCCTTCCACAACTGATTATACTTTTATTTATAATTAATATGAATTTAATAAATATTCATTAATTCCTTGTTTTAGAATTCCAACATTTATTAGCATATTTTTTGTATTGAACTAGTTTGTATTGTTTAAGCCTCCAAGTTAATTGCATTTTAAGATGTAGATAGTGACATGGAAATACGTATAAGACTATAATTGGTAGTAAAATAACACAGTTGCAGCTATTTGCATGTAAATTACTGCTATTATGAGCTATGGTGCTTCCTGAAATTGTAAAATAACAGTTAGGTTATAATTTTAGTATACAGTAACTATTACTGCCCCTGAGTATCCATTATAGATACCAACTATTTATTTGGAAGACACAGCTTTTTACTTATAACTGTAGTATCTTGACAGGCATATCTGACAGCATGTAAATATTTATTAGAAAGCTAGGCACCTGATCCACATGCTTTACTCTGTTAGGACAAATCTACATTTCAGTGTGCTTAAAATTTATTTTAAAAGCTGCAGAGACATTAAAAATATTTTTGTATTTCCCTGCACAGCGTATTGAGAATTGCTGGTAAATCAACAATCCCTGACCATCTCCCTGAAAATAATATTTTATTTTTTGTACACCAATATTTGTTAGTTGGTGAATTTAATTTTATATCGATATCAAGAGCATCTTGTTTCCAAATACAATTAGAATTTTATAAAGTGCTAATTGGCATGTATTCCTGCCAATAAATCATCACCTTGGCTTGGTGATTCTATTTGTTTTTAAGTTCTTATGCATTGATGACCTCCAGTACATCAAAGCATTATTTCGATGCTTAGAAATAATAAATTATTTCAATAATTTTTATAATTTTAATTTTGAAAAATAATCAAAAACTCTTCTGAATTCATTAAGCATATAAGCATCTATTAGTTTTTTTGTGGAAATTTTCATTTAAATTTTGCCTTAAACTATAGAAAATTACAAGAGCAAATAATAAGTTTTATTTACTTATTTATTTTTTGATTAAATTTATTGAGGTGACATTGATAAATAAAATTATATAGATTTCAAAATACATACATCATATGTATTTTGCATTGTGCATTCACCACTCGAAGTTAAATTTCCTTTTGTCACCATTTATTTGACTCCCTTTACTCGTATTTACTTCTCCCTCTGGTAACAACTAAATTGTTGTCTGTGTTCATGAGTCTCTGTTTGTTTGTCTTGATCTTTTGTTGCTTTCAGTTTTATATCTCACATATGAGTGAAATCATATGGTTCCCAACTTTTTCTGACTTATTTTGCTTAGCCTGATTATTTCAAGATCCATCCATGATGTCGCAAATGAGAGTGTTTCATTTTTTCTTATGGCTGAGTAATATTCCATTGTGTATGTGTTCCACCTCTTCTTTATCAAATAATCTATCCAAGGGCATGTTGGGCACTGTGAACAATGCTGCAATGAACATAAGGCTTCAAAAATTGTTACAGATAAATGTTTTTAAATTTTGGGGAAAGATAACCAGAAGAGAGAGAGATTGCTGGGTCATATGGTAACTCTGTTCTTAAATTTTTGAGGAACCTCTATACTGTTTTCTATTGTGGCTTACCAATTTATATTCTGACCAGCAGTGTATGAGTGTTCCTTTTCACCCACAACCTCTGCAACACTTGTTATTACTTGTCCTGTTAATGATACCCATTCTAACAGGTGTGAGGTGGTATCTCCTTGTGGTTTTGATTTGCAATTCCCTAATAGCTAGTGAAGTTGAGCATCTTTTTATATGTCTGTTGGTCATTTGTATTTCTTCTTGGGAGAAGTATCTGTTCAGGTTCTCTGCCCATTTGTTAACTGTATTTTTTTTTATTGTTGTGGTGTATGAATTCTTTATATATTTTGAGAATCAACCCTTTTTATTATTTATTTATTTATTTATTTTTAATTAATTAATTTTATGGTATTAGTCCCTTTTTAGAGGCATTATTATAACAGTGGTTTTTAATTTTATATATTATTTGGTTTATATATAAGTAAAGTACAGATTCTGTAATGATCATGCTTTTGGAAATGAACTAAGTTAAATATTTTAAGATTAAAGGATATATAATTTAGAAATATAAATATTGTTATAAAAATAGAAATTTACTAAAAACTCTCCATAAAAAGGGTAAATAATACTCAATGGGTAAAAGTTAAAAGGATTTTTCATAAGATTAAGAATAAGACAAGGATGCCCACTTTCACCATTTATTCAACACAGTATTGGAAGTCCAAGCCACAGTAATCAGACTAGAAAAAAAAAAAAGGCATCCAAATTGGAAATAAAGAAGTAAAACTGTCATTATTGCAGATGACATGATACTATATATAGAGAGAACCCTAAGATTCCACTCTCTCAAAAAAACATGTTAGAATTGATAAATGATTCAGTAAAGTAGCAGAATACAAAATTCAAATTCAGAAGTTGTTGCATTTTTATATACCAATGATGAACTGTCAGAAAGCGAAATTAAGAAAACAATCCCATTTTCAACTGCATCAGGAAGAATAAAATACTTAAGAATAAAATTAACCAAGGAGGTAAAAATTCTGTTCTCAGAAAATTGTAACTCATTAAAAAAAAAAAATTAAGTTAAAGTAATGGAAGCAGATATTGTGCTCATAGATAAAAAAGAATCAACATTGTTTAAAAGGCCATCCTACCCAAACTAATCTATAGATTTAGTGCAATTTCTATCAAAATACCAATGGCAGTTTTCAGAGACCTAGAACAAATAATCCAAAAATTTATATGGAACCATAATAGATCCTGAATCTTGAGAAACAAGAACAAAGTTAGAGGTATCACACTACCTGATATCAGATTATAAGACTATAGTCATAAAAGTAGCATGATGCTGGCATAAAAGTACATGCAATCAATGGAACAGAAAAGAGAGCTCAGAAATAAATGCACACCTATATGGTCATTTAATATATGACAAAGGAAGCAAGAATATACAGTGGAGTAAAGGCAGTCTATTCAATAAATGATCATGGGAAAACTGGACAGATACATGCAAAAAAAAAAAAATGAAATTGGACCAGGCAGCAAACTCTCTGATATTGCTACTAGTAAATTTTTTTGAATATATCTCCTCAGACAAAGGAAACAAAAGAAAAACAAACAAATGGGACTACATCAAACTAAAAAGTTTTTGCACAACAAAAGAAACCATCAACAAAACAAAAAGACAACCTACTGAATGGGAGAAGGTATTTGCCTATGATACATATAACAAGGAGTTAATATCCAAAGTTTATAAAGAACTCATACAACTCAAAACAAACAAACAAACAAAACAAATAATACAATTCAAAAATGGCGACCTGAATAGGTATATCTCCAAGGAGGACATATAGGTGGCCAATAGTTTGAAAAATTGGTCAAGGTCACTAATCATCAGAAATATGCAAATTAAAACCACAATCTGAAGTATCACCTCAGACTTGTCAGACTGGCTAACACCAATAAATCAAAAAACAACAAATGTTGGTGAAGAAATGGAGTAAAGGGAACCATTGTGTAGTGTTGGTTTGATTGCAAACTGGTACAGCCACTCTGGAAAGCAGTCTGGAGGTTTCCCAAAAAATTAAAAATAGAACTACCTTTTGACCCAACAATTGCATATCTGGGTATTGGAAAACCAAAACAATAACTCATAAAGATCTGCATACCCCTATGTCCTTGGCAGTGCAATTCATAACAACCAAGGTATGGACACAACCTAAGTGCCCATCAACAGATGATTGGATAAAGAAGTTATGGTATATAGACACAAAGGAATATTACTCATTTATTAAATTACCATTTGCAATGACATAGATGGACCTAGAGGGTATTATGCTGAGTGAAATAAGTTAGACAGAGAAAGATAATACCATATAATTTCATTTATGTGAAGAATCTAAGAAAGAAAAGAAATAAGCTAAGTGAAAACAGACTCAGAGATAGAGAGAACAAACTGGTGATTGCCAGAGGAGAGGGGATTGGGAGATTGGGTGAAAAAGATGAAGGGATGAAGAAGTACAAATTAGTAGTTACAGAACAGTTATGGGAATTTAGAGTAGAGCATAGTGTATGCAGTCAGTATTATTGTAATGGTTGTGTGTAGGGCCAGATGGGTGCTAGAGTGATTGGGAGATCTCTTCATGGATTGTATAAATGTCTAACTTTTTAAATTTTAAAATAAAAACAAATAAAAATAAAAACTAAAAACAATAGTCTTCAAATATATGATTTTATTAGGGTCATCTTTTTAATCAAATAAGAAAGAGATATATTCTAAGCCAAATAATGGAGCTGCTTAAAAATAAAATAAGTAGGAAGTTACCTAAAAAATCTCATGGTATCTACTCATTCTTTTTTCTTTTCTGAGGACTATCCTAGTAGGTAGGCCCTGTTGACCCCCGCTGAGTGCAATCCAAAATTCATGACCATAAATTGTTTGGGCCAGGAGGGTTGTCTTGATCAAGATGAGGCCAATAAATATCTTTCTTACAGGAACTTTAAGTTGGAAACTAGAAAATTGGTTCGGCTTATGGCAAATATTAGATTATGGAGTGTTGACATGAGGCGATGGCAGTCCTTTTGGAGCAGAGGTGATTGTGCATACATAATCAAAGGAGAGCAACTGTGGAGAAAGAAGAGAACCAGGAATTCTTGCAGATTGCTAAAGTAATGAGAAAACTGAGGTCCCTGAGAGATTGTGACAGTCTCAAATGTAGTTCAATTTGACTTACTACCTTTGAATTTTATGAGATACCTTTAAATATTTCTAGTAAAGTACTTTTCCCTCTAATTTAAACTTGCTTGAGCATCCTCTTTTCCTTGAAATCAATGATTGATTAAGACTTTGCCTAACTCAGTTTAATCATTCTCCTACCATAGATTCAGCATATATTTGATTCTGGTATATATCTTATACATTCATTTAAATTAAGATAATGTTGTAACTGATAAGGAAGTTCATATATTACTTAATATTAGAGATGCATCTATGCTAAAACTTTCAATTTACAGATGAATATAAAAAACAAAGAATGTTCAAACATTATACCAGATCAGATGAGAGGCAAAATTATTGGTAATAAACCTGAAAGAGAAATATCATAACATCTGGGTTTAACTCCAAGTTTTGCAGTGAATTATTTAGAAAACTCTAATTTCAAAATAGAATACTGGATTAGAAAATGTAAACTATGAATATTCTTCTATTATATTATCATTCTATGATGTATAGACTAGTGCTTTCAATTATTATTTCAGTTGATACCTATGTGATGTTATTGGTATTGAGCTAGTAAATGTTTAACATTGGTTCTCCAAAATACAATTGTGTGTGTATATATATATATATATATATATATATATATATATATATACACAATTTTAGTGTGAATTTTATTGATTTAAAGCATTTGTAGCACACATTTTTCAAATAATATAATATGCAATATCCTTTATTGTCATATCCATGTAGCCAATTGATTCTTCCAGAATGCTTTTGTTTACTTTCCCAAACTTTTGTATCTGAAGCCAACTAACTATGGTTGTAGTTGATTAATAATTGTCATTCTAACATGTTATTTGATATCGTCCTTTAAATTAATGAGTTAGTGAAAAGAGAAACGATGAAGACATATGTTAATAACACATTCATTCAACAGTGAAATGAATAGCTTCTTTTCTGAATCAGATAATAGTTCTCAAAAATTAGAAGAATATTTTCTGAAGTTTTTATGCTATTTTCAATGTAATGACTACAGACACAACAAACTTTTACACCTACACTGCATTATTAATGCTGTCTACATCAGTTTCTAAAGTTTATACAATTTCAGTTTTGTTATGTTGAAACACTAACTCTAGTTCTGATTTGTAGAGATTTCTAACTGCTGTTATATAAATAGTCCCAATTTGGCAGATTTCAAGCTGTGTGATGTTATTGAAGGTGATGTTTAAAAGAAATGCACAACAGCATGATATTATGTAGTATTCCCATGTAAATAACTACAAAAGCATAAATAATAGTAAAATTCTTATGAAATAAGAAGATTTGAGTATTTACTACTTTTGTTTTTTAAAAAATTAATTGAAATTTTATATAATTTAATTTTTAAACAGTGTGTGTATTTAATAACTTATTTTAAAAGTTCATGAAAATTTAACAATGGACTCTCATAGCCATTAGGAGCTGGATCCAGCAGACTTTGTATGATAAATAATGAGTATAAGGTGAGACAAAGATTCTCTAAGAAGGTTACACACATGTGATATAGAAAGAATGGCTAAACAGAATATTTAACTGGCAAGAGTTTGAAACCAGCTTATGTTCACGTAATATCTGTGTGGTACAACCAGCCAACAATCAACTCTGGATGTGAGTTAAAAGGAGGAAGGGATTGTACTGTGTAAGGAAAGGAGCCTATATCTTGGGGATAACTTGAACATTAGCAAGGACTTAGGAGCAGGGATAAGAAAGTATTCTGAGTTGATTAGAGTGAAAAGTACTCACAATATACCATAGAGTTCTGAGAACTTGAGTCCAGGCATGCTTTTAAGACAATGCAGTCGGTGGTGATTTTAATCAACTCATTTAAAGTGCCTGGAACTGAAGAAGCAAATGTGAATTAACAGTTCCTATGTCCTGAAAGAATTTACAGCTTAAGTTAGCCTAGGGAACTACATACTTCAGCAGATCAAATTCAACACACCTGGCTAAAGACATAAATGACCTGTGAACTATATGCTATGAGAGGAAGGGATGTTGGGTAATTAAATTTTCAGAAGGATGATGGGAAATTTCACTTGATGAACAAATATTTAAATTGAGTGATGGATGAATTTGATACAAGAAGAGGGTTTAGTGTCATTAAAAGAAAAATGCAAAAGTAGAAAATGTGAGAAGGGAAAAGTTTTCAAATAAGTCTAATGAGGCAGGAAAATAGAAGGATTATAATGTTACTGGCTGATATTTAAGTAGAAAATAGGAGTCGAACTGTGAAAGGCTAAGGAGTTTGGATTTTATATTGTGGGAAAGAGGATGTGCCTTTTTAAAAACTGAAGCAGCTTTTAAAATGGTAAATTTAATAGCTATGTGTGGGAAGATACTAATGTCAGGGAGGCTACTGCAACAATCTAAATGAAAGCTGATGAAAACCAAGACACAGAAAGTAACATGGGAGAGGAGACACCATTAAATGCTCA
Source organism: Macroglossus sobrinus (assembly GCA_004027375.1). Classification (NCBI taxonomy): domain Eukaryota; kingdom Metazoa; phylum Chordata; class Mammalia; order Chiroptera; family Pteropodidae; genus Macroglossus; species Macroglossus sobrinus. Next base: position 106,788 of record PVKZ01002845.1, on the reverse strand, counting down.
AACTAAACCTGAATTGATACGTAACTTTTTGTTGGAAATGAGAAAGAGTAAAATCATCCTAGAATGTGTAGTTTTAAAGAATAGTTAGATAATTATGTCATTTAGAGATATGAAATTTTTAGGAAGGGAGAAGGAGGTTTATGAGAGGACAAAAAATACTTTCTACTTTCATTTGTGGAGCTCTAAGTGCTAGCTAGACAGAAAGATAAAAATTTTGTGTCTAGAAGTATGGAAATAGCTAAGGTGATAGCATAGATATGTTGGTAATTTCAGTTAAAGCAATGGGTAAGGTGTCAGATAAAATGAATGGAATCTTTTAATTTATCAGCCAGATTCTAGATAAACATTGATGAAATTGCCAAGAGCAGTGTGTGAAACTGGGTATTAATAATTTAAAAATGAGTGGGATCTGAGGAAGTGGAAACACTGAGCCTCTTTTAAGTAACTTGGTGGTGAAATAATGGAAGAAGACAAAGCGAGAGCTCAGTAAAAGGAGAGTACTGCACTCCTAGGTGTGGTGGACATTTCTGTGTCTTCAGTACTTAATAGATCCACCTATGACAATATTTTTGTACAGGAACTGTCACTTCAAGTTGTACTTTATGTAATGACTATGACAGTGCTTTCTAAGATGAAAACTTAACATGGAAACAGTAAATTAAAACAAATATATTCAGGCATTATAAATTCTTAACCTATGATTTCTTTTGAGGACCTTACTTCACCAAGGATGGAGTTTGCAGCAGTGTTCTTTTCATTATGTGAGTATATGCCAGTCTTGTAGGAGAGACCTACCAATTAAATGAGGGAAAGTAGGAACAACTAATTTGTAGAAAATCTCAGATGACAATGAGAAAAGACAGGAAGCACTACAACAAAATTAAATAGTTTTAATTTTTACTAAAGATCTTTCATAGGTCCAGAAGCATGGAAGTCACACACAGAAAGACATAGTTATATCATTAAAGTTCCCAGGAGCAGATTTCTAAGAGAAATTTTCATGTTTGAGCATACAGGCAGGTTTATGATTCATCAGAACACATGTTTAGGGGAACCAAAGACTCATAAAAGACGGATTATATTTTCAAATTGACAGTTTTAATGTTGAAGATGTAATTAGAGTAAAACATTCAGGTCAAATCCTTTGAAATTTTGAATATGTGTATAGATATGTGTATCTGGCTTTATGACTTTTCATAGAAAATTAAACATCTATAAATGTTCTGAATAATGTAACATAAATCATCTGAGAGCTATCTCTAGAGACTGTTTTTAGTGCTGTTGAGTGTCAGTGTTTTAAACTTCTAACACTGTGGTGAGAACTGATTTAATTAACACAAAACAGACTTTGTAAAGCATGTATGCTTCAAATATTTGCAGTTCTCCAAATTTTAAGTATGGAAGTAGTTGATAAAAAAGTAAAGGATATTTACTTTTATTCTATTTCATTTTACTTATTTTAGTTTTAGTTTATTTCTAGGTAATACCTCTATTAGATCCATGTGTTTCCTCTATATATCTTTCTCCAGTCATGTTTCTAGAGTCTATCTATGTTTACTAGAAAACAAAATTGTCAACCAAGTAATGATGAATAGAGAACCATAAAGCCAGATAAGCATGCACATTCTGTATAGCCAAACATCTATCACTAACGAAATAACTCTGTTTTACATGTACCCAAGATTTAATTTCTAGATATGATTGAATGATGACATGGAGAAGTCAAAGCCTTTGACAGAAGAGTTTATTTATAGTTTCCAGGCAGAGGGGTTATGCCATGCCACAAAGGGCCACAAAAAGAAGACCCTGGATCAATCAAGAGGCAGAAGGAGTGATGGGAAAACAGTAGTGAGAACCTTTTTTACTATAGTGATAGGAAACTTTTAGGTGAAGGTATTCCCTGTTGGGCACAAAACCCCACGGATGTTAGGAGTTGTGGTTAGAGGTTTTATAATATAATTTTCACATGACTATAAAACACAAAGATGGTATAAATGTAAGCAGTCAACTTTGATCTTTAGTTATAGCCTATAGTTTCAAGATGCCAAATCATGAGTTACAGAATATCAAGAATTATTATACTCTCTCTCACCAGCTCCATAATATACAAACTTCTAATTTGTGCTTTAACAAAATTATAGCTACTTAGCAGTCTAATAATTATGGGATATGGGGTCCAAATGATACACATAAGTACAGAGATAATTTTGTATTTCATGCACTTTGGGGACCGCTTGCAAATTTTCAGAACTGTAATGAAACATCATTAGTTCCTTAAAATATGGTAGTAAAGAGAAGACAAAAGTCTATTTATTATATTTGTATGTATTTATCAAGTATTCCAGCAATAGTATGTGGTCAGATTCAAATCAAATATATGTATGTTTTTCCTCAAAGTGTAAAATCTACATAGTTTTAGCGAAGTATATGTAAATGAGATAATAAGAAGATCAGAATAAACTGGGAATATGTTGAAGCATAAACTTGCTTTTATAGGTCTGTGCAGTGTTCAAGGGGAATGGGAAACCTTGCCTTAACTCAATCTCTGTCCTCTAATTAGATTTAATGAGGAGAAGATTGAAGGGCTTGAGAAAGGACTTTGCAGAGATCTTGGTGTATATCTGAGTAGTGTTGGTATTACAAGTGCTCTGTTAATGTAGAAAAAGTAATATATCCACAACACAAAAAAATAGAATCTGGTCTCCATGGGGGACAGATGGGAAATACTAGGCAAGAAATTAGAACCTTAAATAAATCTTCAGGTATTCAAGAGCAGGCTTCATTTTCATCAAAAGGACTGGAACTCAATTATTCTATATGTGAGACTTAGGTTAGTAGAAGCAATTCCAGGTGAAATTTACTTGTGTAAATTTTGTTCCTAATATGTTGTCAGGCTAATGTAATTAGGTGAAGCTGAGTCTCTATCTCTATCTCTATCTATCATCTCTTTCTATCTATGTGTATACAAACACACACACATACACATGTTCTTCCAACTTTATATACATGTATACATGTAACTGAGTGGAAATGAAGAAGTCAAGGACAAACACAAAGCTAACTATCTAAACTGTACAATCTAGTGTGGAGACAGAAAACTAGAAAATTAATGAGCTTTTACAGTGCGCATCAAGGGATAAATAGATATCAAATAATTTGTGTCATGGTAATTATAACTATTCCCAATTATTTACTACCTTATTCCCTGGAAGATGATTATACATCAGTTGCTTGCCATGAATCTGCAGTGGCTTCCTACAGAAGGAATAGTAAAAGTATACTTATTTGGGCTGTTGACTTGGCCATGGGGTTTCTTTCAGTGAATGATGTGACAGCTATTGTAGATTTTATCCATCTGTATGGTTTTTTATTTTGTTTTGTTTTAATCTGCCACGAGACAGCATGTCACAATATGGAGTAATTTCTTTTCACTCTGAAATGAAGAAAAAAGTGGAGCATGAGCAGGGCTGTCAACCTCAGTCAACATTAGAGGAATAAATATTTGCTTTTGTATGCCACTGATGTGTTGGGGTGGCTGTTAACACAGCAAAGCTGAGTAGTCTTGAAATTGTACAAGAATTAAAACACTGCTACAGTTAAAAAAAAAAAAGAAATGTATGAAATGTCGGCTTCATGGCTATGCTGTGAGCCTGAAGTAAACTATAATTGGAGGGTGGAAAATGGCAACCTGTTTTACATATCGATGAAATTGTATATATTAATGAAATTGGTAATGATGTTTTCTACAATAACATTTAAGTCATAAAGTCTACTTAAGCAACTCGTGACTTTTGGCAAAAAGAGATAAAGACATAAAACTTTATTAAGTGTGCCTTTGTCATTAGCTGTGTTTGACAAAATAAAAATGAGGTCAGAAGAGAATTCAATCGTTAGCAATGAGTCAGAGTAGAATAAGACAATCCCCGGCAATTAATGCCTTGCTGGGTTGAAAAACTCAACTGTTTCTAATAGGCAACTAATAGTCTATAAAAACTTTGGAAGTACTCTGAACAACTAAAACTAATGAATAATTAACCTAGAGGAAAGACTAAATTAAGATAATTGTCATCTTGCTCTTGGTTAAAAAGTCTGACGAGATTATAGTAGCTACCAGTAAATCATTTCTGTTGAACAAAATATGCCACAAAAAACAGACAAAGGATGTCATTATAGTATAGTCTGATAAACTCAAAGTAATTTTAAGAGGAGACAGAAAAAGACTGGGTGGGAGGGAGGCTGCCTTAGAAAGAATAGCAAGTATGCCAGTTGCCTGTGGAAATGACTATAATCAAATAGATGAAAATAAAGTTATTAAATAAGAGTGATGCACTGTCAAAAGAACTGCCAACATGAATTAAAAGAGACTGTGACCATTTGAGATATAAAAAAGCTTCTGTGATAAAAAATTTCTACAACCAGTAAACAAGCCACAAATGAAGGTACATTCTCCAATGATCTCTTCAGATATGATCAAGTTTAAAAAAGTAGTAAGGAAGAATTATCTCGAGGGTGGAGCCAAGTATCACTAAAAAGAATGAATTTGGGAACTTGAAGAAAAAAAATCAAGTCATAATCCAGAATCATTCTAATGTTCTTTGAAACACCTAGCCAATAGAATTCCAGAATTACTATATGCCATTCATTTATCCCATTTCAGAATAACTGCTGATTATAAATATTTGGCACTCAATTCATTATTTTCATTGAATATGAAGAAATTAGACTTCACAGTAAGTGTGTGTGTGGAGGGAGGGGGTGTTTTGCCACCAGATTTTAAAAGCCAGATTTGGACATGATATAGAAATTATCAATAAATTTAGAAATTTAAGTCTGCCATGACTGGATTGGACTTTTAACATGTCTGTCTATAGGGATGGGTTTATTATATTTAGCATGTGCATAAAAGACAAGTAAATCTTTGTGACTAAGGATGGATGTTGTTCTTTGCATTATTCTTGTTTTCCTCTTCTTGTTAAGTGGATTATATTTTATTATGTTGCTACGCAACTACAATGCCTTTCTGTGGAAGGAATGCATTTCTTTACTCCATTGACATGAACTTGGCCACTTGACTTATTTGGGCCATAAATATGTGAACAAAAGGAACAATAGGTCAGTTCCTCAAGGCAGGTTTAACAGTTATGATGTATTGGGTTCAGGGCCTACATTATCCTGTGGTTTTGCCAGCTCTCTTGCTCTTTTTTTCTCTTCCAGAAGAATACAATATCTCACATAGGGAAGAGCATAAAATAAAAAATGTGGTACAAAGTAGAAATACCATCAACTTCAAATTCAAATGTAATGAGAGCAAAAAATAAACCTTTGGATATATATTGGTGATTTGTAACTGTAGTAAAGATGACAAATAAGACAGTTTAACAAAATAAATCATTAGCTTTTAAGTAAACTGTTGAATATATATGGCATAAAAGAATATACCTTGAAGTATTGAGGGAATTTACAAATTAGATTTTCATTTTGAATTTATAGGCTTTCAGAGTCCCAGAAATAACTCTCTCTCTCTCTCTCTCTCTCTCTCTCTATATATATATATATATATATATATATATATATATATATATATAGATATATATATAGATATATATATAGATATAGATATAGATATAGATATAGATATAGATATATAGATATATCTATAGATATAGATATATCTATATAGATATCTATAGATATATAGATATATCTATATAGATATCTATAGATATATCTATAGATATAGATAGATAGATAGAGATACAAATATATCTATATATATCTATATATATCTAGATAGATAGATAGATAGATAGATAGATAGATAGATAGATAGATATTTAAGATGAACAAGTTTGAATGAATAGACTATTCTAAACAAATAGAGCCTCAAGTTAGCCTAGATTTGTGATACTAAAAACTACACATGAAAAATAAGCCTACAGGTATAACTACTGGCCAAGACTTTCCTCTTTTATTTAATGAATATATTTCTGAAATGTTTGTTTGGAATCCCAGACAATAAACTAATAATGCTGAATAGAGCAAAAATGGAGGGATGTGGCAGGTAAGCAAATGCAATTGGGTATTAAACGACTCTTCCTAGTAAATGTTCTGTAATTGCCCAAAGTGCTTGCTTAAAAACACAAACAAAAATCATATTTAATTACAGAATATTTATGATTTCTCTTTGAGATTGCTTTTAATTAGAAAATTTACTCATCATTCTTTAGAAATCTTACAGATATGCTGCATATAAATTAATTATATTTATCAAGTCTTATTAATTTGCGATGTTTTGAAATAATAAGGCCTTATAATTGCTCTATATTTTAAAAATATGAATCACATATACAAATATTATTAAATGTGACTCCTGTTACACCCTGGAGTAAGTAGGAGGATGAACAAATGTTATTTCAGCTTTTTAGAACGAGAGCCTGAAGCTCTTAAAGATTACAATAACTGCCTAAGTTCGCATGACCAAGAAGAGATGGAAATGAAGATATTTACCTGTATCCAGATTTTAAGACCAGTGTTCTTTCCTTAATATTAATATTCTTTTGTCATACTAAAATTAAATTCCTTCTTGGAATAATTTCTTATATTATATCTGCCATTATTTCCATTACTTCTTTCCCACCTCTCTCTTTTTTCCCCTCCCTCTTTTCTTCTCTTCCTCCCTTCATCAAGTAATCTTCCACTATGTCCTAAGCTCTGAGATGGTTACTAAAGAAACAGAATGAATAAAAGCTTTCTTTGCTTTCAAGAAGCTTAAGGTCATAGGAATGGACTTAAAGTAACCAGTGTGTCAGAGTTTATGAAACAAACATACACATAACTCTGGTAACACTCAAAATACATAACTCTCATGTATGTCATATTTGAGGACAACATACAGAGAGTAGTGTCAGCTAAACCATATCTTATGCTTGGGGCCATTATTAACTAAAATAAGAATTATTTGAACACAAGCACCGTGATACTTCAATAGTCGACTGATCACCGAGATGGGCTACTAAGTGACTAACAGGCAGGGAACATCTACAGCTTGGAGACTTTGCGTAAATTGAGTATCCAGGATGGGATGAAACCAGATTTCATGAAATATAACCTCACTACTCAAACAGCATGAAATTTAAAACTTAAAAATTGCTTCTCAAAGTTTCTATTTAATATTTATAGACCACGGTTGACTGTGGGTAACTGAAACTTCTGAAAGCAAAACTGTGAATAAGGGAGGACTACTGTATTATATTCTTTGCCTAAGACTTTTATTCTGTCTCTGTCTTAAGATGCGTTTGAGCATTGTTTTATAAACTTGGAACCAAATATTTTCTGAGGGAATCAGAAACATTTATACACATTAAATATTAACTTTTCACTTTCTAATACAAACACACACAGCCATATGTACTACATGTAATCCTCAACATGGGGTTTACCACAAAGTGCAGTTTAAAAACAGAGGATATGGTATACTATCTTACCTTGATAGCCTCTGGGAGGAAAGTAGTGTGGTAAGACAATAAGCCCTGCCTGGAAACATATGCATCTGGAAAAAGAACTATCTGAAAGCTGGAGTAGAATGGCGATTAAAGATATTGAGCAAATATCTGGGTATACACAAATTAATAATCCTAACAAAATTATAAAGTGTCTACTTACAAGTAGCTTAGATTCTAAAAGAAACATACATATTAAGAGTGTAGGATCTTCTGTGTTCATAGATTGAATCAACATAGTTAAAAAGACCTTATTACTCAAAGCAATATACATATTTAATGAAATCTCCATCAAAATCCCAATGGCATTTTTTAAAGAACTAGAACAAAAAATCACCAGATTTGTATAGAAGCACAAAAGACCCTCGATAGCCAGAGAAATTTTGAGAAAAAAGAACAAGGCTGGAAATATCACTTTTCCTGATTTCAAATTATACTACAAAGCAACAATAATCATGCTATTGGCAGAAAAAAAGACACACAGACCAATGGAACAGAATTGAGAGTCCAGAAATAACTCCCTGTATATACAGGCAAATAACTTTTGACAAAGGAACCAAAAACATACAATGAAGAAAGGAAAGTCTCTTCAATAAGTGTGCTGGGAAAATTGAAAAACCACATGCAAAAGAATAAAACTAGACTACTATCTGTCATCATATACCAACATTAACTTAAAATGGATCAAGGACCTAAATATAAGACCTGAAATAATAAACTGAAAAAAGAAAACATAGGAACTAAACTTATAAACCTTGGACTTAGAATTTTAAGAATTTGACCTCAAAAGCAAGGGAAGTAAAATAAAAAATAAATAGATGGGACTCTATTCTCTAAAGCTTCTGCACAGCAAAAGAATCTGTCAACAAAACAAAGAGGCAACCAACTGAATGGGAGAAGATATTTGCAAACAACTCCTCCGATAAGGGGCTAATATCCAAAATGTACAAAGAATTCACACAACTCAACAACATGAACAACAAAATCCAATTAAAAAATGGGCAGAGGACCTGAACAGACACTTCTCCCAATACATATAAATGGCCAACAAACATAATAAAAGATGCTCAACTCCACTAGCTATTAGGAAAATGTAATTCAAAACCACAATGAGATACCACCTCACACCTGTAAGAATGGCTATCATCGACAAATAATAACAAGTGTTGGAGAGGATGGGGGAAAAATGGAATCCTCATACACTGCTGTTGGAAATATAAATTGGTATAGCCACTATGGAAAACAGTATGAAGTTTCCTAAAAAAAATAAGAACAGAATTACTATACGCCCACACAATCCCTTTTCTGGGTATTTGCCCAAAATATTTGAAAATATTTATTCGTAAAGATACATGCACCCCAAAGTTCACAGTGGCCAAGACATGAAAAAAACCAAAGTGCCCTTCAATAGAGAGTTAGATAAAGATACAGTACATATATACAATAGAATATTACTGAAACATAAGAAAAGATTAAATACTGCCATTTGCAACAACATGGATGGAGTTTGAGATTATAATGCTAAACAAAATAATCTGAGATGCATGGACACAGACAACAATATGGTGATTACAAGAGAGAGAATGGTGGTGAGGTGGTTGATAAGGGTAGAGAGAGTGAAATGTATGGTGACAGAAAGGAGTTTGGGTGGTGAACACACAGTGCGATATACCTATTACGTATTATTGAGTTGTACACTTGAAACCTATATAATTTTATTAAGTAATGTCACCCCAATAAATTTTATTAAAAAATACAATAAAAAAGAAATAATACAGATAGATGCCGTGAACACATTACACAGGATATTCCAGTGGTCATATTGTGAAGGATAATGAGAGTGTGCTCTGATCTTATTCAAATTTCATTGTGTGTGTGTGTGTGTGTGTGTGTGTGTGTGTGTGTATTAAAGCTATTTGAAGGCTTTTTCTTGGCTAGGCCATGAGGCCAACACACAATAAAGCTCACATCTAAAAAAAAAAAAGTATAGTAATGGATAGAAGCAAAAACCCCTCTTTTTTAAGAAGATCATTATGTGGAGGAGGGGACTAAGACTCAAGGTATCATATTTTTAAAGATATTTTCTTTACTTGAACTATATAGAGATATCTCCATAATTCTGATAAATAAATATAAGTGTTATATTTGTTACAGTTTTAGTTAGGCCATATTCATGTATCATGTGAAGGAAGAAGGAAGGCACTAAAATGCTTTATTTAATTAATGGGAAGGACCTAATAAACTACTATCTGCAATGTCGTTGCACACCAGTGGTAGAGTTTCATCTTAATTCAAATTCATCATTATAATAGAAACACCATGAAAACCTAGCATCTTTTTAGAAAAACAATTTGCTTCTGAAATTCATGATTTCTTAAGAGGAGAGAATATTACTCTATGCAAAACATTTCCAAATTTATTTGATATTCACCTGAAGCCTAGCAGCTGTTATCTAGGCTGCCAGCCTTTTTTTAGTCAGCCTTGTTTGCAGAAATAAATAGTAGCACAATATATCTTCTTATGAAACGATAGCTTCTTTCCATTGTATTTACTTTTTAAGCCAATGTAAACTGACTGAAAAATTTACTTGATATTCAGTCACACATAGCTGAAGAATAAAAAATATACTAGCATGATTTGCCTTAAATCACAAAATATAACAAAATAAATGACACAAAACAAAATATTGTAAAGACAAGAAATACAAATATATATAATTGTATTTTTCCACCAAATTTCTTAATCTATACATGAGCTGACATGTTGTATATAGAAAAAAAACTTAATGATGACCTTCAGATAAATAAATGCATTTTTTAATGTTTCTTGCATTCAAAAGCATCTACAAATCATAAAAGGTGATTGGTAGTTTTTATTTATTTATTTTTAAATTTATTTTGCAACACTTTAGTACTTCTCACAGCTTAAAAATTTCTACATTTTACAGTACTATGTGCCTGGTCACTCAAATTGACAGGCATATCCCAAAGCAGATTTTCTATCAATGGGCAGAAGAGGATGAAAATAAAAATCTATCTACCAGAAGAATTTATTCTTAATGAAAAAAAAAAAAAACCCACTTATCTGCTCTTAGTGCTGTCAGTTGACTGATATCATAGATCAAAATCTTTCCTATAAAATATTGAAGGAAAAACTCTTCAGGCTGAGACTGGTGGTTTAATGATTTGTGCATACTAAAGACTATTTGAATCTAAAATAAATTTAGAATATTATCCCTGAATCTAATTTTTCCCAAGCCCAAGGCCATCTGTTCAGTAGGTATATAATCATGCGTGCACGCGCACGTATGTGTGTGTGTGTGTGTGTGTGTGTGTGTGTGTGTATAGAGGAGGAGAGAGAGATATGCTCGCCTCATGCTGCATATCAGCTTATTGAGAAAAATAGGTATTGTACAATGTATCATACCTATTGTGCACATTTGTGTATTTTTAGATAAAAATTAAACATTAAGGGATTAAAATAATAGATTATAGAATGTAAACCAAAGTAACACTATTTAGACCCTCTGTTTTATATAAAAAAAATTTGAACATAATGCTCATGCAATCTAGGCAGAACTGAAAAAATACTATCAAGTGACTGCATTTATAAGTATTAGTTTTTCAGAAGCTACTCTTTGGTTGGGTATATCTATTTCTTTTCTCCCCCCTCTTCTTTTTTTTTGTTTCTTTTTCTTTATTTATTTGCTGATAAATTAACCAATAATAGATAGCCTGGGTAATTTGAAAACACAAATCTTACTCAACAGGTTATATACTGATTGTGTTATCTTCTCTTTGAATCCTCTTATGCACACTGCAGCCCAATTCTTGTTTAAACTTCCTCTACTTTTTCCCAAAATTTGGTTAAATCGACTACACTTTTCAGATTACCTATTACTTCCTCTAAGCTGCTTGCTAAAATCAACAGATATGCTAGGAAAAAGCTGGTCACAAATACCATGCTCACATCTATGGGTTAACCTCTCTTGAGCTTTGATTTCAGAGTTCTTCACTTCCTGGTTAGCTCTTGGATTCCTTCAAGGACATGTTTTAGAATATTTTTCACCTCTTATTGAATTTAGCAAAAAGTTTAGACCATATCTGCCGTTCTGGGAAAAAAAAGAAAATCTAGCTCTCTTTTACATAACTGGTTGTATTTAAGGCTCTGGGATTCAAGGAAACCCAGTTTCACCTTCCACACTTGTTATCTCCAGTTTTACATATGCTTCTACAGTCACCAGGTCCAAAAACAGATAAAATCCCTATTACACACTGATAGCATCAGCTCTCATTTAGTAGCTTTAATTTTTTTCATTGTTTTTGTTTGTAAACAGAATTTACCATTCTTTTTGAAGCTTAACCATGTACATGTTTCAGTATCTTTATATTGAGAGGGGGACTTGCACATGTCAGCTCAGACTGTAATCAGGAATGTGCTTTGAAATTTAATTTCCACAGCATAAAGTCTGCCTTTTATTGCTTCTAGTATAGGAATGTATTCTGTCATCAGATTTAAAATTTGTTGCAGTCCTGCTTTAGATCATCTATTTCTCTTTATTTTTTTTCTTTATGTTCTGTTAACTTTAATTGAATTTTTCTGAATTTTCAACTTATCTTGATTTTCTCTGTGGGACCTTGGTGCTCTTACTATAGAGACTGTAAATTCTAGCATAACATTTAGAATGACAAATAAATTGAAATTGTCTCTTGAACACTGCAACAGATAATTTTTGGAAATAGATTTTGCTTCTGAGTATTAATATAATTTTTTAAATCTGGTTCTGCTTTATATTTAGCAATGACACCTGTTTTCTTTTTTCTTTATTTTTTTCCCTTAGCCAGCTAAGATTTTTTTCAAAGATTTATTAATATATAGTCTTGTCTGCAGTCCATACTTGGAGGATGATCCAAATTTCTAAATTTTCAGTTGCTTGATGTACATGCCTCCTATCAAGTTTTTTTAAAATTAATTAATTTATTTTAATTAGTTTCAAGTATACGGTACATTGTTTAGACGTCTATATGGCTTATAAAACAATCTCCCAAATTGCTCCCTTCCTCCCTATCAAGTTTTTAAAGAATTACGCCTGCTACTATTAGCTCTAATTTAGAGATGTGGCCTTTTCATCATGGCCTAGTTTTCATATATTTTAAATATGTAAATATTTAAATTAAATAAGAATTCCAGCATTAACTGTAACTATGGTAACGGTTTCCACGCCAACCTTCCTTGGTTTACTTGAAATCAATCTTGCACTTCCCATGATGCTGTAAAGTCTCCCATAATTGCTGACATTTCCTTCTTACAACCACTGTTCTCATTTCCCAACCAGCAGATTTTCATTTTGTTGGATGTTCAATATTTGAGGGAATGCAGAACAGTGGGGATTTGGGGGCACTGTCGAGCCATAACAACAACAACAAAAACAGCATAAGTGCTAAAGATTTAGAGAGGGGCTACCTGTGTGAAAAATACAGATCACTGGTCTCTGAATTAAGGTTTAGAAACTACAGAGGTATGTATAAAGAGTCTTTAACTTCTTTAAAGAAGTCTCTTTCATAAGAATTAAGCCTAGATAAGCCAAATAATGTCTGTTTGTATTAAAGCAGAATTAGTCATCCCAGAATATGCCTCTGTGGCATAAGATTATTTTAGGTTGATTATTTAAAAGAAGTTACTCTTTTGTATGAGACATATTTATAAGGGAAATCTCCATTTGTAAGGGTCTCTCCTCTTCTCCCCACCCCAAGAATAGAAGAAAAACTGCAAGAGAATATTTGTATATTCTATACAAGTTCTCTGAACTTGAAAGAATTCTCAAAACACAACAGTAAAAATGAGCAAAAGACTTAAGTAAGCACTTTATCAAAGAATTATATGATGACAAGTATATTCAACATCATTAGTAATTAGAGAAATTCAAATTAAAACTATAATATGATATCACTACACACTTGTTAGAATGGTTATTAGAGGTTATTAGAGGTTAGAAATGGGGTGAGGGGTGAATGTGTTTATCAAAGAAAATCAGAGAGTTACGGGTAAATATATTGTGATGGTGACTACAGAAAGCCACTCATGTGATAATATTGCATAGAGCTATACACTCACACACAGACACACTTACAAACACACATAAACACAAAATGAATGCCTGTATAACTGTGGAAATCTGAATAAACTCTATTGATGGTATTAATGTGAGTATTCTGATTTTGATATGTTGATATCAATTCAATATTGTTCTATAGTTTTGTAAGGTGTTAACATTGGGTAAGACTTGCTGAAGGTTATGTTGGACATCTCTGCATTTGTTTTTGCAACTTTCTGTTACTCTGTAATTATTTCTAGATGAAAGACTAAAATCATTTAACAGCCATAATAAAAAATAATTTAATATCATTTTAGGACACTTAAGTTGTTTGTAAAGAACATTTTTATCATTTGTAAAATCTGGTTTTTTTATATTTAATGTTACTACAGAAAGAAATACCTACTTATCTGACATATAAGAGCAATCACAACATTGTCAAATGTTTTACTATAATAGAATAAACTTCCAAAATCTTTACTTTATTTCATAAATTGGATGTAAAAAGGGTATTATGGGAAACATTATTTTTTAAATTTGTAGCACTTGATGACACTGCAGTATTTGATGTTTGTGTAATTCTTTTTCTGTAAATGTATCCAAGAGCTATGTTAACTTTTTATATATGCACAAAAATTATTTTTTTAAAAAAGTGAAATTAATATAGAAAAACGGTCATGCTTTACAACACAAAATGTTAAATTATTTGCTTGGGAAATAGTCTAAAGTAGCTACTAATATTTGAACTAGATCCTAATTTTAAATTTTTTATTCTATATATGTTTTCTGGTTTTCAAGCAGTCAATGTTTCACTACTTAACTTTTGATTAAACAAGCACTTTTGTCTTTTGATGCACTGCTTTCAAAAATGTGGTATAAAATTAAATAATCTTTTCCACAGATTAATATAAATAGATTTAAACAATGGAATAAATAACAAACCACCATAACAAGATTGTAGAGCCTATGACCTAAAAATGATTTTCATAATGTTAAATGGTTGACAAAATATTAAAAGAATAGTATATTGTGACACATTAAAATTATATAAAGTTCAAATTTTAGTGTTCATTAATAGATTTCTTTCTTCTTATACCAGACCTTTTTAACAATAAAAAAATTTGAATTCAACTAGTATTATTAAATTTTGAATTTTGCCAATAATAATTTTGTGAAAATATGTTTTTCTTCTTGTTATATAAATACCTACATAATATTCGTGATCTTGCCTTTTGATTTTCAAAAACTAAAATATTTGCTATCTGGTCCTTTATAGAAAAAGCGTCTCATCTCCTAACCTATATTCTCTCTCTACCAGGAATGTCAGCACTGTTTTATGCCCTCATCATTTCATACATTTATTACTCTCTATTTTCTAGAAGCCTAGTAGTCCTCACATAGTCCTAGAATATCTGGCTGTCACAACAAATGGCTTCCAAGCGTAACAGCACTATTTCCTGCATTGCTGATACCAGAAGAAATTACATGTTCTTAGCTGCTAGTCTTCAAATACATATTTCCAAATCAATTATTGCCCTGCATGCTGTCCTTAAAGGGAGACATTAATTTGTTGCTTCTGTAAAGGACCAAGAGGACAAGAAATTTTCTTTTTACAAGAAAATTTAACCATTTGCTTTAAGAAAATATTTTATTTACCCTATCTATCTCACACACCACTAAGGAACCATAATATAAGTCGAAGCACAAAGTGAAGATCTACAAATTTAAAAAAAAAAATTTAATTCATAGTGCTTTGCTGAACTGGATAAAATGCATATGTTAGAGCAGGTGTTCTCTCTGCTTATACAAATATGGTTAATTTATCTCATTTACTGAAAAGTCTGAATGTTGGCATTCTAAATCTGTGCACTTGTTCAATGATCTCGAGGTGAAACAAGGTTCTTGATTTTTTTATCTACCATTTCTTAATTTGTCTTTTGTCTTCATGGTCAAAAGATGGTTGCTATACCTCCAGAAATGATTTCCATTTTTTAGAAGGAAGAATGTTGAAGAAGCCAATTGTTTCTTTCTGTGGGGCTAATTTAAATATGCTCAATTCAATGACATTAATAGGAACTTTCCATCAACTCTTTCTCCCATTACTTCAAACCTTATTTCTGCATCCACTGTGTATTCCCTTTTAGTCATAAATTAAACATTCCATTCACTCTTTATCCCATTCTAATTTGACATCCACTTCTAACCCATGCCCTACAACTGATTCTAAGTTATACTGTAAGTCCATCTTTCTTAAGCAAGTGGATATTTTAATTCTTAATACCTGACTTTTCTATGGTATATGGTTTTTACTCCTGCCCCTCATTTCTTAAACCAATCACATCTATATTAGTATGCTTGGGCTATCACAAGAAAAATGTCACAGACTTGGTGGCTTTAAAACCAGACATGTATTTTCTCTCAGTTCTGATGATGGAAGATGGAGATCAAGGTGCCAGTAAGCTTGATTTCTGATGAGATCTTTCCTCCTGGCTTTCAGATGGCTGGCTGCTCTTTGAATACTAACATGGTCTTTTTTCTGATCTCTCTTCACACACACACACACACACACTCACACACACGCACACGCACACACACACGCACACACCCACACACACTGTGTGCGCATATCAAAACAATATGGGAAATTCTATCACTTATATAATGAGAACTTCTGGAGAAAACATGGCAACTAAAAAGTCCTAAAATGACTTGAAAGACCAAGGAAAGTAATTTAACTGTGGTTAGTGGGTAGAGCTGAGGTGACAGTTGCTGAACACACAGAGAGGTTGGTGTGCTTTGCATCTCCCCTAGCACCAAATAAGTGAACATTTGGTCTTCTCATAAGCTTGACCAGATGTGAGGCAGAAGAGGGAGACAAGTGAGGCTTAAAAGCTGTCAAACATGGAAAAATGAACTCCAACTCTTTATTCAGTGGTGTCAGGAGCTCAGGTGAGCAGGGAGAGCAGAGTTGATCTGTCAGGTGTTGGAGTAGCCCACTAAAGCAATAAGCCAAAAATTAAAGTTAAGACTTTGGATAATCAAGAGGCCAGTAAAATTGAAGTCCGACTCCCCAGGCTGAATTTTCTCAATGACAAGGCACACTAGTAGAGAGTCAGGTAAATAAGCACAGATGTGGGGTTCCTCTTACTGCTGAGAGAGCCCTGAATCTAAGGCATTTTTATCAACCCTGAGGTGGTGGAGCATGAGAGAGAAAAACTAGGAGTGGGAAAGTACTGGGTATTGAGTCAGAGTGAGGAAAAGTGTCTTTAAGGATTCCCTTTCCTTCCCATACAGAAGTCTCAGCACAGAGGCCTGAAGATATCTGCCCAATGCCTTAGGTTAAGAGACCTAGGAATGAAGGCATCAGGACTGGGAATCTGAATATGTGGAACAGCATCACTCACCAGGGGGCCCTGAGTACTTGACTGCACGCCCCCTTCAGAGACTGCAGTGCATTGTGCAGTGTCTGGTGTGGGAAGCACAGCTTCCTCCAGGAAGCCTGTCAAGTAAGTGGCTTATGGTCAGACCATAAAAATTACACATAGAATTTTAATCAGGATCTAAACTCTTCACATGGTTCTTATCTTATGGAATTATAATCATATGACAGGCCAAGAAAATAGAAACCTCCCATAATCAAATAATTACTGGGCATATCTTACTATTTATGTTATATTACTTTTGAAATATTCTATTAATTTTAGCTGATTCTCCCTTTTTTTATTTATAGGTCAACATACTATTTATATTGGAAAATTTAACCCCATTTGAATAATCTATACTTATAAGTATGTTTTGAAGGCAGGTGGAAATTATTATTAATACACTGGCAAACATATTTTTAGCACAATAAGCATTAATGTGAAATAGTCATAAAGAGCTTTCCTTTAAGAAGGGAGTAAAAAGTAGTTTTAAACACATGGACTTTCAAGTTGCACAGACTTGAGACACAGTCTAAATGCTGAGTTTATTCTACAAACCTCAATTTTATTATCTGCAAAAAACACTTCATAATAGTGTTAGTTATGAAGATGAAATGAGACAAAACAACAAGTATGTTTTTTGACATGTGTACAGTTACATCAATGATTAACAAATGGGTCAGTTACAATGTGCATGTCTTATATCTATCCCTGGTACTGAAGTAATTTACTGAGTAGACTTGAGAATGATGAGTCACCTGACAGGTGGACGAGGGGAGGTATGATCTCCCTGAGGCTCAGTTTCTCTGTTAAAAAATCAAGAAGTCCCTCTTTCTCCACTGCTTTTTAGAATTATTGTTATGCCTTACAGTTCTCTAAAAAGTTCAAAATAGTTACAAGAAGTCTAGTGACTTTTTGCAGGGAGGAGTATAAAAGAAGTTTATGCATTCCCCTGTCAAGGTGATCAAATTCACAACACAGTGCATTTTTGGGAAAACATCTTTCTCCCAAATCATTAGCATGCTTGGCATATTATTTCTGTACCTATTGTCTAATCTGTCATGCTCACATTGTTTACCTGTGAGATGTGGGCATGAATCCTGAAGACATTATACATAGACACAGGGTTATAAAGACAATATTATTGGTCTATTTCAACTTTTATACGCATGATAATGTGTCTCATTACAATGGGGCACATGTTATTTAAATTGAATTAAATTCATTTAAATATTTTATCAATTCTTACTTCTTATCAGGAACTACCAAATTAAAAAATAAATGTTCTCTGTCACTAAAAAACTGATAATTAGCTCAGAATTTAGGTATAGTGGACACTCCTATTTTGGGGGATAGATTCAAAGACCCTCCTGTGGATATCTGAAACCATGGATATTACCAAACTCTATATATTATATATTATATAATTATTTCCCAGGCTATGGAATCTCATAATATATATTACATTTCTTTCATACATACATAACTATGATAAAGTTTCATTTATAAATTAAGCACCACAAGAGATTAACAACAATAAAAACAAAACAACAATTATAAAATAAACTATAATAAATATTATGTGAATGCCATCTCTCTCAAAATATCTATTGTTGTGTATTCACCCTTCTTTTTGTGATGGAGTAAGATGATAAAATGCCTGAATCTGAGTAACCATCTCTTACTTGCAGTAAATAGCTTGGAGTCACTCAGGAGACCCGTTGCTGAAGTCTTCCCACAGGTTCAATATTTTTTGGCACAGCGTGTTGCCGTAAAGCAGAACGAATTTTCTGTTCATGTCTTCTACCCAGAAATATAATGCCTTTTCCATTTTAATTAAGCATTTATCACATGCTGAGGCTGCAACTTTTGCAAATTGAATTAAGACAGCAAAACTAGCGGAGATTTCTTTCCCATTCTTCACACATTTCAAAGATAGAAGATTTGTTCTTACATTCTTACTGTAGATCTTAGCAGCCTCATCACACAACGTTCTTTTATTCCCTAAATCAAGAACTTTTACCTTTTTAGTTAAGTACTTTGCAGCTTCTCTTTGGCGTATATGAACCATCAGTATCATTTATCTTGCACTTTGGGACTGTTATGAAGTAAAATAAGGGTGGCTTGAACAAAAGCACTGTGTGATACATGGACTGAAAGCTGATTACCGAGATGGCTACTCAGTGACTAGTAAGCAGAGTGTTACAAGGTTGAGATGCTGGACAAAGGTAGGAGTCATATCCAGGGCGGGACAGATCAATATCCTGTGAGTTCATCACACTACTCAAAACTGCATGTGATTTAAAACTTATGAATTATTTATTTCTGGGATTTTTCATTTAATAATTTTAATACTAACCCTTGACTTTGGGTAATACAAACCATGGAAAGCAAAACTGCAAATATGGAGAAACTACTGTACATATTTAAGCTACCACAATTCAATGGAATAAGAACTATAATGAACACAATAGCAGTGTGTCTTGGAAATATGAAAAATAGGTTATTAATACTGTCTTTGAGTATTAGGGAATACTCATGTATGAGGTCACAATTTACTTTGACCTTATAGAATAGATAAGCCTGCCCAGGAAGTAAAAGTTAGAGAGTAGAAGAAACAGTATGAGAAAAAAACATGGATTTCTCAAAACTGCAAATAAAGCTGAAAGTAGGCAGGCTATATACAATTTAACTGTGCTCCAAAAATCTCAAAATATATTTCAGGCTATGGAATTTCAAGAAACCCATTTGACAGAAGTAAATAGAAATTATATTGAGTGAACAGTGGTATTTAGTCAAAAAGCCCACAGCACCTAATAACATAATAATTATAATGATAAGATCCTTTACCATTTTCTGAGATTATACAATCTGTTAGTGGCATATCTACATGGGAACTCAGGTATCCTTGATTCTAAAACTATGTACTATCAACCACATTTGAGGCTTCTATTTCATTGTTTAGAAGAAAAAAATTATGAGAACAATAAAATATATACTCATAAAAATTTTCCTATTTAAAAAAAGATGAGTAAGAAATTTTAATAAATTAAAAAAAAATGTTTTGATAACATATTTGTATCCAGGCAGGCACTAAGGGTAAGCATATTCCTTGAAAAATCTCTGACATTATGATTTACACATATTTTTGTGTTACATTAATATACATGCTGTTCTGAGAAGAAGCCAAGTATAAAATTACAAAGAATTGCGTATTTTCTACATGTGTTGCATGCCTGTTCTTCAAAAAAATAAGCTCTTACATGTCTAAAATATAGTGTATAGCAATGACAACTAAATAAGTTTCACTGAAATGCTAAACTGTGTTTAGTCTACTTTTTTTCTTACACATTTGTCCCAACTCCTCAGTCATTTACTATTTTAAGTTGATTCTGTCACAAATTTTTATTGTTTACATTTTATGACAGTTGGCATCTGATTTCTGTTTGTTTGAATAGTCACACTTTATAAATGTGCTGTGATTGTATCCATTTGTCATAGCAGCCATACTGGGAAGCAATTGGGTACCCAACTAAATAGTATACCAAGTTGGAGCCATGTTGAAGTTGACAACTGATTTAACGCTGGGAACTGTTTCACTGAGATAGGCTATGTTCTCTAACTTGAAGAGACAGTTATTTTGAAAGATATATTTCTTTTGTTGGGCTAAAAAAACACTTTGTCTTAATTATACTTGACATTTCAAAGCTCATACCAAGAGCTTTCTCCAAGGACAGAAACAAACCACTTGTCTCCTCTAGAATAGGGAGTGAAGTGAATAAACACAATCCGTATTCTTCTCATTTAATAATGTAATTTCTCTGGTGTTCGTTTGTTTGTCTTTTGTTCATTTTATATTTTTCTTATAAGAGCTTTGAATGGGTCATAGCTTAATATCCTCTAGGACAATCGAAGTATCAATATATTTTGGAAAATTAAGAATAAAATTGCTAGTGTACAAAGCAATATATTGTGCTTTCTTAGTTGTTCTATGTGTTCATTAAGACAGTTAATTTTCTCTTAAGGTGTAAAATAAAATAAGTTGTAATACACCAAGAAGCTGAAATTTTAAGCTTCCTTAAATCTATGTAGATTAATAGACTATTTTCTCCAATTTTAATTTAAATGCATTGCATTTATAATTTACTTTAAAAATATATAAGTTTTGTGGCTTCTTTTCATCTTGAAATGTTTCATGAACCATGTCTTCTCCTGATGATAGAATATATGAAACTTTATTATACAAAAATATTCAAATCACTTTTTCCATGAAGGTGCATATGGGGATAATGTAGTCTAGCAAAACTGAAGTTTAAGTTACAATTAGAGTAGTTTGATAAAATATCATACATTTTCATAAATAATGAAACTAATTCGGTTTATTTATACTTCTAAAATTTAGAAAGTTGAACTAATCAAATTATATTAAATATCAAAATACAAATTTTAGATATCTACATTTTGTTTTCCAAATTAAATGACATAAATATAGCATCCATTAAATGCAACACTAAATTTAAGTATATATTTGTGCAATTATTTAAAATACTTTGAAATACATGAATATAAGTAGCTATTTCTTTAGGTATAATTGCAAAATATCAGAAATATTCAAAGAATTTATTTATTTTACCAATAATAATATACAAACATAAACTACTTTTGTAGGATGGAATATATATGAGAAGTTTCAAGGAGGGAAGTTCAAGAAAGAACCTTTGAATCAGAAAGGTGTCTAAGCATATTATTCACATAAACTGAGATATTTGCTTCAAACAACATTAAAAGACTGAAGAACATATCATGATGTTATTTTATATTACTTTATTTTTTATTTTATATGTCTTTTCTATAATTCCATACATCTCAGTTTTTCCCAACAGTATTACATGAGCTTTTTAAAATATTGTGCCTGTTTTTATTTTTCTGGGTATACTTTGCAGACTATGTTAGTATTATTAACATGTTATCTCAGAGGCAAAAAGACTTTACCAAGTGGAAATTCATAAATGTAGTGAGATATCAAAGAACCTAAGTGGTTAAAATAGTTACTCAATTACTAATTTTCACTTAATCGTTTGTGGAATATTGTAACTTCCCTGTACCTGAGATTCTGCTTGTGCTAGGAAGAAAATAATTAATAAACAGTTCTTGCCCTTAATAAATGGTCACATATTTTATGATAACATCTACATTTTTATACAATAGGCTTTTTAATAGGCCCAAAATAGATAAAAATATAATCTCCATTATATTGTTATAAATTTTTATTTTTAAAATAAAATTGTTATATTTCTCTTAGAAATGGACACACTGATCCAAATAGTGAAGCAATTTTATTTATCTATGAATAAAAAACCTAAATAAACTCATCTTTAACAGTCAAAATTTTGATCATGTCACCTTTTCTTACCTCATAAGTTAATTACACATTTCTCATAGTTTATTATCCTAATATACTATATATTTTAAGTTGGAAATTTTCTATTAGTCATCATTTAATGTTATCTATAAATTATATATGCATATTAATATCTATTTTTAAGTTATATGTCCATAGACCCATTAATATAAAGCAAATTTCTTCAGGACTGAGTTAAGACTTTAACTATTTTAGTATAGAATTGGTCAAAATAATAAAATGTATTGCAAATTTTAAAAAATCTTGAGCTTCAAGATATAACTTCTATATTGAAAATATCTCTTAATAATATATCTACCTACATATAACTTTTTATGAAATAATTTATATATTTATGAATGAGATTACTTGGTGCTAGAATTAGACTGGGTTCAGCATCAATTCTATTCCTATACTATACTTTTATAATGAAAATGATGAGAAGACCATGTATCCAAAAGTATAATAGTACTAAACTTTTAAAGTGTTTCAAAGTTATGAGACAAAATTCACAGTGTCCATCAAAAATTAGGATTATCTTAGTGATATGTATCTAAATGATCAAAACTTTCTTCATATTTGTTAAAAGCGACAAATTAGAATTCAACTGATATGCAAAATTATTCATCTGTCAGTCACATAAAATCATTCTTTCTTAATGCTTGAAAGCATACCCTAATTGGTTTTACCTAGAGCTTCTAAATTACTATTAATTATACTTGCTACTCTTTTACTGAAAGATATTTAAAAATGGAGATACAATCAGGTGAGATCGGATAGAATATTTGCAAGTTATATATCTGACAAATGACTTATAACTTGAAAAGCTCTTGCGATAAAACAGCAAGAAAACAACCAATATAATTAGCAAATGCGCAACAGACTGGAAGAGACAGGTAAAGAGTATCTATGATGGCAAAGAAGTAGAGAAAAAGATGCTTAACATCATTAACCCTTTAGGGATATATGATAGAGTTATGTTGAGATATCACTACAATCCTGGAACAGCTGGAATAATATTGACAGTTTTAAATGCTGGTGAGGATAAGGGGCAACTAATCTTTCACACACTGTTGAGAATATAAATGATATAGCAACTCTGTAAATAGTTTGACAGTTTCAAAAAATCCTAAACATATATTTCCAGTATGAGTCAACAATCGGAATTCTGTATATTTATTCTAGAGAAATGAAAACATGCTGACACTGAAACCTGTATAAATATCTTCATAGCAGTTTTAACTTTAGAAAACAAAAAATGAAAACAGCTTAGATGTCTTTCAGTAGGTAAATGGATAAAGAATTTGTGGTTCATCTACACCATGAATGCTACTCAACATTAAAAAGGAACACAATTTTGGTACATTCGTCTTGTATGTATTTCTACATCATTATGCTGATCAGAAAAAAAAAAGCTAATTTTAAAAGGTTACATATTTATAATTTCATCAATATAACATTTTCAGAATGACAAAATTATAATGCATAAAAACAAATCCGTGAGTGTCAGAGTTGAGATGAGGAAGGATGTACCTATAAAGGGATAGCATGAGGAACTTTCTTTGGGGAGAGAGAACACTCTATCTTGATTGAGGTGGTTGCTACACATATCTATACATCAAAACATGAGCACATTTAAAAATTAGTGAAATCAAAATGTGATCTGTAACTTAGTTAATATATTGTACCAATATCAGTTTACTACTTTTAATAATGTACTGTGGTTATTTAAAATGTTATCATTGGGTGAAAAGCATATCGATACTCTCTTCATTATGTTTTCAATTTCTTGAGTCTAAATATATTTTAAAATAAAAAGTTAAAAATATTTTAAATATTAAGCATAACTATTTTATATTTATGAATAACTTTAGTATCTAAAGTCTTTGCAGATAAGATTTTGCTGACAATTGTTCTTCCTTTCTCTTACGATTTAGTTGCCTTGTTTGTTTTCTGAATTTTGACATAAAGTTATTGAATGAAACTAATATTGTCAGCATTTTTTGAGTCCACTCGAGAAGATGATTCTCTAACTTAAGATTTTGCAGTACTTAGGTCGTGCAGTTGAGAATAAAAATCTTTATTAGAGCTTTCTATTTTGCCATTTTGTGAAACAAAAGTAAACATATTTTAAGTATTTATTTAAATCATTTAATATAATCAGTTAAAAACAAATTTTATCTCAGATCAAGATAAAATTAACTACATAGTGATTATAAAATAAATCATAGAACATGCTAATTATTGTCTTTCTAACTTAAGGCGAGTTATTTAATTCTCCATGCCTCACTTTTGTTATCTGTATAATGAGGCTAATACTCCCTCACTGGGTGGCTTTGAGTATTAAATTATTTCAAACATAGAAAGTGCATGGAAGAATGTCTATCATATGGTTAGTTCGCAAAATTTAGCTATTTTTATCTATTATTATTGTTTCATAATATAGCATCTTATATGTAAAACAAATCTTAAACACAACAGATCATTAGAAATTATATACACATAATTTGTAATTCAATTTGATATTTTGAAAATAAAAATATCATTATTAATAACAATACCTAGGAAAACAGTAATAAACCAGGACTCTTCTAGGTGAATATGTACATAATTATAGTAAATAGTTTAAAATTACTCTGACAGAGAAAAATTAAATCATAAAAGTGATCATGAATTTAATAAAATAAAATAATATATTTTTGAACTTTCAATTTTATAAATATATTTTGATAAGTTAATTGTAAAATAGTGGCTTTTAACAGGAAATTATGAAAATAAATGAGCTAATCTATTCTCAAGTTGCCTTGATTTATTTTGTTTATTGTATATGTGAATTGTTTGCCAATTCAACTTCATTACCACTGGTGCTGGTACAAAATACAGCCCATACTACTCAATAAAAATTCCAATAAATGCCCTCATCAATAAAATTGCAAAAGTTATGACTGAGAAGTTCACAAAGGAACAAGGAAAATTACTAAAGACCTAGTAAAAAATTGAGTGTCCAAGTAGAATAAAAATAGAAAATCATATTGTCACAAAGAAAATCTGTAATTTCATTTGTCAAATTATAGTTTATATATGCAATATGTTATATTGCAGACATTATGTAAAAAATATCCAAATTATATATACAACTTTGTCTTTCTCACACACATATATGTACTTATATGTAGATATATATTTATATACACAAATATGAATGTGTATACATATACAAAAATACAAACACAGATATATATGTAGTTATATATACATAGAATTGTAATTAGAATTGTAATGACAGTGCATATCGTGACTGTCAAAAAATTTCCACATTTCTTGCTACAAGCCACTGGCGTGGGAGTAGGAGGGTGTAATTACACACACACACACACACACACACACACAGAATAGACAAAGTAGTTATATATAGGTAGATCAGAGACATAGGAACATATAGCAACATTTACATATATGTAAATGAAATGCAATAAGATTTCATAGTAGTAATGCCCATAAGTACATTATAGATGAATCTTGCTATTTATTCTTACATTTAAATAATTTACTATATTTTTTTACATTATGCAATTAAAACATGGTTTTTATAAAGAAATGACAATATTCTAAATTTTTAAAAAATTTATTCTGGTCCTTATAGCAACATTGGTTTGTTAGTTACATGGAAGTATCTTAATAACACATTTCTGAAAGAAATCAGTGGATGAAACTATCCTTATTATGAGCAAACACTACAGTACTCTTTTAAAATTATAAAAATAATTTCTGCACTTGACAAAGAAGAAAAGGTAACTGCTGAAGACATTCCTAGGCTCAATTTTTAAATTCTCCATGTCTTCTTATATATTATACTTTATAAATATTCTTCTTAGTAAAAATCACATTTAAATAACTTTTGAGACTATATCTACACTAACACTAATTTGCACTTTATATCTTAATAAGAGTTTTATTCAAGACACTTTCTCATCTCCATTGTAAAAACAATAAAGGTTTTTATTTCTTGCCAGTCAATATGGTAAGAAATTCAAGTTTTATTTATCAATGTATGAGTCTTTTTTTAAAAAAAGTATCAGATACAAAAGCAATGGATAAGCTAAGAGTTCTTTAGTGAATATCAAATAAATATTGAGAAAGATGCATGATACTCTGAGAAATATAATCAACTCAAATACACACTTCTTGCTTTTAATTTCTTTAAATGTATTTGAGAAAAGAAAAACAAAAATGCAATGACGAAGATCTCACAATGACATTGGAAGGGGAAGAGCTGTGTATGCTAGAAATCTTAGAGAATTCTTTACAGTGGGGGTCTTGAAAATGGATTTAAAGTTTGAGAAAATATTTGGAAAGATGAGGCTCTAATTAATCTACAAGATGTATGGAAAGTATTCAACTCTGTGTCACCTAGTGTGGGAGTTGCAGTTCAAACAATCACAGGATGTACTTGTTATTTTTTATTGAATTGTGAGGTTCTATTGATAGACAATAAATATAGTTTGTGGTACACAGTTTGGTTTGTATAAAAATAAAATAAAAGGTTGGAGAGTTGAGAAGAGGAAAGAGAAAGGAAGGACAAAAGGGACGGAAGGAATAAAGATATAAGAAAAAGGCTTCTGGCATAATATGCAGAATATATGATAAAGGTAAGATTAAAGTCTATTTCTCTAGTGATATTTTTGTAATTTTAATAAGTTCAATTTTTCTGATTTCAGAATAACACACATATGATTAAAAATGTAAAATTATTCTTAATAATATATGAATTAAAATTTAATTCACACTAATGATACTACCTAAGCCATCAACAGACAAAGTGTAGTCCTAGAATGCCTGGGAGGAGTCTCCAAGATCCTGTCAGGAGGTGAGTTTGATCAAAATTGTTTTTATGATAATAGTAAAAATATATTTGTCTTGTTCACACTCATTTTTTCATGAGCACTTGGGTACATATATATCACTGCTCTGACAGATAATGAAAAGTGTAATTGTGTATTCTTGGTTTAAAAAATTATCAGTTTAAATTTATAATACAATAAATATAAGCAGTTATGTACAACATAAATAAAAGCTTGTTAGAATCTTCAGTATTTTTTAAGCTCATAGAATACAAAGTTTGGTAATTAGTGACCAGAAATTTTTTTACATTCTGATACAATTCATTTTAGTACATGTACAGATATCTTTTAAAAATAGTTGGCATTTAAAAAATGCAAGTCATTTATAATATATATACTCATATTAAATGTAAATATACTTGTATGTATATATTTGTGTATATTTGCAACCTTTTTTCAATTAAATTTATATTACAAATATATCGTAGAACTTCAGATATATTTCATATGCTTATATATAAAATTTTAACTATTTAATAGATACATAGATATAAAATTTATTAATAGCCAGTTACTGTATTTAGATGTATATTTTTGTTGTTGCTCCTATAAGAAATATATATTGAATATTTACTTGTAGTGTTTTATGCCAAAATGTGTATATTTATATAAATTTTGTAAAAATTTATACAAATTTAGACTATTTGTACTATATGTACAAATGTAGTATTTTTCTTTATAGATGAACCTGTACTTCAGATTTATTGCTTGATGAGAAATTATTGGGTCTAAAATTGAAGACTGTTGCATTGATTTATATTCCTAACAGTCTTTTTCTACAAAAAAGAATAAAATAGTAATTATATATTTTATAAATAGTTTCTTCTTATTGTTTAAATTTACCTTTGAATTGCAACAAATACTTTATATATTCATATTTGGCATCTCTTCTTCATGAACAGTTTATATTCTTTGTTTATTTTGATTTTAATAATTATGTTCCATACATAGGCAGTCTTCGTATATTGCAGATAAAATTTTATTTGCTACAAATATATTCTCATTTTTATTTGTTTTAATACCTCTTGTTTTGACAATTAACCATATATTATAGGTAGTTGAATTTTCTCATTTTGATATTATCATAATAATATAATAATGTTCTATAACAACCACATATCTTAATGTCATTCACATCATATCAATGTCACAGGAGCATTTTTTTCTTACATTTACATCTGTGTGTATTTGGGGTTCAAATGAGCACTGGACAAAGCAGAACTTGGATTCAAGTAAAAAAGAGACAAAAGTATTCTTTGTATGACTGCATCCTCCTAGAACTAGTGACTGGGCAGTTCTTTACGTGGCAAGTGCTACCTCAGAAGCACACTTCTAGCCTTTTTCAGATTGTTATATAAATGAAATCACATGATACATAACCTTTTGGTTTGCTTTCCTTCACTTAGCAAAACATATTTAAGATTCATTCTTGCTGTATGAATCAGTGATTTGGTCCTTTTATTGCTGAATAGTGTTCCATTGCACTGATGTTTGTGTATCCATTTACCTATTGAAGGACATCCTTGTTATACATAATAATTTTAATTATTATTAGTTTAAACAAAATCATAATATTATTCCATACTGTTAGGAATTATTCTATGATATTTTTAATGGGTGCAAAGACATTGAATTCCATTCTATAGATATACTACAATTTATTTAAATAATTCTTTATTGATTGTTGACAATTCCCTAATGAAAATATAAAATAAAAACTTGAAAACAAAATCTTAGCTACTTTCATGATTATGTTCTTGCATCATTTTTCTATAAGTCAAATTTTAGAGTAAAATACACACAAAACTTTAGGACACTTTGATTCAAAATAGAATGAGATCGATCATTTTATTTGTACCAGTCTTCTCAGAATTTTATTTTTGTAAACGAAGCATTAGGCTAAAGGAATAACAGAAGAACATAAAAAGAAAGTGAGAAAAGAAGAGATCATATTTCTCAAATTTTATCTCAGACCAAGTTGAATGACTGGAATTAAAACCAATATATTATATTAGGCCAATTTTTTCAAGCATTCAATCCATAGGGATAAAATTATTCACATTTGTTATGAATAATTCTATGTAGGAAAGCTGAATTTTTTCACACATATTCTTATAACACCACTTATAATCAAATTATTCCTTTCAAATATCTGCAGGGAGGATCTTCCATAATATAAACTTTAGCTAGAAATCAATCAGTACCAAGACAAAACGATATAGACAATTTACCAATTTAATGAAACATTAATCAAATTCATAATTTTAATAAAAATAAGAAAGTGACCTACTTTCTGTCTTGTATTTCATTCAAAAGATTTATTTCAATTCTATAAATATTACCTTAATGTTCATATATAGTTTTCTTCCCAATCAGCCAAATAAAGTTTACAGTTGAATTCATACATTATCAACAATATTTTTTTCTTCAGTGCTTTGAAAAGTATGAAAACAATATAGAACATTTTATGATCACTTTCAATTTTCAGTTAAAGCTCCAAGTCCATGTTAAAGAAAAATTAACATGATATATTTTACTATCTTGCACTCGTCATAAAATTTTCATTTTAAATAGCTATATAAAGTTAAATACTCTGTTGAGCTTTATTCCTTAGCTCTTAAATATATATATATATATATATATATATATATATATATATATATATATATATATATTTTTTCTTCCTTTGAACCAAGAGGTGGTATCTTGTCAGAAGTAAATGAATCTTAAAATTTATGGCCTTCAGAATTTCAGGTTTTCAGATTTTTAGGAAAGCTTGACCTCGGACAAAGGCAATCACCCAGCCCTATCATAAAATTATATTATCTATATTGGCTTCCAGAATTCTTACTTTCTACAGATACATCATCAGTACAAGTATAAGGACTAAGATTTATGAGGAAAAATAAAAAAAACACTTGTTAATTTTCTGTTGTAATTTTATCAACTTCCCTTCTTGGTTTGCTTCAACTGTACATAAGATAATTGGATTCTATTTTTCATTCTCTTTAAATTTTAAATATTTATGATTTCATGTTACTATTAAAATACAAAGGACACTATTTTATGTATTAAGCTACCTCAATGATTAAAGTTCATTTTAAAGTTGAAAGTAATAATAAAAATCAATCTCTATAATATGGAAATAAAATAAATTACCATCTAAAACCTTTGATAACTTTAACTTCTGAATGTATTAGACTCAGAACAGTATCAAGCTTGATAATTTAGCTCAAGAACATAGCCCTTAAGACACCTTTTGGATCTTATGTGATTTGTATGAGTGGGTTTTATTATCAACAAGTTCTATTGGATAATAAGATTATAAATATATATAACACTGATTTTAAAAAGTTAAGAGTAAATAAAATGCTTTAGTAAAATTATATTCACTTCATTGATAAATACTTAAATTAATGGCATATGACGATTGCCATCTTCTTTAATGCATAAAGAAATGGGCTCTAGATGGATGCACTGCTCTGTTATTAAAAATGTATTAGACTGCAAAACCCTTCTCATGTTGTAGACAGAATTAAGAAATTTTCTAATATCATTAGAAAGAACTATACTTTAATATACTTTATATGGTAAAAAATGTGCATATTATATTATTATTACTTTTTTGGTTATTAACAATATGCTGACAAAGAAAATATAAGTAGTTAAATTTTGGAGTTCATATTATGTTAGATATAGTAATATATTTTCCACATTACCAAGAATTACTTAAAGTTTTATATGTGTGTGTGAAAGTACATTTTTGTACTTAAGTTTTTATATTAATATCATTCTACATGCATTATTTTGCAACCTGATTAATTTCCTAAATATTATTTTAAAATTTCAACATTAAACATTAGCTCTAATTTGCACACATTTTAAATCTTAAAGTCTTCTATTTTATGTAGAATCCAGACCCCTGAACATGTCTCCTTGTGCACATAAATGAAAGTTTCTCCCATTGATCCTTCAAACACGCCCTGTAACGACTGCCTCTCTCAACTTAGACTAAGAACTCATAATTTTCTTATGAATTTCAATTATGTCTTTCAGAGAGTTACTATTCACTTTCAAGTGTTAAAAAATTCAGTCACTCTAAATTAAAACTTTGATCTCACATTAAACCCAATCATTCGCCCCTCACCTGTCTCAGGTACCTGCGATGGGAGGGAGGGTTTATTACTCCACGGCTCTTTCTCAATTTATTGCTTTCTTCTTTATCTACTGACTCCTTTAAATCAGGGTGCTCAAAGAAAACATGAGGAATAAAGACATAAAAATAGTTGTACTTATACAGGGTTGTGTGCTGTTTCTTTAACTAGAAGGGCCCCCTGTCATTGCAGAGTGTTGTGGGAAGGTCACAGGACACTTTTCTCTGCCATTAGCAGTGCTCTCTCTGATTCACACTATGCCCACTCACGATGAGTCCATCTCCTGTTGTGTTAGGGGGAGTGTCTGAGGACAGCTCATGCCTCAGTACCTCCCTATGGGGAAGCCATGAATAAACCAAGCTAGAAACTTTCTGCACCAGTGAATTTACCCACAGGAAACGTTGCTGCTTGCCATGACAAATGCTTTCAGTGCAAGCTCTGCTCTCTGTTGTCCTATTCAATATCTCATTCCTAAATGATAACTGGCTTGATAACAAAATACATTGCTGATAATATCTCTATCCTCTTTAAAACTCTGCAAAGGCTTTTGTAAGCTCAAACTTGTCCCTATTTCTTATATGTTACTTTTCTCTAGTACTTTATGATCTTCTTATTTTATGCTATTTAGATAGCCTTTGCTTATTAGATCTGCCCTCAAATGTATCACTTTATTTATAAACATTGCTTCTTGAATTCAACATTTTCTATTTCTGGATTCAGCTGCCCTTTTTCTAAAATACATTAACGTTCTGTGATGATGGCAAATTCTCCGCTTTTTTTTTTTCTTCTTCTTTAAGCCTTTCACCTTGAATTTTAGTCTAGATGGGTTTATAAAATTCTATGTTAAGAGATGTTTTAGCCCAGATTTTTCTCAGAATGTCTTATTAAAAAGTCTGTTGTCAGTGCAATTATACTTCATTTAACTTTTAGTTTTTTCTTTGGTATTTTGTAATGCTACGATATTTTCTGTTGATGTTTATGCATTTTTCTCGCTAAAGATATATGAGCTTGTTGAATCTGATAAATTATTTATTTTATCATTGCAGACAAACATCAGCCATTATTTTATAGGGTTTTTGTCCAAGTCTGTTATCTTTCTGTAAGGAAATACAGTAAAGCATATATTGAACTATTTTCCTCTCTTCTAGATTTCAATTCTTATGCTGCACTCTTAGCTATTTCCTTCTATCTATAAATTCACTAATTCTCTCATTAAATGTGTCTCTTTTGCTATTTATCTAATTTATTTGAATTTTCTTTTTGCTTCAATGACTATTTTATTTTATTTGTGCAATTTATTTCATTTTCGATGGTGCCTGCTTTTTTTTCAGTATGTTCTTAAATTTTTTTTTTAAAAAACCGTACTATTATTGTAAGTGCTTGTTGATCTAATCTTGTTGCTTATTATGCCTGTTGATTCTTGCTCGTGGAAGTTCATTCTTATATGTGATTTGTAACTTTTTGTGCGTGTAGCTGAAATTTGCATAATACAGTTGTTATTGTAATTTTTCCCTTTAAAACCCCTCTTCTCCTGCTCTGTGGGAGCATCTTTCCAAAGCTGTTTGCCTTTGCTTCTTTATAGTTGCAGGAGTTTCATCAACCTGTTTCACATTGTGTAACTTGCACTTTGATATTTTTCAACACACAAATAATGTATACATTTTTAACCAGTCTCCATGTGAAGTGAAAATGTAAGCTTTCCTATATTTAGAAGAAACTTATTTTGTGGGTCACATTTGATGCAAAGAAAGATTTTTCTTTCCTTTGTGCCAAAAGATGAGTTTTTTATTGGTCCAGTAAGATTTACTTTTTTAAGATTCCTGGCTCTGGAGGCATCTCTCAGTTCGTACTCTCTAGCTTTGAGACCCATGTCATCATCACTTCTGTGTCAGCATTAACATAAAGGCTCTTGGTGACTAATCATATCTAATGGCAATGATTGCACCTGCTTATGGCCTCACTTTGTCGATGAACAGTGAGTGTCCTCTTTATTTCCAGTAGTTGACAATTTTCTCTTCCTAAAAGCTCAGTTATACATTCAGAATAATGTTATTACCTAGGTATTTGCAGCAGAAGGAATTTCAGTTTATATTAGTATGTTTTTTCATTACACCTAGAACTTTACTTTTAGTCATAGTTTGTGAAGTTTTTATATAGTGTATCTGTCTTTTCAATTAAATTAGAATGTTAGCTCTATTTCTTTTTCAAAGTTTATCAAAAGCAAATTAGAGACATTATTGTAATGGTTGTGTGAGATTCTACCATATGGAATGGATTGATTCAATGATAGTTGTTAAACAGACTGTTTTTAAAGCTCATTTCTCTAATATGATTTTTCCACCGTTTTGGTGACATTGATCATTTCTTCGTAACCATGCTATATTTTAATTTCCTCAAAGGTGACATGAAGAGATGACCCTACCTATTTCTTAGGGTTTTCTAATAAACTCTATGAGTTAATGTGCTGTATTGGCTTGGCAAGATTATGCTAGAATAACATATCAACTCAAATCGCAATGGCTTGGCATAAGAAAAATTTATTTCTCCTTCATATCAAATCTGACATATATCACTAGAAATCTCTTCTATTATCAGGAAACCAGGAAACCAGACTATCTTCATTTTGTAATGCTTTATGTTATCACAAATCATGTGTTCACATGGCTTCCAAGTTCCTCTTAGAGGACAGAGAGTGAACAAAATAGATAGGTTCATAAATTCTTCAGCTCAGAAACATCAGATCCTTTTACAACCTACTACCCAAAAGCAGTCACATGGCCCCAACTTAAACAGAGCGAAGGCTGGAAAGCACATGTGGGAAGCACATGAGGTACTTGATGAGCATTAACTGATTTACCAAAACATCTAAAGTTTTATAGTAGAGCCTTGCCCATATTAAACACTCAATATATAATAGCTCTTATTATTATAAATAGCACTATGATTAATATATTTACATATAAAGCTCTGCTACAGTTAGGTTATTTTATTAAAATTCCCGGAAGAACACTTATTATGCTTGAGGGTATAAGTATTTGTGGGCTTTTTATAAAGGCTGTCATATTCATTTTGAGAATGAGATTGTTACAAATTTATCATAAGCATTTGTATGTCCATTTTATCAGATAAATGACAATAATAAATATACTTTTCAACATAACTGAATTTTTACATCAACTTTCTAATCTTTATTCATTAGCTTAACAAATTAAATTTTATCTTAATTTGCATTTATTTAATTACTTTGGTGAATTTCAACATTTTTCTATACTAATATTGGTCATTAGATTCTGATCTAGAGAAAATTATCTGTTGTAACCTATGCCCTTTTATCTACTCATGTCTTTAGTGTTTTTCTCTCGCCAATTTGTATGGTCTTTTTATTATCAAAAATTAATTCTTTATGTGAATAGTGACTGGAAATGTTTGCCTTCATTTTTCATGGCTCTTTATACTCTAGTAATTTTGGATCTAAAGATATTCTTTAAATTATTTTTAAGTATAATTTTCCTTTTCTTTCATTTTTGAATGTACTATAAATTATGATATTCATTCTTATAATAATCTCATGAATTTATAGATATGGAAGTTGAGGCTTAAAGAGGATAAGTGAAAATGAACATACCGATGGTCATAGCTTTCATGATACACAACCAGGATGCCAGTCAGCCCTCTATTTAAGATTATTTTTGTAAAATTGCTACATAAAATTTTTCTACTGTGAGTGGAATAATTCTCTTCACTCCCTAAAGCCACCCATACCATAATTCTTGGAACTTGTGACCATGTCACTTTACTTGGCAAATGAGACTTTGCACATGAAGTTAAGGCTATGACCTTTAAATATGGTTACCTAGATCATTACCCACTTGAATCTCAGGAGCCCTTAACCACAGAGAACTTTTGCAAACTGTAGAAAGGAAGATACAGGTGATGGGGTAGTCAGAGAGATATCAAATGCACAACAGGCCATTGTTGACTCTGAGAAGCATGGCACAATATACAACAGCAGTGACAGTCTTTTAGGAGGTGAAAGTGGTTGTTGGTTCCCCCTGACAGCCAATAAGGAAACAGCAACCTCAGTATTACATCTGAAATGTAGTATATTCTTCCAATGATCCAAAAGAGTTTAGAAGCTGATTCTTCAGAGAACCTCCTAATATGTGCTCAGTTGGTGAATATCTTGATGTAGGTCTTATGAAACCCAGAACAGAGAAATCAGCTGAGCCAATCTGACTTCTGAACTATAGAGTGCTGAGATCATAAATGTGTGTTGTTTTAAGTCACTACATTTGTGGCAATTTGTTACACAGACACAGGAAATCAAAACACTCCCTTTTAAGGAAGTGGGATATGAA
Organism: Macroglossus sobrinus; assembly: GCA_004027375.1. Taxonomy (NCBI): domain Eukaryota; kingdom Metazoa; phylum Chordata; class Mammalia; order Chiroptera; family Pteropodidae; genus Macroglossus; species Macroglossus sobrinus. Next base: position 70,959 of record PVKZ01002845.1, on the reverse strand, counting down.
ATTTCAAAATTCATGCTTCCTACATTACCTCATTAGGATGTTCTTATTATTTCTTCTACTCTTCAATTGTATTATGTCTCCTAGGGTATGTTCCTGTATACTTTCATAGTAAATCTAGAAAAACTGTGTTTGGCATATTTAACCTAGTTCTTCAAAGATGATCTATTTTCCAGGCCAAGAATGCTAGGTGTGCAAGACTCAGTGATAAGAGCAGTCACTTGGCAGCTGCTGTCTTATAAATGTGATCCTTTATGTTCCAAGGTATTCTCCAAGGTGCTCCTTGTTTATAGGGCTCATTTTCTGTATATTATCCAGTACTATTCATCCCAAGACAACTTTCACACTAGCTTGGCTAAAATTTCAATCCCTGAAATTTTAGAACTTGCTGGAATGTAAATGCAATTTTCAATAATTACTCAACACATTCAGTTTGGTTATATAGCTGTTAAAGATATTATTTAGATATGTATGTGCTGAGTTATAAACAAGTCATTGTTTACTAATGTTTTCAATTATCTTTTTTTAATAAAATTTTTATTTGGAGATAATTCTGAATTCTCATGCAGTTATAAGAAATAATACAGAGAGATTACATGTATCCATTATCAAGATTCCCCTGACCCACAAACAGTAACATCTTGCAAAACTGTACTATATCCAGGATACTGTCAAGGTACAAAATTTTGGCCACAAGGATTCCTCATTTTGCTCTTTTACATCCACACTACTTTCCCAGCCTCATTCTGTCCTTAAGTCCTGGCAACCACTAATCTATTATCCATTTCTATAATTTTGTCATTTCAGGAATTTTCTATAAATGGAATTTTATAATATGTAACCTTCTGGTATTCAAGATTTACCTTAACATAAATTCCTGGAGATTCGTCCAGGTTGTTCTCATAGCAATAGCCCATTCCTTTTTATTACTGAGTAGTATTCCTTCATGTGAATTACCACAGTTTGTCTAGCCATTCACCATTGAAGGGCATCTGGGTTGTTTCCAAATTTAGCTATTGTAACTATAATTGCTATAAACTTTGATTTGAACATAAGCCTTCATGCCTCTAAAATAAATTCCCAGAGGTACAATTTTTGTGTCATTTAGTAATTGAAAGTATAGTTTTATAAGAAATCACCAGATTGTCTTCTAGAGTATTTTTATTTTCCAATGCATCACTATCGTTTCTACATATCCTTTCCAGCATTTGATATGGTCATTGTTTTTTATTTTACTCATACTGATAACTATGTGTTGTGGTATCTCAAATGTGGGTCCTATTTTCTTTCTTAATGGACAGATATATTTTTATGTGTTTATTTGCCATCCGTGTTTCCCCTTCAGTGAAATATCTCTTTATGTTCTTTGAAAATATTAAAATTAGATTGTGCATTTTTTTTACCATTAACACTTGAGTGTTTTTATATTTTCTAGGCAGTAGTCATTGTTAGATATGTGGTTTACAAATATTTTCTTTCCAAACTGTATCTTGTTACGTCCTGCCAGTGTATTTCATAGAAGTAAAACTTTTAATGTAATTGAAGTTCAATTTATCAATGTTTCCTTTTATGGATAGTGCATTCGATATCAAGTCTAAGAACTCTATGGCTTAGGCCCTGAAGATTTTATACTTTTTCCCTAAATTTTTATATTTTTACATTTTACCCTTTTTTATATATGTACGTATGTATGTATATATATATATATATATATATATATATATATATATATGTATATATATATGTATATGTGTGTGTATTTTTGTTTATGGCTATTTCGTTGCTCCAGTACCAATTCCTCCAGCATCATTCTAACCAATCTATGAAATGATGGTTCTTTCTTCCATTGCATCGACTTTCCACTTGCCAGAAATAATTTGAGGATATTTGTGTGGGTCTATGCGTTTATCCTTCTGTCAATACCAGACAGTTATGATTACTGTACCAAAAACGTTTTTAAATTATGTAGACTGATTCCTTCTACTACATAATTCTTCTTTTCAAAATTGCTGAAATTACTGGTCTTTTCAGTTTTACATAAATTTTAGAATAAAATTTAGAATTTTTATATGAATTCTAGAATAAATTATATATATTTATAAAAACTGCTAAGATTTTAATAGAAATTACATTAAACTTTTATTAGAGTTAAGAATTGGTTGTAGTTAATAATTAAAAAGTTATTTGAATTATCCATTGCATATTGGGTAAGTTCTAGTTAGTGCTAACAATTTTCCTCTTAGCAATGCTTTAGCTGTATTCTACAAATTTGTGGCATTTTCATTTCCATTCAGTTCAATGTCTTTTTTTTTTTTTAATTTCCCTTGGGTGTTCCTCTTTGGTTTGTGGATTAATAAGAAATAAAGTTGTTTAAGACTCATAGGTACAGAGAACAAACTGATGATTGCCAGATGAGAGGTAGGTTGGGGAGCTGGGTGAAAAAGATGAAGGGATTAAGAACTACAAATTGATAGTTACAAAATAATCTCAAGGATGTAATGTACAGCATAAGGAATATAGTCAATAAAATTGTAATAACTAAATATAGTGCCAGGTGGGTACTAGACTAATCGGGGGATCTCTTCGTAAATTATATAAATGTCTAACCACTATGCTATACACCTGAAATAAATATAAAATAATATTGAATGCCAACTGTAATTTTTTTAAAAAAGAAAGAAATGACTTGTTTAGTTTCCAAGCATTTAGAGATTTTCCTGTTATCTATTTGTTATTGTTTCTAGTGATTTTATTGTCATTGCAGAACATACTCTGCATAATTCTATTTCTGTTGAGTGTGTTCAGGGTTGCTATATTGTACAGAATATGTTTTATCTTGATAATTTGTTTGGCACTTAGTAAGAATATGTATTCTCCTGTGTTTCAGTGAAGTATATTATAAATCTTGATTAGATCCCATTAGTTGGGGTGAGTTCTTCCATATTTTAGATTTTCTGTCTAGCAGTTCTATCAATTTTTAAGAGATAAGTGTGGTCTCCAACTATACATGTGTATTTGTCTGTTTGTTTCTCTTTTTAGTTCTATCAGTTTCTGCTTCACATATTTTCCTGTTCTGTTTAGAGCACAAATTTAGGATTAGTATGTCTCCTTGTATGTTAACCCTTTATCATTATATGGTGCCCCTTACTCTGATAAATGTCTTTGCTCTGAAGACTATTTCATATTAATTAAATTGAGGCTTATCTAATATTAACACAGAAACTCCTGTTTTTTTTATTATAATGTGCATATCTTTTTCCACCTTTCTACTTTAAAACTATCTCTATCATTTTATTTGAAGTGAGTTTCCTGTACATAGCATGTAGTAGAGGCATGTTTAGTAATTCATTCTGCCAATCACTGATTTAGTAATAATGTAATTATTGATTTGTCAGAGCTTGAGTCTGCCATTTTAGTTTCTGATTTGTTATCTCTTTCATTTCTCTTTTTTTTCCCTGCCTTTTTGTGGGATACTCAAACATTTTTAATATCATTTTTATTTATTGTAATATGTTTAATTGTAATTCTTTGAATAGATTTTTTACTATTTCCTCTAAGCATTACATTATATATACACAGCTTATCACCCACCACTGGTGTCCTTATTTCACCAGTTAGAATGAAATGTAGAAACTTTTCCTCGCCTTAAATTCTTTCACTCTCTTTTATTTATGATATAATTGCTTTAACACTTTCCTCTACTTATGTTTAGAAACCTAACAGTTTTATAAATTTTGTTTCAGCTGGCAAACATAAAAACTCAAGAAAAGAATAAAAGCCTAACATATATTCCCATATTTTTGCTTACTGTTTTCCTTCTTTCTTCACCAAGTTTCAAATTTTCTTTTTCATTTTCCTTTCTGTTTAGAGAATTTTTGTTAGCCATTCTTTAGAATGGGTCTGCTAGTGACAAATTGTCTTAATTTTCCTTCATCTGAGAATGTCTTCACTAACCTGTAATATCTAATTGATATTTTCACTGACTTTAGGTTTCCCTATTATTTTTTAGCACTAAAAAATATTGTGCTACTTTTTTTTAACTTTCATGGTTTCTGATAAGAAATTCACTGTCATTAAAATTGTTTTTTTCTCAATTAGTAATGTGTTGTTCCTCTCTGAATTTTTTAATACAGCTTTATTTTTATTTTAAACAATTTCAATTTAATATTTCAATTTATTAATAAGAAAACATTAAATGTTTACCTACCTACCAGAAGTTAGGTTCCATAATAAAAATCTTTTTTGTTGTTGTTCTCATTGTTGTTTTGTTTCTTTTGTTCTGTTTGCCACTGAGTGAAGTTTATTGTAAAACCTTGTGGGATGATGATGAGATAGGGCAGCCAGGGAAGAGAGAAAATCTGCTTATAAATACCTCAAAATGTTTTTAGATAATATAATAATTCAAAAATCAGCCAAGATTTATTTCAAGTATGTGTGCCTATATATTGTTTTGGGCTTAAACTGGGAGCTAATCTTCACTCAATAATATGTAATATTTCATGGTAGATTTTTTCTATCTTTGCAACATTCAATTCTTACTGAAAATTTAACATAGAGACTATGGTTACAAATATCCAAATATCTTTTTCCCATTATTACATTCTTTAAAATTAAAAGAATGGTCATGGAGCTGAGTTAGGAAACAGTGCCAACTTGACTTATTGGATATCACATTTAGTTTATCCTAATTTAGTTCATCCTATTTAGTTAATCTTAATTTCAACTCTGATGCCGACTGAGCTAAACAAGTTACTGTCAATTGTACAGTTATGTGAGGCACAATGAAGTCAAATTCTAGCAGAATTTCTAATCAGTTGCTAAATAGTAAATTCCCTTTATTTTTTTCATGAAATATAAAAGAAGTTTGCTAGGCCTCTGGTACATGTATCCTACTTATGGATGTATGTGGATCTATTTGCGGATTTTTATTTCTCTAGATCAATTATCTCATTGTTTTGTCTTTAAGAATTTTCTAACAACCTTAAATAGTACAAAATGACCTCAATTTAAAATGTATGACTTTTTCGCATTCAGATATATCATAGTACCAAATAATATTTATATTCTACCATAATTAGCTACTTAAGTCTCAAATTTGTAATATATTTTTAACAATTCTGTACCCATTTATCCATGTTATCCTAGTACAATGCATTTATTATGTTTTTCAATTACTATGATTTACTAGAAGATAAATTATTCTCTTATTTATTTGTATGGTCTGAAGAAAGTACTAAAAAAAATAAACCATTTAATATTGAATCAGTGTCAATGAGATTGAATATATCTGAAATTCTTCATGTCTTAAATCAATTTCATTATCTTCATGTAAAACATATCAAATTGAAATTTGCTTTATTGACATTAACATTCAACCATTTTCTTATCCTTAAAATCTTCTCTAGCCTTCCATTATGAAGTCAATCCATTAATTTTGTTATTTTTTAATGTATGTTTAACATCCAAACTGTCATTTTCTTTAAAATTCTCAATACCCTAGCTCAGCATCTGTTTATGTTTTACCTGAATCATTGCATTCATTTCTCACTGATTGCTATGTCTCTAGCCTATTCTCTTCTAATATTGTATATCTTTTTAAAAATTACTTCTCATGGTAGATTATTTGAAAATATATTTAAAACAAGTCCTCTCATCCTTGTGTGCAGCCCTTTTGCAATGAGATTTTAGCACTCTTCACATTAATGCTCTGTTCCCCTGTGCTTAAATCTGGGCTCATAATGTGACATATTGTTTTCATATAAAAGCATTCACAAATATTTTTAAAAATGAAAACAGGTTTACCAAAAAATGGCCTTCACTGAGCATAAAGAGATGTAGCAGAGTGATGTTTTGAAACTTTCAAGTTCAAACCTCAACAAATCTTGCAGCTTCTGCTTTTTCTCCCTTGGTACATAATGCTGCTATGTGAAGAAGCTCAGACTAGCTTTCTGGAGCTAAAAAATCATATGGAGCAGAGACAGACTGACTCAGCCATAGCCTTCAATACCAGTTGGCCTTGTTTTGGGCCACCATTTAATGGTAATTGCATGAATGCTCCCCAGAAAGACCAAAAAAAGAACCACCAAGTTGTGTCCAGGACAAATTACTATCCCTCATAATCATGAGCAAATAAAATGGTTATTGTTTCAAATGCTAAGAAAAGGTGCAGTTTTAACCAATAGATAGATAAATAATGCAGAAACTGGTGCTCAGAACTGGTTGTTGCCCTAATAAAAATCTAAAATTTGTACATTAGCTTTGAGATTGACAGTAAATGGTTGCCATTGGCCAAGCCCAGTATGGCATCCAAATAGTTGATGAAGGCTGGTAAAAAAATGTTTAAGTCCAGAGAAAGGACAATTGATGTTATGTACTAGTGAACAGTTGATAAAACAGTTATAGGTGATGATCTGCAAGGTGATCTACAGATCTACAGGTCAATGGGTGCTTCTATTTACTATAAAACACTGTGAGTGATGAACTGAAAAAGAAAATATAAATTTTCCAATAGAGTAAAAAGGAAGTGTGGAAATTCCTACTATTTTCTAGTTTGGAAAATAACACAGTTCTTTCTAGATACTCTAAGCTGCAAGAAAATTTCAAAGTAAGAAATGGTGTCTCCATAAATATCAAAACCTAGTTCTGGCTATGAAAAGTGTTAATGAAGATATCAGAAAGATTTAAGGTGATGCTGAGTAGACATTCTCAAGTAGGTGAAAGGCTTCTGAGAATATTAAGGATATTATTCCATACCATCCAGATATGCCACCAATTAGAAAGAGCCCAGTCTCCAAAAAAAACCTCTAATTTTTACCTAACAAAATAATTTCTAACCTGATACATAGAAAACTCTCAGTGTTTATAAGGTAGGTTTACAAATGCAACTTTAAAAAATCAAAAATGTTCAAAATAAAAGAAGTCATTATGCCTTCAAGCTTTTATGAGGTAGAAACTGCCTGAGAAAATTATTCACCTTTAAATAAATTACAGGGCATGTTTTGTTATGAATAGGAAAATAAATGTCTTAGAGTCTAAAGCAAAGAATATGATAATTTGCTGAGAGTTAAGGAAAGTCATGAATCAGAGAATAACATCAGAGAATAAGGACTTCATTCTCATTAAGAAACAGTTTCTCTTCTTAAAGTGGGGGAATCTGGCATCACGTGCCTGGCTGGGTTTCAGAACTGTCGTGCACCAATTTAGTGCTGCCTTCTGAGAATTTCAGTGAAAGCCAGAGAGAATGAGAACACAAGGAGCAGAAATAAAGACTCAATTTATGCTCTTACACCAACCTGTAGAGCCCTGATGATAGCCATGTGATTGATGCCAGAAAAACTCTAAAAGAAAAAAAAATACAAAACAAAGGCTAAACCCAGACTAAATCATTGGGTCACAGAACTGTGAACAAAAAATGATTCTTATTTGAAATGACTAAGTTTCGATATGGTCTATTATGCTGTTTCTTTACCCAAGATAATGTACTACTGCACTATTTCTTACATCATTCATTTAAGTCCTAAGTCAGGTACCTGATAATTCACATATATATTACTACTTTTTTAAACTATACCCTTTTTTTTTTCAACAGCCTTCCAAAATGTAATGGTTATTTAATATTTCAAATAATCTTTTAAGGTCATTATCATACTCAGTATTTTATTAATTTTTGGTTCAATCATCCAAAGACTGTTTTCAGATGTAGTTAAATGTCACATCATTTACAATTCTACTCTGACTTTGTAACTCACCCGTTTGTGAAAATATACTTAACATGTTGATAATCATCTTCATCAGTCTGATAAAATATATAACTTATATGAATGTCCAGTTTATTGAACTCATAACCTTTGAATTAGTGTCAATAAAATATATCTACACTTGAATAGGTTAAAGGAATTCTTTTGAGTTAAATCTGCTACATTCTTCTTATAACAACTATATTCTCTTAAATTATTTTTTTACTATGCACTGAATGTTTCTTCTTCCTTTCCATCATGCAATTAGCCCTAATTTTTATTCGACTTTGACAATGACAAAAGAGTCAAATTTCTGGGTTTTCTTAACTGGCTTTATATTGATGGTATTTAAGCACTGCAGAAATAGAGAAGCACTAGTTTTAGAACCTCTACTGTATCAAATTATTATCTACTGCAGTCCATTGACTTTCATAAAGAAAAACTTCCTTTAATAAGAACAATAAGTAACCTGCAAGTTGGTAAAAGCCATTTTTTAACTAAATCATGACGATGGAAATAAATTCTTACATGGTTGGTGAAGTATATTGTTTATAGTAAGACAGATGCTTTCTCAAGGTTATTAAAAAAAAAAGAAAGGCAGCCTTTTTTCTGTTTCTATTGATGGGTTTATCCAACCATAAAAGATGAATTTCTTTGTATTTACCATTTCATTCTACTGATTATTACTAACACAGTGAACTGGTAAATGCAAATTCTAATTTGAATATTGTTGAGAGCAAATTAAAAACAAAGCTTGATAGTTTTTTAAGTCATTAAAATAAAATGAAAAATACAGCTTGTAAAAATACTTCATTAAACAAAAAAATAGATAAAATATCATATATAAATAAGCACTGAAGATGGAAGCTTACGAGACTATATTACACAAAAGTAAAGGAAATGACTTTGTAGATTTTCAATCTTAGAATGAGCAGCCAGAAGACAGCAATTAAAATGTTGGAGGCTGTTATGAACAGACTTAAAATATGGCTTCCATAGAGGTATTTCATAATAATGCCTTTGATTAGTTGTAATCCAGCTATTTGAATATTTTGAAGATCATTCTTCAACTGTAAAACAGAAATATCTAAGAGAAAAATCAGCAGGGAATTCAAATATCAATTATAATTTCTTTTTTTTTGCTAAAAACCCTAGATTGTAAAAATGACATGTTTATTAGAATTCTCCTCTTCTGTGAATTTTTAGATAAAATATTATATTTCAAATAGAAAACATTAGATATTATACTAGAGGAACAAAAGTATTAATATTTCATTATAACTTCCAATTATCCATAGTAATAAATGTTGGTTTGGGGAAAGTCCACACATAACTTGATTGATGAAACCAGCCTTCTCTTTTCAAAATAATTTGAATAACTACTATGAAAAAATCACATAGTAGATACATAGGTTTTGCATCTTATCTTAAGAGATTAGTGTTCCACAGCTAAAATGCAAATAATAACTTCTTCACAAGGTGGAAGAATACAATATAATTAATTTATACTGATATGCACATGTTCTATAATCACTATACATCTCTTAGAAAAATTAAGTTAACAATTAGGAAATTGTTGACTCTGTTTGTATAAAGGAAATTGGTATTTTATGTGTACTATAAAAGTACTATAAAGGAATTAATGCTTATTACTCTTTTGCATAATTTTGGGGTGACTTAAATGTTCCTGGAAGCCAGAAATAGTCTCTCTCTCTAAGGCAATTTGGAATATTTAATATTTGTAAATGTGAAATATATTTTTTTTTATTTTTGAATGTCCATCACCAGGAATTAAAGATATTTTATAAATGATAAAGTAGTAATTGCAATGTGTGAGCAAAATACAGTACTCTATTTTTCAAGATTTACTACCAATAATAATGAAATATAGTATTGACAGTGATATTTTATTTAGGAGTGATACATAATTATCATTTCACCAACATTTCATGATCAAATGATCAGCCTGAGAAAGTTCTATGGTCCAGAATGACCCTTCGTTCATTGAAATCACTCTAGGAAGGAGAGCTGAGAAATTACTGGGAAATGAGAGCTGGTCAAATTAAATCAACTTGGAGTTAAGAAAAGCTCTAAAATAATGGATTTGGCCCTAAAAGATTTAACTAGAGAGTATTGATAGAATTTAGCCAAGGGGAAGAAAGTTATTCCAATTTAAAAGATTTGAGAATTAGTTATTATTCCCTCTTCTGTTCTCCTCACTTGATTTCTCTGTTGACATTTTGAAGTCTCATTTTATGTTTCATCTCTCTTCTCCCTTCACCCATTCTAAGTCCTCTAGACATAATAAATGGAGCCAAACTATATCTAGGAAGAAAAGTACAGATGATTAATAAATATAAAAATGATGTTCAATGTCATTAACAAATTTAGGTAAGTAAATTATAGAAAATATTTTCAGGGATTTTTTGAAGGTAATAAGATTATAAAGCATTCCAAAAGATTGCATTTTGTCTCATTCTGATTTCCAAGGTGGAAAAAGCTTACTATGTAGATATAAAAATAAATAATAATTCAGATTTTAAATTTATTAGTGAAAATATTTTTATCATATCGAAAACATATCTGTATTTCATTGTTTTAAAAGTTACTGTATCAGGCAACAAAACAAATTTAAAAAGACATAGGAAAACTTTGGTGGTGTTAGACAGATTTATTTTCTTGATTGTGGTGATGGTACCACAGATGTTTGAATAAACACATTGTTGCTCTATGCCAAACATTGTAGAAGTGTTGAAAATGCAACAACAAACAAAACATTGTCTGGCATTAAAAGAATAAGCAAATTTGTAGAAGAAATTAAGAAGATAGGAAAATAAAATCTATAATCTATGTCTGTAATTTATTTGTTTAAATGTATATAAAAAGTATAACTAATCCACCAGGAGAAGTTGAAAAAGTTGGGCCATAGAAATAGACATCTGAAATTGGTTTTAAAGAATGTATATGAGCTTATTAGGTAAAGAGCAGGGAGGGTAATCTCTCCCAATTCATAACATCTGAAAATAAAATTTTACCCGTTAAAATGTTAGCCAATTGAATATGATTGATAGTTGTTATTGTATTCAAGTATTTAGTTTTGAGTTTGGAACAGCATTGTCCTTAATGTACTCACTCTTTCAGACATGATTGATTTATATCTCCCCTCTGTTTGGAATTTTTTTAAGCTTATGTGGTAAAATAATATACCTTTGCATAAAGCTATTGACAAAGAACTCACCTAAAGTGTTATGTTGTCAGGAATCATGTGGTTGAATGAAACAGCTATTAAATAATCATGTAAATATACACACCTTGCTACTTAAATAAAGTTTTCAATATATTGATGGAGGGAAAAAAATGCTACAAATTGGTCTTTTACATGATCCCATTAAAAAAGCACATACAACAATAAAACATTTAAAATTTTTTAGTTTATGTGTAAAAATATTAGGATAAATATACTCCAAGGTTTATCTTGGAGTACTGACTTTATGGTTGCCTTTTGTCTTTTTGCTAGAGGCATTTTTTTATTATTATTCTCCAATGAATCGTTTACTAAACATACACATACATTTTAAAAAAGAATTACATGATTTTTATATGTCAGTAATTAAAAAGCATAGGGAAATGATAATGATGCAAGATTTGAGATAGAAAAGTATGTAATTATGAGAAAAAAATTAATATGAGGAAATTATGACTCAGATCATTCCTTAGCCTTGAAATGCATTCTTGAGGTAGATTTGGAGATCTCTTAATGAAAATTTAAGGACTTTATTGCATTATTCCAAGTAGCTTTCTAACGAGTTCTTACCCTTTTACTATCTAAATAATTCCATGCCATCAAAAATGTTATTTAACTTTTCTGTGACCCAGTTTCCTCAGGTTTTAAATGTAAATTTAAAAAACTCTTTATAGGTTTGCTGTAAAGGTAGGATGTAATAATATTTTAAATTATACAGATTCCTTGTAGTGAGTAGCTACTTCTTTCTCAAAATGCCCTGCTCTCCTGGCAACAAAGTGACCTGTCTGAAGAAACTAAAGCATCCGGTAATATCTAATCCTTTGCCTGCTTGGTGCACAGATATCTGTGTGGTAAAGAAGTGGCAAATGATGGAACTGAGTCTAAGTTTAAAAGTTTTAATTGATACAGGGGGGAAAAAAGGTTCAATATCAACTCAGATCTGAAAACTGGAAGCAATGTCTCAGTGTTCAGAACAAGTAGGAATGTCACTTAACTAAAGACTAAGAACTGTGTATTGATTCTTAAAGAAGAAGCTTCTGTTTTACTACGTTTTAATATGAGCAGATAAAAACAAGTCTTTAAGATCCAAAGAGATTAGAAATATCAAGTATGTCTCAATCAGCAGATATCAGTAGCGTCAGAGGACCAAAGTGTTCTGTCAATATTATCTCTATACCATTTCTCCAGTCTGTCTCCTATTACTGCCTTATTCTAAGCTATCACAATCTCTCACCTGGACAAATACAATAGATTCCTTTCTGGTCTCTCTCATTCCTTTTTTTATTCCAAACTCAATGCATTTTCTGTCCTGCAGTTTGTATCCTAAAATATATCATCCATTATGTTTCTGTACTCTTTAAATCTTTTTAGTAGATTCCTGCAGTTTCAAAGATTAAGGTCACCAAAGCACTGAACTATTTGTAGCTGGTTTACCACTTCAGCCACACCTCCCTCCCCTCTCTGTGAGGTTTCTAAAAAGCACCCCTCCCAACCCTTCATGGTTGTTATTCACCTTCCAAGTGTCCCATATTTGTGCCTACCTTCAAGCCTTGATAAGTCCAGTTTCCTTCTCTAAAGCTAATCCTGATCCTTAGCCATCCCTGATGAATACCTCTAAGTCTCTAATCTTGATTTTAAAGAGCACTTTCCAGAGTAAGTATTTCCTAACACCCTTGATCCCCATTGCCATGTCAGATACCCTCATATTTACCAGTGATCTGAAGTGCCCACTTTAAGTCCTAAAAAGATTTTTGTGCATCATTAGTAGTGTTACCTTTCTATTTAAATTATATGAACACAGCTTATTCCAAAACAAAACATTTGGGGAAAATGTTAAAATGCACAGGCTTGAGACATCTCAGCCAGCGTGTGTCATAGAATGTTTTGGTTGTAGAAATACAAAACTTTTGACCAAATTTTTTTTCTGCTAATTAGTATTACTTTATGTGTGCAGATATTTGAAATGAAAATGAAAAGTGTTGATTAGTACAGTCACAATTCAAATATTTGAATTCAGTATTTCCCATCCTGATATTTTGAATAAAGAAGAGAGAAAATGGACAAGTGGATTGGGTAAAAAGGTCATTGCAACCCAGATATTAGCTATGATTAATTTCTACTATTTAATAATTTCATATTAACTTGTATTTTTATATATTTCCTCTTTTTAATTCTGTAGCTTCTATTATATTGAGTTTTAAAATTTATATTTCTGGTGTCAACTGTTTTCTTTTTGAAAAAAAAGTGTATTTTATTTAATTTTCTTTCTTCTATGTTTTCTCACTCAAGTATGTCTGTAAGTTGCATTTGCTATGATTTATCTTCTTTATCTCATTTTATTTTTCTTAACCCCAGGGTTATTAAAAACTAGCCCTACAAAAATTTCAGGTGTATCAAAACCAAAAAAAAAAGTACTAGGGCTACATAGAAAATAATTTTGTTTTCACTTTCTTTACCAAGTTAAATCAGCACTCCCAGGAAATCACTTTAGATGTTAATACATTTCCTATGTTTTGCTATTTGTGAAACTGAAACTGAGAAGGCTATCTAAAAATTCAGCAACATGATTCAAAGATCATGAATCAATTTCATAGTTGAGTGAAAAATGTAACAGTTTCTAAAACTTATGATAAAAGAAACACTTGATAATTATTGGTCCCTACCAAACATTTAATTATTAAAATTGACATTAGTCCTACAACTTTATTTTTCTTCTGCACAAAAATCAATCTTTATGCAAAGAAGAAATCATACCTGTTTATATCACAAAATTCCCAAATATTTTAGAAATAATTTCCTGGTGAAATGAAGCTAACACACTTAAGCTTAACAGAACACATCTTCTATCCATTTATTTTCACTAAGAATTGTGGGGGAAGTTGATGCTTTGGAATCCAACATTTTAAAATAGGCTATATGAACTGCAATTAAAATTTTGCTGTCTCTTTATCTATTATTATCCTCAATTAGAAAAAAAAAACACTTAGGAGATTTGCAATTTAATCTATTTTAGTGAAGAATGTACTTCTCATAGACATGAGGTTAAAATAAATGAGGCAAGTGCTAGGAGAAAGCTAGAATGATATCTCTTTTACTACTTACAAATAGAATAACTGAGAATGCTTTTTCAAACTGCTGAACAAGCAAGAATTTTACCAACTTGTTGTATAGTCTACTGATTAAAAAGAATTTCTCCACATAAGCACTCATTTGTAATGTTAGCCAAGGTATTTCCATACATTTCAAGTTGTACTTTAAGCACCCTGCCAAAGACAGGCAGAACACATAAAGTCCTGTTGTTGACTTCTTGTTTATAAAAAAAAAAAAACACAGAGTCTTTTTTGAATATTTATTGGAGTGTTGTGTGGTTTCAAGAGACAAATGGGTGATTCATTTGGCATGAAAGAAGACACTGATCAATAAAACATTCTTTGCTCCTGATTTAAATTCATTCTAGCAACTTCAGCAAAGCCCAGTTATGATAACATTTATTAAATTCATTTATTGTTAATCAGCAAAATTTTCTAACTTTGGTTTATTGCTTATTTACAGTTAATATTAAAGACACAATTCACAACAGAATTTTGAAAAGTAAAGACATCATATTTTTTAATCCTTAAAAAGAGAAATTACATTTAAATGGCACGTAAGGTGTTCTAGAATTCAACAAATGCAAATTAAGCATTTTCTATACATTACATATATATTTACATATATATATGTATGTATTTCTATATATGCAGGCAAAAAATGGTGGAGAGTTTATAGTGCAAAAAGAAGAGTGACATGTAAACAGCCATTTTTAACAAAGTCATGAGTGTTACAATGGACATCTATTTAGACAGAGTAGAGAAAAAGTTTTACAGTTTATTGATAGAAAAAAATCATGAGATGGTGAGCTTTAAAATAAGTAAATGTTTATATGTGTTTGAGAAGAAAGAAATGTGAAGCCATTTTAAATACTGTGCAATTTTGTGGGTAGACATCTTTATACATTGAAAACATTTGTTATATTAACTAATTTCTGTGA
This sequence comes from Macroglossus sobrinus, assembly GCA_004027375.1. Classification (NCBI taxonomy): domain Eukaryota; kingdom Metazoa; phylum Chordata; class Mammalia; order Chiroptera; family Pteropodidae; genus Macroglossus; species Macroglossus sobrinus. Next base: position 55,952 of record PVKZ01002845.1, on the reverse strand, counting down.
ATTCTGAGATAGACTGTATGGCCTAAAAAAAAATCAAGTGTTAAATTCAGTTCTATTATTTTCCCAGTTTTAAATAAATGAAGTGTTGTATACTATTTCATACTTTCTTATTTTGGTTTGACATAACTTTAAAATAGACTAGTAAGTTGCAAAGAATGTATCACTCTTTCTTATTTAAATTAAAATTCTTTTATATGTTTTTAGTTTTGTCTCTGCATTTGCAAAATTGATTTGTAACAATTTTGCTCATTTAGAATAACTTGAAATTAAATTAAAATTGCAATATTTATTTATGTATATATTTATTTATTTTGCTGAGGTATTATCTAAGAGATTTGCTGATTTTGCATTTTATATGCTTAGCCAGGAATAAAACAAGACATTTTCAAAGCATGTATTTCTTTTACACTCTCAATGCTTTCTCTTCTTTCCTCTATGCATAGTTGTTTATGTATTTATAGAAAAGAGAAAAAAATATGTTTTTCCACTTTTATTTTCTTAATAAAATTCTTGTGGATAAATTTTCTACTATATTATTATAAAGATCTTATTTAGCCAAATTTTTTTTAACTCTCTACCACATGTCCAAAGCATAAACACCTTTTTATTACTCAATACTTCAAAGTGAAAAAAAATAAAATCAATAAAATAACACACACAGTAACAAGTGATTTTAAGGAAGACTACAAATTTTCAAGAAATACAAATTAGTTATCGGTTAATATTTGACAATTCATGAAGCTAATGTTAGTATTATCTAACTTAATTATAGTTAAAATATAAAGATATTTTTTATCTTGATTATTGCCAGCTAACAGTTTTTCTAAAGCCTTATATTATTGTGGTGATCATCTGTTGATTTTGTTTTTTGAACTTTTCATATTTTCTTTTGGAAATTAGACTCTCTACTCTTCTCAATTTAACATTTGAGGTGGGGCTAACCTTACCACCACTCTACCACAAGTGTTAGATGAAAGCTTGGCCTTTCCTTTCTGCTAACTCCACCTGACATACTATAGATCAATTAAAATAAAGACTGCAGTCGAAAAATCAAGAGATGGCTGTAACTTGGAAAAGCAATGGAAGAATTAGAAAAAATCTAAAAGAGCAAAGGTGTGTCATTAGAGACCAACCCTAAGATCATCCACACCCTGTATTTCCAACTACTATATACGGATATGAAAGAGAGAATGTGAAGAAGGTCGATAGAAAAAATAAATAAATAAATTCATTTGAAGTATAATATTGATGGAGAGCTCTACAAATTCCCTAGACCACCAGAAAGTCCAGGTGGGTCCTAGAGCAAATTAAGCCGGAAACATTGCTGGAGGCAAAAATGACACAACTGACCTGTCTTACCTTAAGCACATCATAAGAAGTCAGGGTTCTTTGGAAAAGATAATAATGCTGGGAAAAATAGAAAGCAGCAGGAAAAAGGAAGACAAAATATGAGATGATTGACTCTATAAATTAAAGCCACAGGCATGAGTCTACAGGAGCTGAGCAGGGCCAGCTCTGTGGATGTCACTCATTCACAGTGATGCCAGGAGTCAGAGCCAACTCAGTGGTATGGAACACATATGGATGTGTAACCAAAACAAGGTGACTCAGAGTCCATTATAAGGCTTTAACAGAATTTTTTTAGAAAATCAAATATGTCTTTCTGCTAAAGATGCTGAGCTAATATAAATATGACCTGAAGATGTTGGTGGTGGTTGTGGCAAAATAAAGAGTGGAAAATGCCTTAGGGTAAAGCTAATAATATAGGAGAAAGCACATTTCAGAGATATTTACATCAGAGTATCAAGTTTTGTGCACATTTGAAAATTGCAATGCCAGAATTGAGCTTGCCCATTGCATATTTCTGTATCAAAGGCCTTAATTTAACAAACATTCTTTAGGTGACTATATATTGTGCCAGATAATATTCAACATAATTGTAACAAAGTGATAAATAAGATACACAGGTGTCCTTCATATATTCTCTAATGAAGAGGGACAGATACAGAAGCAAGTTCATTAAGATTTTGAAATAAGAGGTGAACATGTTCAAAGTACAGAAAGAAAGTCTACAATGAAGACAGTAAACAAAACAATGTAAAGAAAATCAAAAAAAGAAAAACTATATAAAATTTAATTATTTTTAGATTTTCAAAAGGTAATCATAAAGCAATACTTTTAGAGGATGCATTCTCTGTGAAAGGAGGAGTTTTAAAAAAACATACTGAGGCATGAACAGCAGAATTCATGTAAAAAAGTTCACAACTGTTTAATTTTTTTGCATGTTACTATACCTCTAGAAAAAACTTTGTGTATAACTTTTTGATTTACTTATTTTACTAGTAAGTAATTGAATACTCAGAATACCTAGACACCTTTTACATCAAAAAAGTTATCAAACTCATATTAATCATTATAAAATAGAGAGCTCCAAAACCTGCTTATATAAAATTTATACTGGCAAACAAGTAAGATTTGTGGAAAATAACATATTAGTTTCTGTAGTAACTTTCAGAAGTACAATTTATAGATTTACAAATAAAGATGTTTTTCTTACTAACAGCAATTGAAGATGACAATTTTGATTCATAGGATGGACAACTATATACATGTTTGAAGAGTAGTTGTAAATAAGTACACTATTTCTATTTCATGGTCTGTAAGCAAAACACAAGTTTAGAAAACAAAGTTGTTGTAAAGGAGTCTACAATATTTTGTTTATAAAACTGTAATTAATGGAATATGTTATAGCTAAATTAATTATTCTAGAAAGTATATACTAGGATATATTTGATGCCTCATAATATCATTGTCAATAAAATAATAGTCATTTATTATATTATTTATTAAAAAACAAATTATAAAGGGTTATTATCATATTAGCAGTGATAATCCTAGGCATCAAATGTTATTTAGTATATATGGTTAGTTGTGTTGCCAAATTTTAAAATTTATTATTTTTTTCATATTAATTTATCTAGTAAAACAAGCTATAAGTTACCTTAGAAATTAAATGGCTAATGGACTTAGCAATAGGCAATTCAGAGAAATGTAATTCTGTCTGTCCTTTATAAATAGAAATGAAAGAATATGTGTTCCATTCTTAGTGTTTGGAGCTCATGTTAATCATGTATTATTTTCTGATGATCTTTATTCTTTAATTCATTGCTACTATTAGAAATCAAGAGTAAGCCTGTTAATTAAAAACTAACAAACAAATAAATAAGCATTTGGGGCAATAGGTTAGCATTATCTCCAACAGAAATTAGGTACTCTCATTTTTTTATAATACTTAATTCTAAAATCAGCCATAAATATAGTAGAAATGATCAATCTTTGTCCTCCAAAATTTAAAGCATAGGCTTTAATTTTTTCTTTTAATAATTATTTTTAATTTTTGCTTTGAATTAGAAAAAATATTAAGTTAAACAATTTAGCACAATCAATGTTACTTGATAAATTAAGTATAATTAGTGTGCCAGTATTTTTATTTTACATGTAGAAATTTATAACCTATATAAACCTATAGCCCACATAATTATTATTTCAAATTGTAGATGATTTTTACAAACATTTATTAAAGCATGTAATATATAGCAATGTTTTTAAAATTACAAAATTAGACAACATAGAAGAAACACTTTTTTTCTGACATTCAGCAACAGAAAGAGTAGCATTATAATCACTGAAAAGAGAAACAAAGTGCATTCTATTCTTACCTGGAAGCCATTTTCCAACACTTTGAGTAGAAGTTATTCTCTCTATGTAGGCATGTGTATAATATAAAAACATATAAAAGTGTGTATATATAGGTGTGTGTGTGTGTGTGTGTGTGTGTGTGTGTGTGTGTGTGTTTAAACAATTCTACTCAATATGTTGAAAAATACAATATCTGAAATAAAAAATTCACTGGGTGGAAATAATAGCATAGGAAACACTGGAGAATAAAATATTAGTGAACTTGAATGCATACAAATAGAATCTACTGAAAATGAATCAATGACAGAACTGTGACTGAAATTAATACACAGATCTTCAGTTACATGTCATAAAATATCAATTGGTTTATAATAAATCAAAGTGGAAGCATATCCAAAACATATATCTCTAACAATGGCTAAAATATTTCAAATCTGATAAAAACTAAACCCCAAATATCCAAGCAGTTCAATAAATTCCAATCGATATAAATGGAATACATATATCCACATGCAAAAACAATCCATCAAAAATCATCAAACAGAAATTCCTAAGCACAAGCGATAAAGAGAAATTAAGTGCCATCAGAAGGAAATGACTGATATATACACAGGAACATGGATAAGTTGTAGGTCAGACTTCTTATCTGAATATATGCAAGTCTATTCTTCAAAAATTTCAGACTCAGGTATCTTCATGAAATAAAAATCCTACACAATTTTCTTTAGAAAACTAGAGAAGATCAAATATTTTCCAACTTATTTTATAATGGCAACATTGCTTTGCTACCAAAACAAGATAAAAACATCATAAGAAAAAACCACTGAATACTACCTTAATAAATATAAATAAAAAATCCTTAAAACCATATTAGTAAATCAAATAAAAATATATGAGATGAATAATCTGTCAAGTGTAATTCAATACAGATTTAACATATGAAAAGTTAATGAATGTAAGTATTCATATTAATAGAATAAAGGAGAATACTATAAGATCCTCTCAGAAAATATGGAGAGATGATTTGACACTATTAAAACCTGTTTGTGGCTAAAAAAATTATCAAAGTAGGAACAGAAGAGTGATTTGTAAACCTAGTAATAGGTATCTATGAAAAATTTATAGCCAATATCATACTTTAATGGCTAAAAATCGCATGCTTTCCTCATAAGTTTCAGAAATGGCAAGGGTGCCCACTCTTACCATGTCTATTCACTATTGTACTGAAGGTAGCAACCAGTGGAAATAGTCTGAAAACAAATTAATTAATAAATACATTAAGATGTAAAGAAAGAAATAAAAATATTGTTATTGCAGATTACATGATCAGGTAAATGGAAAATCCTAAAAATTATTCTTAAGATAATTGAATTACTAAATATCTTTAAGACCACAGGATATAAAGCAAATATATAAAAATCAATTGTTTTTCTACATGACTGCAACAAAAAAATCTTAAAATATTATAATGGAAACCTTGATACCCAAAGTAAAAGAGAATAGTCAACCTAGATGATAAAAATTTGAATAAATATTTTATTTTCTGAGTACACTTACTTTCTTTGGTAGACAGACATAAAAGTAACTAAGTATGAGGTAAGCATATATTAAAGCAATATAATTACCTCAGAACTAATAATTACTAAAACATCAGTGGCAATAAACAATTTTCACACATAGAACACTCAGTGTTTGTGGCTTTCATTCATGTTTTAATGTTGTAATTCAAGCATTTTTTTTTTAGAGCTTCAGATTTCTTGTATGCAGCTAATGAATATGAAAAGGAAAAATATAATGCAATACACTTCATAAAATTTCATGGCAAGTGACATAAATGATACATACCGACTCAAGTTTTTTTTTTTTTTCAATGGTGGAATCTAGTTACATGGTTACATCTATATGAGAGGAGCTACCTACCTTTAGGGGATACCTCCTGTCAGGGCAGTGCATTTCTGCAAAAATTCTACACAATAGCATGGGTGGCTGACCATCTCTGTTACAGTCAAATGGTGAGAAAAGTGATTGGGCAATATTGAGTAATACTGTACAATTCACATACAGTATTATTCTGTGGGTGGATTTTGAAATCTCATCCCAACTGTCTTTAGTGTTAATTAATTCTGTTTAGGAGTCTTTATAAACACAAGAAGGGATGTGTTTATAAAGATTTGTTGCTTCAGTGCTGGTTTACACTAGATGTTAGTGACAATTTAATAGGTGTTATAAATTGAAGCATATTTCATGTCTATGGGTTTGGTGAAAATTTTGATAGCTTAAGAGAAGACAGAAAGAGATGTATCATACTTATCTAAAAGGATCAAGTGATGCCCATGTATATTTCTTTAATGACTTCTTTAATTGAAGTCATCAGCTATAAACATACAGTGACTATAAAATAAATTTGTGTTTTATATTCAATAAGAGGGCAACATTTTCAGAAAACTCACTCTGATAATTAATCTTATGTGTAACTTGTTTGGGTGAAAAGACACCCAGACAGCTGGTAAAACATTATTTCTTGGTGTGTTTATGAGAATGTTTCCAGAAGAGATTAACATTTGAATCAATAGACTGAAGATCTATCCTCACCACTGGATGTGGATGGGCATCGTCCAATTCACTGAGGGCTTGAATAGAACAAAGGGGCAAAGGAAGGGCAAATATGCTCTCTACTTGAGCTAGGGCAACCATCTGTTGCTGCCCAGGCCATAGATGCTCCTGGTTCTTTGGATGCAGACTGGGACTTACACCATTGGCTCCCCTAGTTCTCAGGCCTTTGAGTTTGAACTGTAACTATGCCATTGGCTTTTCTCAGCCTCTAGTTTGCAGATAGCAAATCATGGGACTTCTTATCCTCTGTAATTATGTCAGACAATTCCTCAAAAGAAATCACTTTCTGTATATCCATATTCATCCTACCGGTTCTGTTTTCTGGAGAACCGTAACTAATACATACCATTATTTCTTTATTATTTCTAAAGAATCTTATTGGAATAGAATGAAAAGATATATAAAAAATAATTGCCTTTTAAAATGTTTCCCCAAATTTTCTACAAGACTCTGTAAGCTATAAGATTTAACTTTAATTTTAAATACATAGAAAATAATCATCATCACGGGGGCAAGAAGCAGATATTAACTGACTGGTGAAGAAACATGCTGATGATGTGTTGCCTGATAAGTCCCATGACGTATGTATATAATTTTGTGAAGGGGAGTAGCCCATGAGAGACAGACAAAGAGGGAAACACAAACTGTAAAATGTGTAGACATATGTAAAAGCTCTTGTAATATTAAGAACAGATTTCTATAAAAATCATATAAAATAAATAGTCATTTATTTTTAGGTTATTTTTTTCTAAAGGTAGAAATTCCAGACAGGTGTACAGTAGTCATATGTGCATTCTGCTCTCTTTCTGGGACCTAAAAGCAGTATTCTTAAAACAAAGATTTATTACAACTATTCAATTATAAGATATGATAAACAAAGGACCCACATAAACAATGGCAGTAGACAAAGTCTCATACTGTTCAATTAGGTCCATGTTTATTATTAACTTTTCAGTTTGTGTAAGTAAAATAGATTATGAAATTTAGAAGTATGTTATGTTACTATATACACAAAAGTTCATTGTTAAGGTAAATTTTAAAAGGTGAGATTGTTTATAAGTTTTAGCAAGTTACTCCATAAATTTCATATTACTCTCAATAACCAAATAAATAACTTGCTGAAAACCATGTAGTATAATCATTATTTTAAAGAAATCATGGAAAAAAATTACACTCTTTTCCTAGAGTTTGAAGCCATCTTAATATTATATTACTTTCTTGTTTTTGCAAGGTTTTTAGGTCTGTATATATGAAACATTTCCTTGTAGTGCTTTGTAGTATTTTAATCTGTTCAATCTGGGCTATTCTGAAAAGGTTAGTAAGGTAAGATATAGTAAAGATTGATCCCTTTTTACGGATCATTAATTGCCTCTTATTGCAACTGCTGGTTAGATCCAAAGGTTCTTTCAACTGTGTTGTGGTGAAATAAACTGTGAGATATATTTGTGGAGAAAGGATGATTATATTTAGCATTTCATTCTATGGCGCCATTTCTAAAGTACATTTTAGTAAATCTAACATCACTGATTTTCAACCAACTAATTGACAGTCATTCTACTAATGTTTCTCTCAATTTTATAATGTGCATAAGATTGATGCTCCTTCATTTTGTTCTAACTTATTTATGTGTATAATTGCAGGTTATGAAGACATCACCTATCCACTAATTTATCTTTTCCTTGTGACAAGTTTCAATAAAAAGAAAATCTTTGATTACATATGCTGAAAAAAATTAATAAATAAAAAAGTGTTTTGATATGTAAATTTCTAATGAAGAAAAATCTTTGATTCTATTAAGTGGTTCACCAGCTACTTAAGACAAATAGACTATTTTTTAATGTATCAACTTTTTAAAATAAGTTGATGTTTTTGACATTGTGGATACAGTTATCTTAAAAATGAAGTATAATTATTATTCTTGCCATTATTTATAATAATGACACGATAATAATATATTTCCTTCAGTAATAAAAAGTAGATTGATACATTAGTTAAGCAGATAACATAAATTATATGAGAAATATAAAAGTAAAATTATTATGGGCACATGAAAATGTTCAGAAATGTAAATTATAAAAATATGGCTAGGGTTGCTCCAGTTTTGTTTTTATATCTTTTAACAGTAAAAAAGTTAAAAGAAAATCTTAATAGTTACACAAATTACTGCAATCATAATATAGAAACCTTCCTACTCAAAAGAAAAATATCTGTCATAGAAAAGGCAAAGTAATTTCTTCTCAACTTTCTTCCACTACAGTACTTTTTGATGAAACGAACAGTCTACTCAATAATATTAAATAAGATAAAATATGTTTCATAGAACTATTGCTAAAGGATAATTTCTAGGTTGTTTTTAGATTATTTCTAGAAAGTGGTCAAAAAACTGTGATTAAATTTTTATTTTCCATATAATGAATTAGATATACTGGAACAATTTTCTAGAAGTAATTTCTACAACATATTCTTTATGATGTAAATGAATGAAAATGAAAGAATAAACAAATGTATTCTTTCTAGATATATATTAGACTCGTAAATCTCACCTCCATGACATCGAATCTGTTAAATATTTTCCAGTGGGGAGTTCTGAAAAGGCTGAACCAGTTGAGGCTTTTTAATACACAACTTTGACTAAGTTTGGATTCAAAACTACTCTATGTTAATTTCACAGCCAGGTGGAATTTTCTGTGTATAAAGGGGTTACAGATATAAGATCAATGAGGATAAGTAAAAACCTATATTTCTGAATGTATGAGAAAAAGTATATGCTATATACTATCTTTCATAAACCAAAGATATTTCATCTCTCTGTCTCTTGAAAAGACCAACCCCATAGTAATGAGCATCCCTAACACCTAGATTGTATTCTCTAAATGCCATTGCCCCGCTCTTGATCACCCCTCCAAAAAATTAAGGGAAACAGAATCAGGGCTCTTTAGAGAAATTGGCTAATATCATATCGGAGGCAAGACGTGTTTAAAAAGCACATGGAATATCTTGCCAAACTAGAATGCAAGTAAGCTCTAAAAAATTACAATGTTCTTGTTGAAAGTACAGAAGAGATAGCAAGAGAAATCAACCATTGGCAAAAGATGAGAAAATTTGAGCTTTAAAAAGAATAACTGTAATGAATTGAAACACATCCAGTATTTCAAATCCATGAGTTTATAACTGTCACTTTTGTGTTTGCTAAGGAAGCAACTCAACATTTTAAAAACTAGCAAATAAGGGGAAACATGTTCATATATGAGTATAAATCATGAGAGAGTGATAATGATTCAGAAAAGATGCATCATGCTGTTATTTCACTGGTACAAAATACATGAGATTTCAGCATCTTGAAATTCAACAGTCTGTATTTTTAATTACTATGAATTGTTTATGTATAAGACAAAATAGTATGTGATTGATTAATATTTTGAGATATTAATTTATGCTTTCTTTTCTTTGTAATTTCCCAATTTCCTTCTGTATTCAAAGAGAAAATCATATGTACTGATTTTTTCCTGCTTCTCCTTTGTACATCTCATACCCTTTTCTCTATTGCCTTCATAAATATTGAGAATCTAGACTTGTCTAATCTCAGTTCTCAAGTTTTTGAATAGGACCATTTACTTCTTATCCCAAAGGATAAATAAAGCACATGACCCAGGCCTTAATTAAGCATGTTTAACCAAGAATCCTAACTGATATGTCAATATTCTGCTAGTGTAAGTAAGAAGAAAAAAAAAGAGAAGCCTTGAATAAATATTATGGTTTTGTTCAGGATATAAAAATTAGATTCCATTTCACAATTATATATATATAAACAGAATAGCATATATTATGTACAATTAATACTAATCTACTATTAGTTCAATGTATGAATATAGGATGATATATTTATTCTTCTGATGAAGAATATTTACTTAAGAATGTTATAAAAATCAGTGACATAATGTATGTGTCTTATGTACATATACAAAATTATTTCTGAGTTATATACATAGAAGTAAAACGCAGGACTATTCATAATTGTATTTTCAGATTCCTTAGATGCCAATTTCTCTCTAAAGTGGATATACTGATATAAACTCTAATATGCATATTGATATATCCAGTGTTTCATACATCCTGATGTATAACATTCTTAAGTAAATATCCTTCATCAGAAGAATTAATATATCATACTATGTTCATACACTGGACTAATAGTAGATTAGTATTCATAGTACATAATATATGCTATTCTGTATAACAGTCACCAAATCTCACTGGTTTACAAAAAAATAGTTAACTCTTATAGAGTCTACCATGACAGCAAATACAGGCATAATTTTGGGAAATATATGTATATATGCTTATATACATATGCTCCATGTGTCTTCTCTTTCCAGTAAACTGGTTAAAAGTGGGCTCTTACTTGGCAGATGCAGAAATTTGCAGTCCTTCTGCAAGGAAATGGAACACATCAGTTCTGTTTAGAGACCACTGGTCAAAGCAAGACATGTATATGTTTCAAAGTCTATGAGTGGGAGAGTGTATTTCTCTCACAGGGAAAAAAATAAATAATTTTAGACAGTATAATCTAAATAACAGAGAAATGAATGGTATATGGATTGTCACAAATGACAGAAATAAGCAATTTGCCAAAGAAAAAGTAGAGTATAATAAAATTAAAATACATAAAATAAAACACCAATCTATCATGTACATGTACTATATCGTATAGAAATAAAACTTGGAAAAGACTGATAAACACATTAAGCATAGAAATTACCTCTAGGAAAAAGAAGATGGTAGCAGAGTTATTGATACTCAAAGGTGTTCAGCTATATTTATAAGGTTTTTATGTCTTAAGCTGTATAACGCATATAAGAGAATTTTATTTTCTATAATTTTAGATGGTTGCATTATTTCATAATATTTTTAAGAAGGGCACACATTATTAGTAAGTTATGCTTTTGAACTAAGACTGAGAAGAGACAGAGCAAGATATATATGGGCCCCAAAGACAGAAGGGAACTGCAACTTGCTTCAAGCAGTATTTCCAGGGCAGGCAAATGTGGGGAGAGAAATAGGTTCATAGAGAATCAGGGTAATCAGAGCAACAACTACCCAACAAAAATTTCCGTGCTTCACAGTTTGCACACAGACTGCAGAGAGCCAGTTCTTTCTGAGGACCATACAGACTTGAGTGATGAGTATCCCAACGTGATCCCTGAGAATCAAAGACTGGGGACTTGACACAGATGCCTGATGCATATGAGAAGCGCCAGTACTGCATAATTCTTTCATTACTTATTCAACAAATATACATCAAACATCTACTCTATGGGGGAATAGGGGTAGGGAGACAGATAATATATAAATAAAATGTACCATGTGAGATGATTCTAAGCACTGTGGAGAACCATAGTTAAGGAAAGTGGCTGAAGGAAATGTGGAAAGTTTGCAATTTTAGACACTAAGGCCTCATAGAGAAGCTGACATTTGAGCAAACACAGTGAAGGAGGTGAGGGCACAGGATATATGAAACTGTGAGGGAGAACTGTATCGAGGGAGCAGAAAAAACAAATGCCCCAGATGAGAGGGGATGCTGTGTGGCTTTTTCATGGAACTACTAGAAAGCCTCTGTGGCTAGAGCAGAGTGAGCAGGACCTTACAGGACAGAGTGAGAATCAGGGGCCAAGTTTTACAAATTATGCAACTGAACAGTGATACAAAGACTGAATTGATTTATACAAAACAAAATTATAGTTCATTTACAGCTGAGTTTGAGGACCAGAAATCACAGTGATTAGTTATAAAAGGTAAGGCTTACTTTGTATGTCTGGACTCATCCATGTGCCCCTCATTATAGCCATTGGTAGGAAAGCAAATTGTACTTCAGCCAGAGCCTTTAAGCAGAAGGAGGATATTCCTTATTTGAGAACTTTCTAGCAAGCTTTAAAAAGTACATTATTTTTTAAAGTCTTTTAAAAAAATTTTAATTTTTTTAAAGTATTAATACAGAATATGACGTTATATATTTAATGGACGAATAATTTTGTGAAATGTTAACTTAAATGCAATTAAATAGTTATGTTTACTCTAATTTTTAATGTAGTAGAATCAATAACCATTCAAAAAATAGATTTGAATAAATAACTTTTTAAAAGACACGTAGTATCTTACTGAAAGCAAATTTTTATCAGTAATTCAATCTGTGAAATAAGTATAAGAATGTTGGAGGAACTTTCCCTCAGAGATACATATTCTTTATATTTTAATCTATTTAATTTCTGTCTTCTAATGGAAAGCATTTTAAATATTTACTGATGACAGCTTGCCTACAGAGAGGTATGCATGTCAATAAACTTTACAAACAACAACAACAACAAAAACAAAAACAAAAAAACCCAACGGAACCCAGAACAAGAAACAAAACATTTCTAACATTCGATAAGGCCCTTGTGCTCATTAATCATTATAATCCCCCTTGCCACCCTGGGTAACCACCATATCACCATCTAGACTTAAACTACAGATATGTTTTACCCAATTGTGAGTTTTATCTAAATAGAATCATATTATATGTATGTCTGGCTTCTTTTGCTCTGCATTACGTTTGAAAGATTCATCTGCATTATAGCTCATTCCCCTTTCTACATAGTATTTATTTTTGTGAATACTGAAATGTATTTACTCATGCTGCAGTTCATGAGCATTTGGATGTTTTAAGATATAATGAATAGTAACTTTCTAGGATATATTTTTTGGTGAACATATATACATATTTATTTGGGGTATATGCTTTAACATAGTTATGCCTATGTTCAGCTTTCATAAATACTACCAAATAGCTTTTCAAAGTGATTACACCACTTTATCCATCAGCTATGTATGAGAATTCTATTTGTTTCATGTGAAGATGTAGTATTATCTCTTATTACTAGTGGAGTTGGGCACATTTTTGTGCATTCATTTGCCATTTGAATAGCCTCAATGTGAATTGCTTGTTCCTGATTTTATTTCCTTTTTCCTTCTTTATGGCAGTTTTTCAATTTATAACTGACTTTAAGGGCTATTTTATATATACAGGATTTAAGTCCTTAGAATATAAATATTGCAGATACCTCTTCTCATATTGTGGTTTGCCTTTTTATTCACTTAATAATGTGTTTTGATAAATACATATTACTAATCTTAATGTAACCAATTTTTTTTAAATTTATAGTTAATCTTTTCTGTAACATCATTGACAAACCTTTTCTCATGCCAAAGTCATAAAGTTGTTCATCTATTTTTTTCCTAAACTTTATAGTTTTGTGTTTCATATTTAGATCTGTCAGCTATCTGAACTATATTTTTGGGGAATGGTGTAAGAGAGGAAACAAAATATAGTTTCTTTTTAAGGATATCTAATTAAACTAGATACATTTATTTAAAAGTTTCTATTTTTCTCCACAGTATTCTAGTATAGCCTTTTTCATATATCAGATGGATCCACATTTTTAAATTCATTTTTGGATTTTGTCCTATTTTTGTCTCTATTATATCTGGTAATGTAACTCACCCAGTTTTGTTTTTCTTTATGACTGTTATAAATATTCTTGACCATTGTTATTTTATACAAGTTTTAAAAACTGCTTATTAATCATGTGCCCTTCCCAGTGGTTGAGATTTAAATTGAAATTTTATTTAAAGTATAAACTGGTTTAGAAAGCTCTGATATTTTTATAGCATTAAAACTTATATAAGCATAATATATCTATGTAAAATACAAGTCTTTGAATTTCTCTCAAAATTGTTTTGTGGTTTTCAGGTTCTTGCATAAACTTTGTGATATGTATCTAACTATTTAATGTGTTCTAAAGATGTTTAAAATAATGTTAACTTTCTGACAAATTAATTTTATAATTATTATCATTAGAAGTAGAAATATAATCAATTTGTATATTGGTTGAGATTTTATCCAAAAACCTTGCTAAATTCATTATTTAATATTTGTCTGTAGATTTTTTAGATTTTCTAATTATACAATTTTGCTATCCACAAATAATGACAATTTTAGTACTTTCTTTAGTTTTTATAAATTGAAACAGTTTTTTCTTGCCTTATTGCACTGTCTTGGCTCTCCAGTATAGTATCAAAATAGTGATAATGAACAACATTGATTATATTCTGATCTGAGAAAAAATATTTTAATATTTTATCATTTATGATGCATACTATAGGTTTTTGTGCCAATTTTCATGGCATTAAGAAAGTTCCATTCTTTTATTGGTCTCTAAAGAGTCTTTATCATAAATAGGTGTTAAGTTTTATATTTTTTTTCCTGTATTCATGGAAATGATCATATGGTATCAGTCATGTTTTCATTAGTGTGGTGATTGCATTATACTAATTAATTTTTAAATATTAAATTAACATGTTAAAATATGTATATTTATATTCTCAAGAGTGATTTTTTTTTGGTAATTTTTATGTCTTCTATGTCCCTGTTATTGGGCTATATATCATTGTAAAGGCAACCTCATAAAATATTTGGGAAAGTGTCTTCTGTTTTTTCTTTGAAGATTTCATTTAAAACTAGTGCTTTTCATTGTAAAATATGTTTGCAGAAAATTTATTAGATATCAGTAGCCTCGATTTCTTTAAAACATATCTGATTTTGCAGATATCATATTATATGTATGTCAATATTAAACTGTGGTTTTATAGATTTTCCTCATTGCATTAAAAATAAGTTTACTGACAAAGTGCTCTCTTGTTGGGAGCCATTCTTGGTGAATGCCCTGATCTAGGCTTCTTTTTCACAATTAGAATCTAAACCTCTTCCTAGTTTTCTTTATTTGTTTATAAATTTCTGTTTCAATATGCTGGAAAAGGTCATTCTTTTGAATTTTAAAATGATAGCCTGTCCTTTTATAAAATAAGCAATAGCCCTGCTTTAATGCTTTAGATGGTTCCATCTTTCTTGTCTGTTTGTTCTTCTTTCTAGTAGTGACTTCCTCCACAGAGGCTGCCGACAAGTATATTGATTAAAGGAGGTCTATAGGCTGATTCTAGAACATCACACTAATTTTTTTTTATATAACTGAATTTCTTTTATTAAACACTTGAAATTTGTGAAGAGTAAAAATATCTTTATTGGAATCTTTCAACTTAGCAGAAGATTGAGACTTCTTATTTAAGTATTTCCATATTAATAATATTAAAGGGCCTAATTAAATATGCCATTAGGCTATAATGTCTTCTCCTTAGTAAATTATTTTCCTTGCATATGGTCCAAAGTAGAACTATGTCACATAAAATTCTGTTCTTCAGTCAGTTGTGGCAAGATTATAACATTACCAATTTCTTTCTATTTTTAATTCTGATACTCTCTTTTTACTGGATTACATGGCCATTAACTCTAGAATCAATAAACAATGATATTCCCTTAATAACCATTTTGTAAAGTGTTTTGTAACATACTAACAAAATGCTTCTGAGTGACACCAAACTCAATTACACTCATTTTTTTACATTCATTAGTTACTGATCATTTATTTTCTAGAGCTGAGATATATTTTTACCCATTAGTCACATATAAGCATGGAAAGCTAATGGGATCTGGCCTTCAGACTGATTTGTGTTTGTTTGTTGTTTTTGTATATTGTTTCTTAATTAAATAAAATTGTCAAAACGGTCTTCATTTTACCATCATTCCACTCCTTGCCATCATTTTTTAAATTCTATTCACAGTCAGTCCTTGCAGACATGTAAATATGAAATCCTGAATAATAGTTTGCCCTATACAAGATAGTCATCAATAAAAGAGAAGTATCAGACTGTTTTCTCAATGTCTCTATTTGAACAGATACTCATTGTGAAACCAAAACTGTGTAACTATCTGATTAATTTGAGTTGATAGTTACAGTCAAACAAAGTGATTTTTTAATTTAACTAAATTATCTACTTGGTTCTTAGAATAGTCCCATATTCATCATAAAATTATACATTCTCAGTTTTGCTATGTCTTTGTAACTTAAACAATACACTATAGTGAGAAAGGTTATATTTATAATAGTCACAGATCCCCTGTATTAAATGAACAGATAGCTTTTGGTGTTCTGAAAATAATTCAGACACATAAAATCTTGTTTATTTTACAGTTCTCTAGAATATTGAATTTAATTGATGCCAACATAAATTTCATGCTAAGTGAATTTTGATTTGAACTTTTCTTCAATATAAAGGTAATTTTATTTAATTGATTATTAGTCTATGAATTTCAAGTTCCAATTAAAATGCGTATTGTGATAAACACAAAAGTTGATAATTATAGGTTAAAATACATAAGTTAAAATTTGAAGCCAGATTATACTTGCTAAGAAAATTAAAATTGTTGGGAGATGGGAAAAAAATATCATATATGATAGAAGATTTGTTCATTCCTCTTACAACCAAATCAAAGTTGTGACAGAAACATGGAACAAACAGAAACAAAGTTGCTTGGGATCTAGATGAACAGAAGCACTGCAACTAGGGAGAGAAATAACTAATCAACCTTGAAAGGAAGAAGGTAGGAGGGGGCAAAGATACAAGACTGTCTGGTCCTAAGCAGCTGAGTGGGATAGAGTCTATATCAGCAGTAGGGGTCATGTCTGTGAGTAGACTTTCATGGTGACAGATCTGCTCTTTCTGAGCACCAGCACCAGGTTGGCTGCACAGGGTCACCAGGGACTTAAAAGGAGACACTGAGCTGTCAGAGCATTGAGCCAAAGTGAAGCTCTCTCCCAGACAGAAGTGGCAGCAATATTCATTGATACTCTATTGAGCCCTCCCTTCTCCCAGTATATAAATGCAGCACCTCCATAGCTCAAATGTCATCAAACTGGCTAACAGAGGTTGCTCTTCCCAGAGGATTCCCTGAAACTCTGTCTCCCTCAACTTGCTGTCCCACCTATGTCACTTTTAGCTGTGTTCCGTGAGTCTCGTACTCCTTGCTGAACAATGCTGAAACTCACACTGGTGGCAGCTGGCCTCAGATTCTGGTGTAGTTTCTTGAAGCAAATATAAGCACAGCATCTGTCGATTTCTTGCTAAATCTTAACAGGTGGCCCTGGTGGGGCATAGGCTGGGACTAGACTTGGTCTGCAGCTGAACCCCTCTCATGACTATGCCACAGGGCACTTACTACATACACAAAGCCATGCTAATAAGACCAGGAGACTCATAAGCTTTGATTACTACATAGAAAGAGACACAGACAGATAACCAAAATGGGAAGCAGAAACCATATGAGAGAAAAGAACAGAGACCCAGAAATAATGGAGTCAAGAAATTTAACAGATGCAGAGTTCAAAACACTGGTTATAAAGAAGCTCAATGAATTTTGGAAGAGTGTAGATGAATTCTGTGAGAACTTTAACAAAGAGATTAAAAACATAAAAATGGAAATGGAAATTATAAAAGGGAACCAGTCAGAAATGAAGAACACATTGTCTGAGATGAAAAGTATATTAGAGGGCATCAACTGAGTGGATAAAGAGGAGGATTGAACCACAAAAATAGAAGATGGGAAAGAAAACTCAATCAGAACAGCAAGAAAAAAGAAGCCAAGACTGTAATCATAATTTAAGGAGCTTATGGGACAAAGTTAAATGTAAAAATATCCATGTTAAAAGGATACCTGAAGGAAAACAAGAAGTTGAAGAGCTATTTTAAAAATGAATGATAGAAAACTTTCACCACCTGGTAAAAGAAACAGACATAGAACCCCAGGAAGCTCAGAGAGTCCCAATAAAGAAGAACTCAAAGAGACTCATACAAAGACACATTATAATTAAAATGCCAAACGTTAAATACAGAGAGAATCTTAAAAGCAGCAAGAGAAAATCAGTTATCTACAAAGGAACACCCATTAGCCTGGCAGCTGATTTCTCAAAAGAAACTATGCAGGTCAGAAGGGCTTGGCACAAAATATTCAATGTGATGCAAATCCAGTATCTATAACCAAGAATACCTTATCCAGCAAAACTATCATTTAGAGTCAAAGGACAAATAAAGAGCTTCCCAGATAAAAATAAGCTAAAAGAATTCATCAACACTAAGCTGGTATTACAGAAAATGTTGGAGAAAATTTAGGAAAAAAATGTATCAAAAACATGAATAAAAAATGGTAATAACTACATTCCTAGCAACAAGTACCTCAAAAGGAAAATAATTAAGTGCTCCAACCAAAAGGTAGAGTGGCTGAATGGATAAGAAAATAAGACCCCTACATATGCTGCCTACAAGAGACTCGCTCAGATTAAAAGACACACACAGACTAAAAGGAAGGGGATGGGAAAAAATATTGTCTTGATGAACCTAGAGGGTATTACACTGAATGAAATAAATTAGAGAAAGACAAATATTGCATGATTTCATATACATGTAAAACTAAAGAACAAAATAAACAACAACAACAAAAATCTAAATAAACCCATAGATACAGAGAATATTTTGAGAGCTACTAGATGGGAGAGGGGTTGGGGGGAATACCGAAAAAGAGCAAAAGATTAAGTACAAATGGATAGTTACAAAATAGACATGGAGATATAAAATATACCATAAGGAAAATAGTTAATAATATTGTAATAAATATGTAAGGGGGAAGTGGAGTACTAGATTTAGTTGGGTGATCACTTTGTGAGTTATATAGATCTCTAATCACTATGCTATACATCTGAAGCTAATATATTATTGTATGCCAACTATAATTGAAAAAGACTCATTGAATTGTATAATGTAAATATGAGCAACTTATTGTTTATTATATTTCAATAAAGTCAGGGGGGGAAAAGTAGCAAACTAACAAAACAAAAGCACGCAGATACAGATAGCAGAATAGTGATGACCAGAGGGAAAGAAAAAAGTGGGGACAGAGCATAATCGGTAAAAGGAATTAAATATATGATAACAGATGGAAATTAAACTTTTGGTAATGAGCATACAGTAGAGGATACAGATATCAAATTATAAAGCACATCTGAATTTATGTCATTAAACATTATCGTAATTAAAATATTAATTAAAAAATAGAAATCTGACAAGGTTATTTATTTTGATATTAGGCAGATATTAGAATAACTTCATAATAAGTTAAAAAATAGATAATGAATTATGTTGGAACACTGTAACAAAATCTGTTATTCAAAGCCATGTGTGAGTTTTTATCACATTAAATATAGGCAGAATGCTGATAAAGTCTTCATGATCCCCATTTTATCATGCAAATTTTTCCATCAATTTGGATAAAAATAATATTTTTAGAATAATTTGAGAACATCAATTTAATATTTTAAAATAGATAAAATAAAAATTATAAGTGATGCAAGTAAATTCTGTTAAAATTAGGTTCTATCTTTTAATCTGTTACATTTAGATTATTGTAGCAAAAAATATATTGTCCTTAAAGTAATTGAACTTTTTCAAATAGAAAATTTTAATTATTTTAGAAAGTTATTTAGCATCTGATAGAGAAATAGTATGGTTTTCACAAAATGTCTTTCGTGAAATGGTAGCAGAAAGCCACATAGAGTAAATATGTCAATATGTTAAAAAGATAAGATTAATTGCTTTGAAACTTAGAGTGCAGAAACAAAATTAACATTTTATTAGTTATAGAAAAACAGAATTTATTTTGTAAACAATTACCTAAGTAATGAAGAAGATAAATTTGAGATACTCCTCCAGTGAGCACATTCAAAAGACAAAGACAAAAACAACATAAATAGTGAAAAATGTGACTACCTTAGTTAAAATACTAATGAATTCTAAGTGCTCCTTTCTAATGAAATATAATATAATAATAAAACTTATTTGCTTTGCTTAGTAGGGGTTCAAGAAATTCTGCACATTCTCAGAGGCCTTCGACTCTGTCCTTAGGCACATTGTGTCAAACGTATTCAAGTATAAGATTTTAAAAATTCTGCGCATTTGGCTTTATTCTTTCAATTAATTTTTTAAATCATGCATATTATATGATTCCATTTATATGAAATCTGGATATTCAGAGTAGTTACTTTCATAAGATAGAATGAAGATTTGTGGTTGCCAGGGCCAGAGAGAAGAGAGAATGGGAAGAAATGGGGTTTTGCTTACGAAGGACAGTAATATTTTACAATTATATGAAAAAAAGGACTGTACAACATTATGAATACTAAATACTAGTGAACTGTTCACTTTAAAATGACTACTTTTATGATATAAATTTCACCTTAATAAATTATTTTTTAAAAATATATATGCAAATATAGTCACAAAACCATAAAAAATGCATGGGTTTTAGACAGATATGTGTTTGAGTCTTGTCTGCACTCCAAGCTAATTGTGTGATCTTATTCATTTGTAAAACATGGAGTTGGGTAACAATAATAGTACCACCTCATAGGATTGTTATTAGGCTGAAATGAAATAATACATGAAAAAGTATTACTTGGCATCATGTCTGATACACAGTAAAAATCTAACAATTGGTAATTAGTGTTCTGATTGTTAATAATCATAATTTCATAAAGGCCAAAAGCCAGAAATTACCTCTGAGATTACTTTTTTCCATATAAACTATTTTAAAATTTTATAGAGCAAAATTTATAATTTTTCTCTTTTATTGTTTTTAGATTTTGAGTCTCTATTGCTCTTCAATTTCATTTATGTAGTCAAAATAAGTCTTATATTCATGTAGTAAATATTATTTTTAATTGATGAAAAATGTTTACATAAATAAAATGATAATTTAGCCAGATGGTATTTGCCAAGAAATTATAACAGAAAATTTCTTCCACTTTTTTTAGATACCCTAATTTATTTCTGCTAATTTCCTTAATTTTCTCCTTCATTCTTTTCTTTCTCCCTCTTTTCTTTTTCCACTTTTATGTGTGGTTTGTAATTCTAATATAACAACATACTTTTCTGTGTAGTTGCAGAATCAACTTCATTGTTTTATAATCACTGTATAATGCAGTTGTAGTCACAATGCAAACATTATGTGGATTTCAGAAGTCAAGGAAAAGTCTAAAACATATTTAATAGGAACCAGTAGACTTTCTTTACCATAGTGATAATCTTGGATTAATAAGAGAATGTATTGGTACTATCCTTTGAGTGGGTCAATTTCCCTGATACAGGCTCAAAATGAACACAATTCAAGGAATGCTCATATAAACTCAATAGTTAATCTAATCATTTCTTCTGTTAGTAGGACAACTGTACTATAAAGAGATTTTGGGTTTTCTACTCAAAATAATCAAAAGTTTATTTCGGAACATTGTTTAGAAAGACTCACATCATGTACATATTGTGATTTATTAGTCCTGAAAGTGACTCTTTAAGCATTCTTCCAGACTTCCCAAAAAGGAATTAAGCTCTAAGATGAAGCTACATGTTCAATGAATATTCTGTCACCTTAAACTGAGACCAGGAAAACCTTTTTGCAGCTCTTCCTTAAATAGGTGGGCCGACCCCCTGATAGCCTGGGAAAGGAGTTCATCTTTCCACACAAACGTCTCTAATTCTAATGTTCTAAGAGTGGTTTTGAGATCGTTCTTCACTTAAGTAAGATGTGATTACTTTATATATGAGAAACTTAATTTATACATTAAAGGAAAAAATGCAAAATCCCCTCAATCTCAAATTCCTTTGTGATCTGACATGGACTTTGACACAAGTTCACAGAGACTCTCTAAATATTGTGAAGTAAGCACACTAAAAATTAAATCAGCATGCTTGATCCTGTGACTTAGTTTGTGAATATAGGATGTAAATCACATCCGTAGAGTATTTATTTCTAAATACACTTTTTTGAAATTTTTCATTACAAAATCATTTTCCTATTTAAATGGCAGTATTTTTCTGGAGCTTAGACATTGTTTCAGCCCAAAATTATTATCTTTGAAAGCTTATGCTACATGTGAACAGCAGATGAATTTACTTATAGGCATAGCTAAATCAGAGGAATTTGAAAATTTTAGAAGGTCTGATTCTTTGGAACAATTTTATTTTGTGGGAGTATGAGAAATAGTCCTTACATGGTGATAAATATAGCAAATTTATAAACAATGAATAAATGAACTTAGTAATTAGAAAAACATGAATAATTGATTCATCAAATTTTTCACAGGTATGATCTGGATTTCAAAGGATAATAAAGATTAAAGGATATGATATCAATGGCATTTGGGTTTATAGCCCTTATAACTTTTTTTTTAGTTAAATTATTTTTAATATCAGTTTGTATCACTTTTCCTCATTCTTTTTTCTTCAACAGCTACCCTCAAGTTACATGAACACAGTGAAAAATAAACTTGATTTACAACCTGAAATATTCCAGAATTTATTAGCTGTCTTATTTTAGGGATTATTAAAATCAACAGAAAATAAGATATTGTATTCACATTTACTGTCCTTTATTATCTATAAGATTGTGTCAAATCATGAAAGCTCAAAGGCTTCTTAGAAACTTTGCAGCATAGAAGCCTTTTACATGTGACATTTTCTTCCCCTTTGATTATAAAGCGGGGTTAGTCTGGTTTGTATATCACACAGATTGAGGGTATTATATATGTTATGTTTAAAGCAGCAGACTTCAGAATACTCTACTCAATACTCCTTTTTTATCATGTATTTTTACTAGAAAATACATCAAAGTATTTGGACATTTGTGAACCTTGTCATAATAAACAGAATTCAGTTAATAAAAATGCTTTCAGCTTAAGTGTAAAAATCGTGCCTCTTGTTTTGATTTTTTATAAGTAAATAGACTCGACTACACTGTGAATTTTATTTTTTCTGTATAACAAAGAAATGTTCAAACAGAATGATATGTCCAATGCACATATTTTTAGTTTTTTTTCAAATCCAAATGTACATTTAAAAAATACTTTAATAGAATAAAGTTAGAGTATCTCACAAATTCCTCTTTATAAAAACTTTTATTTATAAAAATAGTTGAAAATTTGTTTCTCATTACAGTATTCACAATTGTTAACATGATTTGTGTGTATATATATATATAGATGTATGTGTGTGTGTATATATATATATATATATATATATATATATATATCCTCTCAATAATTATTGGTTAAAATAATAGTTTAAAGATCAAGAGTCTTAAAAACCTATAAAATATATGTTCTGCAATTTCAAATATTTTTGAGCAGTAGTTTACACTACAACTATTTTAAATAGTTCCTATCATTTAAAAACAACTAAAATCATAAGAATAATTTTAATAATCCATTGGAGTTGATGTAGCTCTTATCATTGGTGTCATAAAAGTTGTAACTCAGGAAGTGTAGGAAACAACTATTTGCAGATTTATTATGTGCTTCTAGCAATAGTTTTCAGATGTTACACTATTTAATTTACAAAAAAAATCACATAACCAAAATGCCAAATGTAATACATTTAGAAAATAACATAGAAAATAGGAAATGCACAATGTGTCTTCATGTTAACTAAGGCATTCATGCAAAGAAATAGAAGATTAGCAAATGGTCCTCGATGGCATTAACTCGGTGGATTTTTCATGGCCTGAGTCTCTCACTCCCTTATTCTGTATGATCCCAAAGTTGATTTTGTCAGTATATCTAAGGATATAGATCCATATAGAATATAAACAGGAGAAATAGAAATGTAACATTGTCCATGTATTTTGCAGTATATTATCTTTTAAGCACTTAAAAGAGTGCTTAAGAAAGTGCTCAGCCTGCAATTTATTGATGACTAAAGACTGGCATGTTATTGGAGAAGATCAGAGTCATCTATATTTATGAATGCTAAAATAGCTTGTTCATTAAGTGAATGAAAAGACCATAAATTAAGTGTCTGGCTTAATGCACACATATAAATTAAAAGGTAGATTTTATTTAATAGTTTATATTGGCATCACTTAAGACATAGTCATTTGTAAATATTCCTAATTGCCTAAGGTGTAACACTGTGAGAAAAAAATGTGAATAAAATAGGAAATAATGGCCTCTTTATTTCAGTCCTAGCTCTGACATTAGATATCCTTTTGAACTTTTGAATAATCATTTATTGGCCTTGAGTTACTTATCCATAAAATGAGTATTAGGCTGAAAAAAAAAATCCCTTCGCAACTATTATAGGTAAAGTTCTGTGTAAGTCACTTGCATTTCTAAGAATCAATCTATGATTCTAAATATAGCATGAGTTCATGTACATCCTAGGTTTATAGCTGGAAGGACTTTAGAGATGGCCTAAAGATGGAGGTAAACATTTTGTTCATAAACACTATTAATGAGATCTAGTGAGAACAATAAATAGAAAACACATTAAATTGCATTCCCATTTTGCATAATTATAACTAATTATAGTTATTAGACTAATGATCTTAGTCATCAAGAACAAGGTAACTGTTATAAAGGTTAAGAAACATAACAAATTGATATCATTCTATTGTGCTTGTTAAATAACTCCCTTGATATCCATTTTCAATTTTCTTTGTGGGCTCTTTTATTTTTTTTCCACTCACCCTTTAAATTAGGAGGACCACCTCCCCCAATTTCCCTAATGCAACATTCTGGTCTTTTCAACTTTGGACACTTCAGATTCCATTTAAATTATCCCATGAATTAAATTATTCTACAAAAGCTTTATTATCAGATAAATAGAGACCATTTCTAAATATATATCTCAATCTTAAACCTTTGGATATCTCCTTTTGGACTTCCCCCAAAAAACTGTAGTATAATAGGTCCAAAACAGTAACACTCTGCTACCATATTTTTATGTAGTATTCCGATACTTTTCATATTATTCTGTTATAAAGAAATATTTCTAAAAACTTAATTTAAAATATTAATAGAGATTTTAAATGTTTAAGAATTTTCAGAGTAATAAAGTACTCAGTAGTAGGCACGATAGTGAAAGCAAAGTCTACATGTGACTTTAAAGGGAATTAAACTGGTGCTGGGAAAACTGGATAGCCATCTGCAAAAGAATGAAACTAGATTGCTGTCTACCACTACACACCAAAATTAACTCAAAATGGAATAAGGATCTAAATATAAGATCTGAAATAATAAATTGCATAGAAGAAAACATAGAAGCTAAACTCAAAGACCTTAGATTTAAAGAAGATTTTATGAATTTGACCTCAAAGGCAAGGGAAGTAAAAGTAAAAATAAATACATGAGACTATATCAAACTAAAAAGCTTCTGCACAACACACAAAAAAAAATGTTAACAGGATAGACAACCATCTAAATGGAAAATATATTTGCAAGTAACACCTCTAATAAGGGCCTAATATCCAAAATACACAAAAAACTCATACAACTCAATAACAACAACAAAAAAATCAATTTAAAAATGGGCAGAGGACCTAAACAGACACTTCTCCTTAGAGGACATACAAATGGCCTACAAACATATGAAAAAATGCTCAATATCACTAGCTATTAAGAAAATGAAATTAAAACACACAATGAGATACCATCTCACACCTGTTAAAATAGCTGTTATCACCTGGACAAATAATAACAAGGTTTGGAGAGGATGTGGAGTAAAAGGAACCCTCATAAACTGCTTGTGGGACTGCAAATATGGTACAGCCACTATGGAAAACAGTATGGAGGTTCCTCAGAAAACTAAGAATTTATCTACCATATGATCTAGCAATCCCCTACTGGGTATTTATCCAAATAATTGAAAACATATATATGAAAAAATATTTGTACACCAATGTTCATACCAGCATTATTCACGGTGGCCAGGACATGGAAGTAACTGAAGTACGCTGTGATAGATGACTGGCTAAAGAAGTTGTGGTACATATATACAATGTACCACTGAGCCATAAGAAGAGATGAAATAGTAACATTTGCAACAATGCGTATGGACCTTGAGATAATCATGCTAAGTGAAATAAACCAGACAGAAAAAGTTGAAAATCTTATGTTATTATTTATATGTGAGATATAAACTTAAAAGGAACAAACAAACAGAACAAACAGAGACTCATGGACATGGACAATAGACTAGAGGTTATCAGAGGAGAGGGTAGGGAGGTAGTTGGGGTCAAAAGGGGTCAAATATGTAGTGTCAGAAAGAAATCTAACTATGAGTGGTAAACATACAATGTTGAATTGTACACTTAAAATTTACTGGATTTAATTAACAAATGTCACCATAAAAACAGGAATAGATCATGGATAAAAAATATAAATTAGAAATAAAGGTAATTAACTAAATGACTACATCCAGTATTTACTTATCTATAGTCTTCAAAACAAAAAGTTTGGAGGTCACTTTGAAAAACTTCCATATCACAATTTTACAAATATTTTAAATTACATGCATATAAAAGAATTAATGAAATGAAGTATGTAAAAACATTCTAGGTAAAGGCTAACCATTATGTGATGTTTAATAAAAATTGGCTAAAGAAACAACTAGAATCTATCGAACAATAAAATCTATGTGAGCAGGTGCAAGCTAGGCATTGTAGAGGTTACCTAGCTTACTCATTTACATTTAAGTTTTCAGGAACATTTGGCACTTTCTACTTTATAATTCAGCAGATTTGAAGGATATAAGCTCATTTATCTTAGAGCTTGAAGAACAACTTGAGATTCCTCGTTTACTCCTTGAACAGTTACCAGGTTCTTTAAGACCAATACATTACATTTCACAACCTTCTCTCTCTTTACATTACTAATCCACATTTATTTTTAAAATATCTATCATTGTGGAATTCTCACTGAATTTTTTTTCTTTCTCCTCAGAGTCTTATAAGTATGAACAATTTAGTTTTGTCTCTCAACTTAGTGTGAAAAATACACAATTATTTTATTTATATAAAACTCTTTTCAGAATGTTTTGTTGAAAAATAAATTTAAAAAATGAATTGACAGTTTAATAAATAAGTTGCTGAAATATCATTGATTAAAAATATTCACTGAATAAATTACATTACTTTTTATTAATTTTAGTAAAAGAATTAGTAAAGCATATGCTCTATTCTCCAACTGTGCTGTGTAAAGATTTCATTTTAGTGATAACTCTAGGGTTCTGATAACTTTCCAACTAGGTGTAGAGATTAAGGAGTCCAGATGTCAAAATTGCAATTTAAAATAAGAAAAGTTTTATTGTCTAATTAGTAGATTTTGAAGACAAACTTAGCAGATAATTAGTATTTATTAAAATGTATTTTGAGCCGGCTTCTATAATGGCAGCCTTTTCATCTCATTGTTTTCTTCCCACAACTGAGCTATTTTGATCTGCATATTAAATGTGGATAAATTGATGGACATCAAGATGAAATTATTTGCACATGGTTCTAAAAACCATATGAAATAGAAAGGCTCAATTACTGATCTATATAGCCCAAAGATCTTTCACAATATAATTTTGATAATTAAGTATGTAATTCAAAAATTTTCACATTACAATAATAATTTTCCAGAGTAATAGATGTAAAATCAATTAGAATATATATATATATATATATATATATATATATATATATATATATATATATTTTTTTTTTTTTTAGGTGAGGCAACCCTTGGTTGATCTCACAGATTGCAAGGACCTTGTCAGCTTACAACCCTTATTTATTTTTTTAAACCTACAGCACCTGGTCTTCCTAGGTGGTCTCCCATCTAAGTACTAACCAGGCTCGACCCTGCTTAGCTTCTGAGATCAGATGGGATCGTGCTTGTTCAGGGTGGCATAGATGTAGACAGAATAATTTAAATAATGTGAAATGCTTCAGATAAACTTGTTGAGATACTGTGTTTTTTTTTTTCTTGGACTGTTTTTTTTTTTTTAGCAGTTTTAAGTTCACAGCAGTACTAAGCAGAAGATAAAGAGGTCTCTCATATACCTCCTACTTCCACACATGTATAACTTTTGGCATCCTCAGCATCCACCACCAGACTAGTATGTTAGAACTAAATCTGCACTGACACATCATAAACAACCAATGTCTCTAGTTTACATTAGGATTCATTCTTGGTATTGTATGTTCTATTGGTTTAGAAAAACATATAATGACCTGTACCCACTATTATAGTACTCATCAAGTAGTTTCACAGCCCTAAAAATTCTCTATACTCCACCTATACATTTCTCCCACTTACCCTGACAACCACTTATCTTTTTACTGTCTCCATAGTTTTGACTTTCCCAGAATGTCATATACTTGAAATTATATAGTATGTAGCCTTTTCAGATTGGTTTCTTTTGCTTAGTCATATGAATTTAATTTTCCTCCTTGTCTTCATGACTTGATAACTTTTTTTTTTATGATGAATAATATTCCGTTGTCTGGATGTACCACTGTTTATCTATTCACATACTGAAAGACATCTTGGTTGCTTCCAAGTTTTGACAGTTATGAATAAAGCTGCTATAAACATCTATGTAAAGGTTTTTGTGTGGACATTAGTTTTCAACTCCTTTGGTAAATACTAAGGAGCACATTTATGGATCTTATGGTAAGATTATGTTTATTTTTTAAAAAATCTGCCAAATTGTCTTCCAAAGTGACTATCCAATTTTGTATCACAACCAGTAATGAATAAGAGCTCCTATTGCTCCATATCCTTGCTAGCAATTGGTGTTGTCTGTGTTCTGGATTTTGGCCACTCTGATAGTCTCTCATTGTTATAATTTTCATTTCTCTAATGACATATGATGTAAAGCATTTTTTTATATGCTTATTTGTCTTCTGTGTATCTTCTTTGATGAGATCTCTGTTAAGGTCTGTGGTCTATTTTTTTTTTTTATCAGACAGTTTTTTTTCTTATTGAGTTGAGAAAACTCTTTTAATATATTTGGACAAGAGTCCTTTATCAAATGTGTCTTTTGAAATTACTTTCTCTCAGTCTGTGGCTTGGATATTCATTTTCTTAACCATGAGCAACATAAAAGAATGTGGTCCTATATTTTTCCTACCTTATTCCTTGTCTCAGTATAGTTGATTTTCCTGTTTAATTAGAGATTGTGGTTTTAGAATGATAATAAAATATAATCCAAGTAGATAAAATTTAACCCTATTCATAGTTATGTACTGCTACACCTTGTCAACTCTTTTGACTTCCCAGGACATCAAATATTGTGTTGTCCAACATTCTGCTATTTCATACTGTATCAGGGAGGTATTGATTAGAATAGTTCACAAATGATTTTACACTGTATAAAATAAATAGCCTAATAGGAAATCAATTGATCTGCATGTAAGAAGGGATTGAAAAAAAAAAAAGTAAAAGATATGTCAAGAGAGTCAAAGAAAAAGAGAAAAAAATTGCCATTTCATTATACAGTAGTGACAGGAAACACTACTGCCTTGTTAGCAAATTTAAGGTTTGTTTTGTTTTGCAAATTGAAGGATTTTATCTTCTAAGGTTCTTTCAGGGCTTGGGGGTGGTATGAGTGGTAGCTTATAAGACTTGAGTGAGTTCATGCTGTTAGCTAAGCATAATAGCAATGAGGAGACTATCAAAAATTATTCTTAATTTGGTCTATTGCTAGTTAACCAGTAATATACACCTCTCCAAAATGAGGCTTCCTAATTTATAGTTAGCTATCACTTTCAAGAAAAAATAATTTTTCTAAAGAAAACACGCTTGCAAAATGGAAAACAGCTAAATGTTATCTGTAGAAACGAGATAATAATCTCTATTGGAATATACATGCCAACTTTAGATCTTAAAAAATGCTTTTTTGAAATATCACTATCATGCTTTTATATTATCTATTACTTTGATTTTTTTCTACTTTAGCATTTAAAATATAAGATTACAACCAAATAGAATGGAAAAAGAAAGTTATTTTTAAAAAGTGTCCAAAATTCAGAGAATTAATTCAAATAATGCATACATCCAACAACAAGCCCCTCCAATATTTTGCTTTAAGTGAAATATATGGATTAGTAGATTTAACAAATTTTCTTTTTTATTCAACTTTTCATATGTCATAATACAAAGTGACAATGAAAATCAAATAAAATCAAACTTTGAATATGCAGAATATTTAAAATTTGAAAATTATTTAATGAGAGACAATAGTAATATTATATGAAATTATTAAATATGGAAGTAATAGTTTATTGTAATAAAATATACATAATATAAATTTTAACATTTTAACTATTTTAAGTGTATAGTTAATGTTATTAAGTACATTCATATTGTTATACACTCTTTGCCACCAATTGGTACTAATATTCATACGCATGTAACTAAAGAACTTTGGTAAATATTTTGATAATGCATTAAATTGATGTAATGTGACTTTATATCTCTTAATAAATAACTCATAAATCATGTTTCTAATGGGCTTATTTAAGCACATCAATTGTCTTTATTATGCTTCTAGAAAGAACATTGGTCTTAAAATTAGAAAAGTTAGTACAAAGATCTAATTCTACCCTGTATGAGGAGTAACTTGGGTGCAGTAACTAAAGATCAAAAAAAATTAGTGATCCAAATCTATCTGATCACTACCTATTATGCTATTCGATCAAACACATGCAGGTAAATCACACTGTCATACTCTCACATTCTGAGATATTCTCTCTTTTACTTTACGTTTACACTTAGACAAAGGCCAAAAGAAAGGTAAGCAATTTAGGAAAAGCAAAAACAAACAAATATAAACAAAGTAATTGTCTCTATTCTACCACCATAATTATGTACCATGATTTACTTTGTGGTACTTAAATAAAAACATTATGTTAGAACGAAATAGTATCCTAAGTCCTCCAGTGCTAAATTATATTGTAGAAATAAATACCCTTAACTTGTTTTCGAATATTTGTCTTTAAATCAAGCAAATATGTAACCCCTAGGAATCATCCACAGAACAAGCTAACTTAACTATAAATTGACTCAAATTTGATAAAAAATATTAATCAAGTTCCCTCAAATACTATAAAACTAAAATGTAATTAGATTCCTTTCCCATTTAATATGTGAATGCTGTTGAATATATTTATTTATGTTTATAAAAAATGCTAATGACACAACTTAAAGCTTCTGTGAAATTAGAGATATGTTGAGAATGATGTTGTTTTCCTTTATAAATCTTATTTCTTTATTAACCAAGCTTTATTCCTCTGATTGCAAGCATTTGTCACTTTCCTAAAGCTTCTGAAATAACTTAATAAATTAATATATATACCTATATTTACTGTAGAAATATTTTATCACTATTTTACATATTTGAATTAGAATCTCTTCTACATTTATCTACTATTTGGTGTCAACTGTAATAGGTCATTTTTTTATTATAAAAAAATATATCCTCACAACTTTAAGCATATTTACTAAATATCCTTGATTTATCACAAAGCCATGGATTAATTTCCAGGTTTAGTAAAGCATAATAATAGTGATATTAGAATTCTGAACCTGGAATCTTTTAAATATTTATTTCTTAAGCATAAATGTTGTAAAAATATTAAAATATTTTCTTCTTACAATTTCAAATTTATATTGACCAATATCATTTTTAAATTTTACAATAAGCAAGTGGATCAATTTATTGTACTTGTATCACATGTTTACCAGTAACATTTACTGAGAAAATAGTATGTATATATGCTTTACTAATTTTATTGTGTAAATTGCCTTATTTCTTCCTCACAGATTTCTTTGGTGGTAGGTACTAAGACCATCTCCATTTTACAGATGAGGAAATTTAGACAGAGAACAAGTAATTGAACTTAAATCTCAAAGAGAATGAGCACTGCAGATTAAATTCAGATCTAATCTGACTGATGATAAATTCATCAATGTGGTAAACTAGTATGAATAGATCTGAAATGTTTATTATTAATGAGTTTTTAATCTAGTTGAAGAATTAAAGAATACACAAGAAACAGAAATATAGACATATATGTTATACAGCAATCAACTCAATTTATGACCATTATTAAAACTGTTGGTTTTACTAGTTGAAGAGGCCATGGTAGATTTAAAAATTATCCCCTCCTTGATAACTGGCTATGATTTAGACAGAAGAAAAAAATAATAAAAACATTTTAAATTGGAAAAAACTATCTAAAACATACATAAAAATATTTAAATATACATTCATTAGACTGTGAAGATACAAACCTGACTGGAAGAACCCTTACACATTGAAAACTAAAAGAAAAATATAAAATTTTCCATAAATTTTGCAAGCCGAATGGCTCCATCAAAAAAAAAAATTGATAGAATTGGAACATCAGCTTAAAAGTGTGTAAAAAGAATTAGATTCAGAATTGAGGGTTAATAAATTCCCTGAGGATGGCAAAATAAAGAGTAATTCTCAAGTAGTATCAGAGCAAATAAAAATTCAATCTCTACTTTCAAATATAAGTGACTTTGCGATTGAATATATTAGTTGTCTTTTAAAAAGTATGCTTTTTCTTTTAGTTATCTAATCTATTGTCCTGGATGATCCCCAATCCTGAAATCATCACCTGAGTCCTGAGTAGTATTTACACATGAGAGAACATGTTCTTGGATGTCATCATTTACTCTGAATAAAATCCCTTAATATTTAGCAGGTATTAGTAATAGAGTTTTTATGAGCCCAAAATAGCACTGATGGGCCAATAAGCTAATAAGCCATGCATACATAGTATTATTAGTCACACTCTTTACTGGTCAAGTGGTGTAGATTAAATGCACATAACTGCAGGTGTTCAAGATCAGTGTCGTTAACCCTTCCCTAATAAGCCTCCCCTTGGAGAAGGAAATGGAAATACAATTAATGATATACTAACTGTAAAGTTTTTAGTTTTGTAGTTCTACTCTACTTCTTCATGGAAAGAATTCAAGCATTCCTGCTGGAGATTGCTCTGTATTTATTTTTTTTATAGAAATATTAGGAAATTTTATTTTAAAATAAGGTCCTGCCTCTTTATAAATGGAGACTAAAAGCATTATTGTATTTTACATTAAGATGAATAAAATATAAAAAAATGGTAGTGATACTCTTGTTTTACATAGGATTGTTAAAAATGGTATTAAACTAACGAATGCTAAATTTGTAAGAAAGCTGAAATCCAACAATTGCTCAGTGCATAATCTTTTATATGTCCTTAAAACAGGAAGATTTACAGTGTGGGAGGAGGCAGTACTTTCTTGTTTCTGTGAGATCACAGTCTCCTAATTTTCCTCATGGTAACATGCTTTTTTTCTATCTTCCCTGCAAGTTCATTCTCTTCCAAATGGCCATTAAATGTAGGGTTTCTTGTGGCTCCCTTGTAGAGCCTCATGATACTGTAATTTCATCCATAATCTTATTACCGCATATATGTCAATGATTTTCAAATTCATGTCGCCCTGATCTATATTTATGCCAAAAAAATTGCCTCCTTGATGTTGCTACTGGCTATCTCCACAGGAAATCAAGCACAAAATGTTAAAACATGGGTCTCGTGAGCTTCCTCCGAAAACAGTTCTCTAATGATTCCCTGGTTAAAAAACAGGTTCAACACTCATCCTGCTCTAAAGAACAGAATACGGGTGTCATCACCAACTTTTCCTTTTATCCTATTCTGCCATAACCAGTAAATCACTGAGTCCTGTTCTTTCCAAGAAACAGAGCCACTAAAGCCAGGATTAGATGTAAGGGTATTTTATTTGGGAAGAGGTCCCAGGAAGCTATGAGAGAGGTAACATAGAGAAGGAAGAAAAACCCATAATAGATGTATTAATGGGGAGATTACTGATGCAAGCAACTGGGGGCAAAAAATCTCTCTGAACATGCCTCAACATTCTTACTCCTCCCTGAGTAGGAAGAATCTGGTTATTTATCCACCAGTTTCCTTTTATCTGTCATTGGCTGAGGATTACTCCCAAGACATTAACCCTCAGCTCATCCTGCCTGCTTCACAAAGGAACAAAACATATTCCAATGAATGACAACAGAACATTCTGAATAGTAGACACCAGTACCCTCAGCATGTTTGGAACTAGGGACAAGTGATCTTCAAGGTAGGCTGAATGGATTCAGGCAGGACAGTGAGCATCTGCTATACCCGTCGGTTCCATGGAGAACTTCTCTCCACTTCCATGTCTCCAAAGATTTTATTCCCTCTTACTTGGGCATTCAGCTTCCTTACCCATCTTTCCCATACACTACAACCAGAGTAATCTTTCTCAAAACATATCTGTGATTATATCATATCCTGTCGCCTGGTTAAAACATTTGGTGACTTTAACTTGCTTCTAGAACAAAGAGTGAGGATTAAGTTGTTAATATGCAATAAAGGCATTGCATAGTCTAGTTTCTGCTACTCAATATCATATTGCTACACTATTCTCCAAGATTTTTATATCCTATTCATATTGGCTTTTTAAATAATGCCCTAAATGTACTATTCACCATTGAACTCTAGATTCTTGATTACAATATAGAATATTTTCTTATGTCCTTCCCCTGTCAATTTCTTTTCACATTGTATATACTATTTTTTTATTTCATCTTCAAGATTTTCAATGCAGCATATCAAAGTATTTTCTCCAGATTTTTGGTGATCCTAATTTTCATCAAGTCAATAATTGTACTTAAAATAGAGCTATAAAATAGTCTAGTGACCAGGTACAACTGTTTGTCTTTTGGTTATGAATCTAACTGGATTGTTGTGAAGATTCGCTTAGTTACATTTTGTAAATTGCTTAGCATAGTGCCTAGCATGTGGACAGATGTCAATAAGCATTAGTCATCATCTCCTCCTCCTCCTCTTCCTCCTCATCATCATCCTCTTTATCATTTTAATAACCCAGGCATCTCTCCTTTCAATACCATCAATAGCACGTTCATCCTTTTTCCATCCAATATTTTCAGAAACTGAGTGCAAAGGATTGTTTTTCAAATCCTCACACAGAAAAATTTAAATTTATGTGTTTAGAAGTTAATTTCCAAAATAATTATTATTTAGTAACTTCAGAATGAAAATCATTGGTTATCACATACTGGTATGTTATCACCTGATGGAGCACTGTTGAAAGTAAAAGATAAATAGATTTAATTGTACTTTGCTAACAAGCATGTTTTAGAGCATAGAAATGTCTCAATTGTTCAAACAGAAGTTGTATAGAAAAGTATGACTCTAATTAAGACTTGAAAGCAAACTGAAAATTGACATTGTGTCAAAAAAGCATCTCGTACTGGATTCAGCTTAAAGTTATTTATCCAATTAAGAAAATAGTCACTGATGCATTACAAAGAATGGTATTTGAGTCTTCATTTTTTTTTTTTACTTTATTTTTTTTTTTACAAAATATATGAACCTTGTACTAATTCCTTTTTTTCTGAAGTATGTTAAGCCTCTGTTAAGCTCAAATAAGCCTAAATTCAGTGAGGATTACAGAGGAATTTGCTTTTTATCCTATTTTAAAATGTCAAATGCATTTTCCTCAATAGCATGGTATTAGTATAACCATCCCTGCTCCTTTTTTGTCCGTGATGCTAAGTTGTGTTTTAGTCTTTAATACAGAGTTTGCAAACCATAATAATTGGGAAGAAAATTAATTAATGCAAATTACAAAAACTGAGCTTGAACAGATCTCTTATTTTCTCTTTCTTATTATTTTATCCACTTATTTTTCATTTTTAATGGTGTTTTTTCTCCCATGACTGTTCTGAATTACATTTTCTTAAAATTTGCCTTTCTATTTGTTTACTCCACCATTTAGAAAGAATTTATTGTTCGGTTGTTTTAACATTGAATGAACACTTGTTTAAAAAACATATAAATGATTTTGAAAAAAATTTATTAATATGGTATTAAATTCAGAACAAGGTATTACAAAACTATTTTGTGTCATTTAAAGTATTATTTTCCTAAATTATTATAAGCTTATAGCCCTCAAATATTTTCTTCCATATTTCCTTTCAATGATGACCTTCTATTAATAAAGAATATGAATAAAATCAAGTGATTGAGACATATGCTAAATTTATATCTTTATAGTAATTACGTGCATGTGAACAATACAACTCTTTTTACCTTAAGGAAAGTGAAAATAAATCACTGAAGATTCTGTTACTATTTGTTACTTTGCAACAAGTTTAAAATGATAATAACATAGTTTCAAAATTGATCTGTTATTTTAGATGAAACCACACATTTGTAATATAATACTATTGCTCTATTGCAGAACATATTAAATTCAGATGTTCATACTAAGTTGCATTACATAGATGTTTTTATAATATATAAAGATTGTTCCAAAATTTTTCATTATTTCTTTTCAATTTTATATTTATGTTTCTAAATTATACCTTGTTCTGTAAGCTCTGCTTCTAGAAGCTTCTGCTCTATAATTTTGTATTTGTTCAGATTATTTATGAATTTCCCATAGAGAAGAGCATCATTTCTTATTCCAGTGAACTGCATAACCTATTCTCAAAATATCAAAGCAAAACCCTTATATAATTATGCATTCATGATAATGCAGCAATTTGTAGATTGATTTTCACTATATTTCCCAATGATATCTCCTTTGAACTCTTTTATTCTTATACCACTTTCTGTTTTAACCATGCATTTAATTTCTTGATAATTGCCATCAATATTTATACAGTTGAACTTTTATCCTATTATGTGTTTTATTATTGCTACCATAAGATTGTTTCCCAAAAGTTTATTTTTCAGGCTCATATAGTGATTCAAAGTCATATTATTTTTGAAAGCACAGATTTTATGATGTTAACCCAGACTAATGAGTAATGACAATATACTTTATGCAAATTTTACCTTTACATTTTTAAGATATCTAATTATATCTTTACCAATATTCTATTTTATTAATTCTTACTTCAGTATGATACTGCTTATTTTGCTACCTTTATATCTTTGTACTTCTTTTCTTAAAAATAATCATAGCTAAAGATACTAAATTAATTTTAATATAGCCAAATATTTTAAAATAGTAATTATTTTATTATAAGCAAATGATTGCTTTTCCAGCATTGCTGGATAATTACATTTTTAAAAATCTATAATTTGTTATTAAAGTTTAATTTCCCACCTATTTTTTGCAATAAATTACTCTCATATGTTATTAATTTTATAAAGCCAGAAAAAATTATTCATACTTATTATATTTGCTGTTAATGTACTAATCTAGTCTTTCTTTTCTACAACTATTTTAAATCCTTTTCTCATAAAAAATGTGAGTTCATAGATTCAATAGTGACATATTGTAATTTCCTTTAAGAATAGTTCACAGTATATATTGCTTATGTCTACCAGGGTACATTACTCCTTTGTATTACTAAAAGTATTTTGGGGAATAAGCTTTTTTAACTCACTGTAATACTGAGTATATCAAAGCAGTTAATATTGCACAATCTGCAGTACCAACTGACTGCTTCAAAGGCATGAGTATATATGAAGTGCAATTTGATGAATTGTTGGGAGCCATTCTTACTGAATGCCCTACAAACAGGGTTAAAGTTGCCTGCAAACTAGAAGTTTGCAGAGCAGGTGGGCTCTGTACTGAAGGAGGAAGTTTGGCTTAATGTATGTTCCTTGCCCCAAGGAATAAGAGACAGAAAACAGGAACAAGGAGGTTTTGAGAGAACTTATATGTAAATGTCAGCAATTGTTAGAATATCTGTGGGTTTTGCTTCTCATGCATTTCCAAGGGTATAAATATGCTGTGCTTAATAAACTGGGGCACAGTATTTACTGTTATCCCTCCTGTCTCTGTCTCTGTCTCTGTCTCTGTCTCTGTCTCTGTCTCTGTCTCTGTCTGTCTCTCTCTGTCTCTCTCTGTCTCTCTCTCTCTCTCTTCTTTCTTTTCTCAATCCTCACTCCCCCTCTCAGGAAGTGTTCGATCTTAGCCGGCAGGCTCCGGCAATTAATCCATTACTTTTTAAAGTAATGTGAAACTAAAATACATTTATTTAATATGACAATATGCTGCATCTTACAACCATAAAAGAAATCACAAATACATCAAAAATTTCAACAATACATATATGATCATGAATGGCAACTATAAAATGGTATAACATATATATGAAGCATAAACCCTACTCAAAAGACTTCAAATCTACAAAGTAGTACTATGATTTATTTTTAAAGTTTATGTTTTGGAGTGCGATAACTTAAACTATTCATAATTTTTCTTATGAGTAATTTATATAACTCACAAATTTAAAAATCTTAGCCAGCCCAAACAATTTTGTGAGCGAATTACTTGCAATAAGTTTCTTAATATTTATATATATTCTACTGGTTCTCTTTTCCTGGTAGAATCAGGACTGCTACGTAATTGCTCTGCTTCTTAAGTTTAAAATGGCAAAGGAAACTTTCATGGATATAAAATCATTAGATGGATGTTTTATTTGTTTTAACATTATCAAAGGCATAACATTTAAACAACTATACAAACAAAAATCTTAGCAGCCAAATATGTCTACCATGGAACCACTGAAATTAACAGCTCCAACAACTCATTCTGGATTTTATAAATAAAAATTAAGATATTATCTACATATCTTCATAAATAAGTGTTCAAAATAAATAATGCTTAATGTTTATGTATATATAATTATTGCTGAGTTTATTTTCAGTTTGAATTATGCATTTGCATACCATATATGCATTTTTTACTTTGAATTATGTACATACATTACTTACATGAATATTTTGCAAATCAAACAAACAAAAATGCTAAGAGGAATAAGAAGAGCTTCTGAGATAGCATATACTCTCTTATGAGGGCAAGCTTTAAATGACATTGAGGTCATATCACCAGGGATTCAATCATTTCTCAAAATCCTTCAACAAAAAGGATTATAGGCTGACATCTCATTATTGAAGTACTGAAACATGAATAATTTGTTCTATACTGATGGCCAGGAGATACTGAAAGCCATACAATTATGAGGTCCTATCTCGAAAGAATAAACTAACAATATAGTACAAAAGAATAATGATGGGAAAAAAATATTAATGAAATCTATAATTACATGTATTTTATAATTTTACATATATTCATTTTATTTATTTAAAAAGACTTATAATTATCAGTTATTAACCTTGTTTTAACAATAAATTTTTTTAAATTTATACTCCCTGAATTTAAATAGGAGAATAACAAAAATGAAAGAACAGAATAAATTTAATATTTATTTTAAACTTAAAGATTAATTGTATAATCTTTCTTGGGATGGAAAATATGCACATTCTTTTTTTCTTGTATAAAATAACAAAGATAAAGATGAAGGATAACTCAATGTTCAATGAAAACAGTAAATTTGAATATTGCATTAGAATAAACATGGCAGAAGAATAAAAATAATGAGCTTATTTCATATATATTTATAAAGAAAATATTGCTTTCATAGAATATATGACACTATTCATATTTAAAACATAAAAAGGTAAAAATTAGCTTTATAATGATTTTAAAGTCATTGCTAGAATGAACTAGTATTTTAATTTAACAGGTTTACTAATAAATTCTAAAAGTATTTCTGTCTACATTGTTACAGTGAACAGAGGAGAGATGGAGCAGGATAGTTATTATAAATTAAATGTTTGCATTCTTCCCAAATTCATATGGTAAAGCCTTAACTTTCAATGCAATGATGTTAGCAAGTGAGGCCTTGGGAAGGAAATTGGTTATAGATAAGATCATGTGGGTGGGGTCGTCATGATAAGATTCCTTCTCTTATAAGCAGAGACAAGAGAGTTCACTCCTCTTTCTGCCATGTGAGAACACAGCAAGGAGACATCCATCTGTAAACTACCACCTCACTCTTCACTGAATCTATGGGCATTGATATTAGATCTCTCAGCATCCAGAACTGTGAGAAATAAATATTTATTGCCTAAGCCACCGAGTATGCAATATTCTGTTACAACAGTGCAAACTGACTAAGACAATAGGTGTTGTAAATGTTTAAGCAAGTATAAGGTGTTTAGTATCAAAGGGATAATTAGTCTGCACAATGGGATTAATTATAGTATTTTATTCAAACTACAGCATTGCCATTACTGTTGAAAATTCTCCTTCCTCCAGGAATTAAGTATAAATATTCTCCATTTCATTAAATAAATTAAATTTGGAATTATTAAAAATGGGTTTGATGATCGCATTGGAAAGTTGTCAGCTGTTGCTTTAATCTTTTAACAAAAAATAAAATAATAAAACTAACATGGAACATAAAGACACTCATAGACCAAGTCATAGAGAGAGAAGAGCAAAAACTATGTTTAGTTGGTTTTCTCATTGTTATATCTTAAATTAGAACAAAAATAGCTTTTAAAACAGACCACATGTGTTTTTCTGATAGAAGTAAAGAAACATTATGTTTTTCTTAACTCCATCTATAATTTATGTAATATTTAGCAATATTCTCTTAAAATTAGAACACTAATAGTAAATAAATACCAAAAAAAAAAATAGAGCATATAGAACTAAAAGTAAGATGTAAAAATGCATGGGCAATGTATATGTGTAAAAATGCATGGGCAATGTATATGTGTGTGTGTTTATACATGCATATACTTAAGAATGTTAAAATTTTTAAAAGTGCTAATTAATTTTTCTAATTTTACTTTCTCCTAATATTTTTAGGCCTTTCTCTTTGTATATATAATTTCACTTTTTTTTTATTTTAAAAAGTTTACCTGAAATTAAATAATTTCTTCAAATATCACAATAAAGTCATATGGTCATTGGATGGATCATTTTAAAGTATATTTATTTTTTTACAGAAACCAAAGAAAATTACTTTCTACACCACCAAAAATAAAACAGATTTCTTGATTTACTTGCTTTTATTTATTCTCTTCTGCTGATATTAAATCACAAATAAAAGCATTTTATATTCATGCAACTATATAATGTATATATTATATAACGGTACGAATATAATGCTTTGAATACAGTTAGAAATGAATATAAATTCTGATATTGATACAAAGGAAACAGTGTCTTCTTGATTTTCAATAATTCAAGAGTTAGTAAATTAGAACAATCACATTTTCCTCTATTGGAACTTCCCATTCACCTTTTATATTTTCACTCTCATCCTGAACCTTAGAACACTGTGAAGTCATTTATCTCTTCCCAAATTTTTATGATATATTTTAATCTATTCCTTCAATCTCTGGAATAAAATAATTATCCTATTGTTTAATATAGTTAACATACATTTAGACTTCTTTTCTACCCCCAACTTCATTTGCTCTTCTCTCTGCCCTGTATATAAGACTTTCTATGTAAGAACACATTTTTTTTCTGCCTATCAACCTTTCTGCTCATTCCATTTGTTAATTTACTTGTTTTTTTAAAAAAATGTTGGTTATAGAATTCTACCTAAGCAAGTCCCCCACTTCTCCCCTACACCCACCAGCCAATAATAGATAGCATTCTCTTCTCTCTTCCATTTAATGTTGATGTTTTAAAATCAACTACCAATCTAACTATTGCTCTTTTGAATATAGCCTTTCTCCCTTGGCTGATTTGAAGCTTTTTCTTTTCTTTTTTTCATCTGTTGAGCTTTTCAGTTCCATTATATTGTCTATTGAGGATATCCTTTTATTTTTTAAAAATACTTAATGGCAATATAATTGACATACAACAAATAAAACTTTTTATATTTTTAAATAAATGCCTATACCTATGAAACTATTAACACAATATGAATAAAGAACATTTAGATAACTATCAAAAGTTTCCCTGTCCCTATCACCCTGCCCTTTTTGTGTACCCAGTTACTGATTTGCTTTCTATAGTTAGTTCACATTTTCTGGAATTTTATATTAATGAACTCATACAGAATGTATTCTTCTTATCTAGCATCTTTGTCTCCATTCATTATTTTTCATTGCTGAATATTATTGATTATCCCTTCATCTATTGATAGGCATTTGAATTTATCCAGTTTTGATGATCACAAATAAAACTGACATGAATGTGTGTGTAAAGCCTTTGTGTGTGTGTGTCTATATATATATATATATATATATATATATATATATATATATATATGTTTTTATTTGTTTCAGTCAAATATCTGGAACCAGATGGATGAATCATTTGATGGATATATCTTTAACTTTTAAAAAATCTTGCCAAATAATTTTCCTAAGTGGTTATACCATTTTAAATTCCCAGCATAAGAGTTTCAGTTCCTCCACATCTCCACATCTTCACCAATACTTGGTATGGTCATTTAAAAAATTTTACATATTCTAATAGTAGTATCTCATTATTGTTTCAATTTATAATCCCTTAATAGTTAATAACATTGAGTATCTTCTCATGTACTTATTGCCATCTATATATAACCTTTGGTGAAGGTTCTCTTCAAACTGATTTTTTGGCAAAAGCCAATAATTTTCTGATGAAAAAAATAGACACCATGATGCATTCCTTTTAGAATTTGCCTTTTCTTCTTTCATTCTGTCTGAACTTTGCATATACCTTATGAATATGCAGTAGAAACCTTACACTAGATGATGAAATCTGAGCCTCTTTTCCTAATGATAGTTTGAACTACCTAAGTTTCCCATAAAGTGAATTTCCTGACACCATCTTACAAGATAAAAAAAGGCCCTTTCTTATTTATACCACAATTGTAGCATTTATGTTACTTGTAGATGAATGAGGAAAACTGTCAAATGAAAAATATTCTCTTTATTTATGTGCTATAATTATTGCTCAGTATCCCAGTATGGTGATAGCCTATAATTGGCTTTATACGAATCATCTTCAGAGAAGAGAAAATCAGTGTTTATAGGAATAAAATTGAGGTAGTATCCTGAAGTGAAGTCTAGATAGTAGGAAAAAGCAGTAGAATTCCTTGGTTTTCTATAACTCAGTTACTCTGTACGTGATTGTGACCTGCAGTGAGTATCCACTGGAAGCTCACTGTGAGGGAGATTCTAGGTCTTAGGTAGACTTACAGGAATGGAAGATGCAATTAAATCAAACTTCCTGAAGATACATGTATACATTAAACTTTAAAAAGCAGTACTCTGAAGCACATTGGTCCTTCATTTTAGTCTAGATTCATCCTTGCCCAAGCATTTCATGAACCAACACTATTACCTTATAATAACCATTCATTTTCATTTAGGCTAGCATTTATATACTTTTATTACTTGTAAACAAAAGTATTAGACACGTAATAAATGCCCCTCCTTTGTTGTTTAAGCTATTCTCTTGGATTTAATCATAAGAAATTTAAAATCATGAGACTTTAGTAATTCAGTTGCTTAAATAAAATTTCCTTTAACACTACAGCACAAACCTTGAAGTCTGGAAGCAATTACTGTGAATATCAGTGATGATGACAGTTGTTATGTATTGAATTTGACTTCATCTGGATTAATTTTATTCTTTGGATGCATACTTTGGCATATCATTTTAATGCAAATTATCCAAAATAGGCTGATCCTGTAGGATTCAGATAAAATTAATGAACAGTATTTTGTGAAAATGGCATTTTAGCAGACTAGATAGCCATAATTATATATGTGTGTATGTGTGTGTGTATGTGTATGTATATATATATATATATTCTTGTCCTGGAAATCAAGAGGCAGAAAGGTTACTGATGTAAGAGAAAATAAACTACTAAATCTTAAAATAAAGAGTAACTAACAATAAATAATTCTGAAAACTACCTAAATAGAATTAGAAAGCATCAGTGATTTCATAAAAAAATAAAGTATTTTTGAGTATCTTGAATTACCTTTCAATAACTCGAGTAGAAAATATCTTATGGACAGCAGTATCTATAGAAATGAGAATATACTATTTTTTCATAGTAAAATTTTAAAGCTTTTAAAAAAGTTTTACATAACAGCAAAATAAAGGTAACAAA
The DNA here is from genome assembly GCA_004027375.1 of Macroglossus sobrinus. Lineage (NCBI taxonomy): Eukaryota > Metazoa > Chordata > Mammalia > Chiroptera > Pteropodidae > Macroglossus > Macroglossus sobrinus. The sequence continues at coordinate 11,816 of PVKZ01002845.1, read as the reverse complement.
ATTACATAATTCTACGTAGTCTAAAATTTTATATCAATTCCACATAATTTGCACAATTTTATTTATTGGTTCAACTCTTTCTGAGGGAGGTAACTAAGAGTCATTGACCAAATTCTTTCCATCACGATCATGATCCCGGTTTAAAGTGAGTTTTATACTTTGTTCAAGAAAAAAAATGTTGAAAAAAGATAAGTCAATTTGTAATGTATTGTTCTTCTAAAATTTATAGAAACTAGCAAGATTAGACATTAATAAAAGACACAACCCACTTATTTAAACTTTAAAAATAATCTATTATCTTTCACTCTCTATATATGTAGTGTGTATTTATATTCATAAAAAGAATATATTAGATAAGAATAACATAACTAGAAATATTTCAAAACTACATTCTATAAATCATTGTTTTTTGATGTCTCAACAATGGGTTAATGTTCAGTGATAGAATTCTACAAACCATGTCCTTGAAATGCTGGTTCTCAAAACTCAACTTGTGAAAGTTAAAAAAAAAATCAATAAAAAACAGAATTGATTAAAAGGGTAAATAATATTTGCATAATTGTTTTTTCCCAACATATTAGAATATTAACCTCATGCATGCCTTTAGACAGTATCTAGAAAAATTAATTCCAGGTGGTTGTGGTACCAGTTTGAAAGATAAAATAATATAGAAATATATCCTCACGATTTGATGAAAATAAGACCTGTGGCATTGGCAATAGTCATCAGAAAATGTTTGACTTTGATAATACACTTTATTATATGTATGTTTTCTATATTCTTAATATTTTACCTTACCTTCATTAATTTCTCCTGTCAATAGTGTGAGTTTTTAGATCAATGATTATTGTATTTTCACTTTTCTAAAAAATTAAGCTTTACATTGATTTTTAAATACATAATTAGCCACATCCTCCTAAAATTTGATGTTAGTATTTTCACCTGTATTTTTTTTAATATATATACTCATGTCAACACTTTTCTTGGCTCACATTTTATTTAGGCATTTTATTTCTTAATATTAAACTTTTAGACATTATTTTTGTTACTGATTTTTAGGTTAATGTTAGGACATTATGAAATTACATAATACATTTTAAACCTTTGAATTTTATTGAGGTTATCTTTCTGGCCCAACATATAATCAGTTTTCATAAATGTTCCATGTGTATTTGAAAAGAATATATAATGTAAAGTTTCTCAGATACCATCTATATTTTCCCATTAGGTTAATCTTTTTATATTAGATTATTTAAATCTTCTATACTCTTACATTTTGTTTTGTCTATTTAATCTATCATTTATCAAAAGTAGATATACTAAAAATTGTTCACTTTGGTTGTGGCTTTGTCTTAATTGTGTTCGCCATTAGAATTTTAATATCCATGGGTAATGCAAGAACAAAATGTTTATTAGGTATCTGCTAAGTGTTAGAGGTTTTGTTTTTATTTTAAACAGCTTTATTGATACAAAGATAATATATTTACATATTTCCTTTTTTATCAAGTGATTATTAGAAATTTATTTTATAAAATAATATGTATATAATTGTATTTGGGGGCTTATATAGATATAATATACTTGACAGTTACAGCATAAAAGTGGTAGATGGAAATCAAGCTTTATGGAAATAAGAAAATAACACAAGGCACTAATGTGAATCTACAGGAAAAAAAGAAGAGAATCAGAAGTGATAAATGAGGTTAATATAAAAAAATTATAAATACTTGCTCTTCTTTCTTTTCTTACCTTTTTAAAAAATATATAAGTTTTTATAAAGTTATAAACATAAGGATATATTGTTTTGTTTGTAACATATAGGCTTAATATATGTAATGATAATCCTACAAGAAAGAGAAAGAGAGAATAGAACTATATAAAAGTAATTATAAATCACTGGAGTCAAGTAATTATAAATCTGAGGTTGACTTTAATAAGTTAAGAAATATACAGTAAGCAAGAGGGCAAAAGCTGAAAAAATTTTAGAAAAATACTTAAAAACTCTTAAAAGAATTAAAATGTTATAGCTGAAAATACCCACTAAGAAGGCACTAAAGGAGGAACAAAGAAACAAAAAGATGCAATAGTAAACAAAAATAGTAAACAAAAAGCAAAAAAAGCAGATTTTAAAACCATATCAACAATAATATTAAGTAAATAAAGTAAAAAACAAAAGAAAAATTCACATCCAAATTTATACTGTCTATAGGAGAAACAAATAGAAAGTAAAAGTGTGAAAGAATCATACCATGTACAAAGCAGTCATAAAAGAACTGTAATAGCTATATTAATATCACACAAAATAAACCATAAATAAAACAAAGTGTTATTAAAGATAATTAAATAAATTTCATGATGATAAATGGGACAATCTGTTCAAAAGAATGAAGTTGAACCTTATACCATATGCATAACTTAACTGAGAATAGATCACAACCTAAACATAAGAACTAAAAGTACACAATGTTTAGAAGAAAATATAGGGGGAAAACTTCATGCCTTTACACTTACAAATGATTTATTAGCTGTCACCAAAGGCACAGGAAACAAAATTAAACATAGGTAAATTGGTACTCATTAAAGTTGAAAACTTGTACATCAAAGGACACTATCAAGAGAGTAAAAAACAATCCATAAAATGAGAGAAAGTATTTGCAAATCATATACCTAAGGGTTTAATATCCTGTCCCGACCCACAGGACTTAGTTATTCGTGGGGGGACGAGGAGGATCCGATCTGAAAGAAAATGGGGGCGAAAGAAGAGCGGAGGCAAGACAACGTTCTGATCAAGCCTCAAACTTTATTGAAAAAACGGGGATATATATATACACACACTAAAGCAGGGTGGATACTTGTGGGCAAGTGAGCGGCTAATCAGGGGATGGGGAGGGGGAACGTGACCTGCTGTCAGGCAGACTTCTTTGGCAGACCTTCAGCTAATCTTCAGCAAATGGGAAGCTAATCTTTAAAGAACAGAAACTCTGTGTGTTAGTTAACCTTCAGAAAACAGGAGGCTAATCTGTAAAGAACAGAAACTCTGTGTGCTATGGTCATCTTGTTTTTCTCTGTGGCTCCTTACAATATCCAGAATACGTAATCTTACAATTCAACAACAAAACTACAACTTGATTAAAAAAAAAAAATGAGCCAAGAATAATCTCTTCAACAAATTGTGATAGAACAACTGGACATCTACATACAAAAATCAATCTATCAATAATAGATACAAATTTTACATTCTTCACAAAATTAACTCAAAATAGATCAAAGACCTAAATGTAAAATGCAAAACCATAAAACTTCTAGAACATAGAAGAGAATCTAAATTACCTTGAGTGTGACGATGCCTTTTTAGATACTGTAGAAGTAAGAAACTTTCCAGTAAATCAGTCACAGAGAAGTGATATCTCCAGGCTCCCGTCCCCAGGAGGGCATTGACCACCACTGGGATGCAGATGGAGAAACTGCCTGCTATGCCCTATTTGATCTAAGGATTCCCTGAGGACATTTGCTTTTGTATGCGACATTTGCCTTTGTGTGGGATGTTTTCAGCCAACAACTGCTTTCTAAAATCTGCTGCTTCCTGTAATCTATTTGCTTGTTTGTTCAAAAGACCACCAGGATATGGTCTTAAACTTTATAAACTGCCTCCTCTGGAAGCTTGAGGCTGATCTCCTCTAACCTGCTGTGTGGTAGAGAGTCAGTTGCAGGCCAGCTAATAAAGGCTCACAATTCTCTCTAATTCGGCTCTGTGGGTCCCTGTTCTCACCTGCACCATAACAATACAACACCAAAGTCATGATCCAGAAAGGAAATAATTGATAAGCTTGACTTTATTAAAACTAAAAATTTCTGCTCTATGGAAGGAAATTGCAAGATAGCCACAGATGGGAAGAAAATATTTCCAAAAGGAAAATCTGATAAAGAATTGCTCTCCAAAATATACAAAAAAATTCTTAAAATGTAACTATAGAAAAACAAATGACCTGATTTCAAAAAGGCCCAAAAACCTTAACAGACACCTTACCAAAAAAAGATACACAGATGGCAAATAAGCATATGAAAAGATACTTCACATCTGTCATCAGAGAAATGCAAACTAAAACAATGAGATACCATCATACACCCATTAGAATGGCCAGAATTCCAGAACACTGATACTACCAATTGCTGGCAAGAATGAAGGATAATAGGAATTCACAGTCATTGCTTGTGAGAATGCAAATAGCATAGCCACTTTGGAAGACTCTTTTGCAGTTTTTCACAAAACTAAACGTTCCTTGATATTTACTCCAAGGACTTGTGAACTGATGTCTACACAAAAATCCATATGCAGATGTTTACATCAGCTTTATTCATAATTGTCAAAACTTGGAAGCAACCAGATTTCCTCCAGTCTGAATGGATAAAATGTGGTACATCAACACAATGGAATATTAATCAATGCTAAAAAGAAAGAAGCTATCAAATCCTGACAAAACATGGAGGAAATTTAAATGTATATTATTAAGTGAAATAATACATTCAGAAAAGGCTACATACTATATGATTCAAACTATATGACATTTTGGAAAAGGCTTAACTATGGAGATAGTAAAAAAGATCAGTTTTTGTCAGGGTTTGGAGTAGTGGGGGAAAGATAAATCAACAGAGCACAGACTACTTTTAGGGCAGTGAAAGTACTGTATATAATATTATGATGATGGATAATGTGACATTCTACGTTTGCCCAAACATGCAGAATGTACAATGCCAAGAGTAAACCTTAAACTAAACTGCACTTTGGTTATGATGTATCAATGTAGGTTCGTCAGTTGAAACAAATGTACTACTCTGGTGGAAGATGTTAACAATGAGGAAATTGTGCATGCGTGGGAGTTGGGGTATATGGGAAATCTCTGTACCTTCCACTCAATTTTGTTGTAAACCTAAAACTGCTTTAAAAATGTCTATTTTAAAAATTGGGCCAAAGACTTAAACTGACATTTCTTCCATGAAGATATACAAATAGCTCATGAAAAATGCTCAACTCTCTAATCATTTGACAAATGCAAATCAAAACCATAATGAGATTCTACTTTCCACACATTAAGATAAAAATTGTGATAAAAATATTATAAGTATTAGTGAGGATGTAGAGAAATTGGAATCCTTGAGCATTATTAGTGGGACTGTTAAATGGTGTAGATAACATATGGCATAACATATGGCAGTTCTTCACTAAATTAAACATAAAATTACATAAGATCTAGAAATTCCACTTATAGGTGTATAACCCCCATTATTGAAAGCATGGAATCAAACTAATATGTGAACAACAATGTTTATAGCAGCATTATTTACATTAGCCCCAAAATAGAAACAATCCAAATGTCCAATGTCGAATGGATACACCAACTATAGTTTATACATACAATTGAATATTATTTAGTTTAAAAATAAATTAAATTTTAATATAGGCTATAACAGATAAATCTGGAAAGCATTATGCAAAGTGAAATAAGCTAGACTTAAAGGCCAAATATTGTATAATTCATGTATATGAGCTATTCAAAACAATCAAATTCATAGACACAAAGATTAGAGCAGTAGTTATCAGGATAATTCAGGAGTGGATAGAATGAAGATTGGACAGAATGAGGAGTTAAAGCCTTAAACAACAACAACAAAAGCACATACACATTAACAAAGCCATATGAAATTTCTGTGATTTTAACTGATGAATTATGTAAGAGATCATTTTCCCTAAATCACTAAGTTGCATTTTCATGAGGGCCTAACTATAAGATTTTTTTAATATATAAAAAATTAAGAAAAACATTTTTTCATTTGATTTATTGGGATATTACTTTATATTAAATAATGAAGTCTATAACTGATCATATTTAAATATTTTGTGATAATAAGACATAGTTCATCATGTATCACCAATTTAGGGTATTTGTAATATATGCTAACATTCATTCCTCTACACTGAAATTTCTTTTGCTTGCATTTTACTAATCCATTTTATTATTTGACTATGACTTTTTTGTCATGCAGTCTTTTTAAAACATATTTTCTTACTTAATATATACTTTATTATATTTTGAATTGGTTATAATAAAGAGGCAGCTCGGTCAGTGAAATTTATTAAAACTGAGAGACTATAGTTTTTAGCTATCAATGTTGACTACATTAAACTGTGTTACAAAAATGTTGACAGCTGGCCTTTTGACTAGGAATTTTTAGGTCCCAAACACTTTAAAGTATCCCTCTTCTAAAGGAAAAAACGGATGTCTATTTTCAGATAGTAAGGTTAATATTATTGTTTTAATAATTATCAGTATAAGACATCTACAACAATTATTTAAACATTTTAAGCTTAAGCTGATTGAAATTTTAGACAAAATCAAAATAGGTAAAAATCTTATAAAAAGTTTTGTATGCTTTCTGCATTTAAAAAATTAAAAATACATGTAAGGAATATAACTTTTCTCAGTTCTTCAGGAGTTTATATTTTTCTCAATGCCAAAAGAGCTAATGAAATGTTGAACAGATAGATTAAAGAAGTCTCCTGACCAACCTAAATTGCCCTTTTAGTGATAAATTCCTTCAGCATTGAATTATATGTATGTTCCATAAATCTGATAATCTGAAGAAGACATTCATTTCAAATTTAATTATATGATAAGATTAGAAATAAAATATTAATATACATCTCAAATATATTTCTATTTTATTATACATTTTAAAAATATTCTCTGTTAACATATATTTGCAGGAAAAATATTGAAAATGGTCTTTGGAACACAATATTTTAAAGCTCAGTAACTATAGTAAAATCTATGTGGCTTTTAGCATTTCCAAAAAACTATTTAATTCTTATCCAACCCAGGAAGTGCCATTAGTACAAGTTCTAGAAAAACATATTATTGTCTTTACTCCCTTTGAAAAGTTCAATTCTAAAACTATTCGCTTAACTATACTTCATCAAATTTATCAAATATCTCAACTAGTGAAATTGTAAAATATGTAAAATAATAGTCCTTATATTTTGAATCTCTAGAATCTTTAAAAATAATCTCATATTAATTACTATTAAAAATAGTAATAATCATAATTATAGTTCTATGATATAATAGAGATTTAGGTGTTAACCATAAAGCTTTCAAAATGTAATATACAATTGATATATGTTTATGTTATATGATCAAATACTAAAATTTAATTTGAATCGTAAATACTAATTTTAATCTTAATTTAAGCAGTGGAAAAAGGGATGAAATTACATATGGACGTATTCATAATCTTTAATTATTTAACTCATTTTAAGTTAAATCAACTTATCTCTATCATACATTTAAAATTACTTTATATTATTAAAATAGATAATTAAAATGTAAGGGTAAAAACAAAACTACTGTAGAGATGAACACATACTTGTAATAAAAGAGTAGAACAGAATAGTTAATGTTCTTTAGGAGGATAATAAACTATTAGTACATTATCAAAACACACATTAATATTATCTCCCTTTTAAAAAGAGAAATTTAAAATAATAAAAATTAATTCTATATTATGGTTAATCAGAAAAAATTGTAACGTGAGTGACAAAGAGTTCCTGCATTAAGTAGTGTTGGTTATATTAACAGAGATTATTGCTGCTGCTGTTATTACATGAGATGACATAAATTACACATAAGGTGGCTATATGGCAGGGTGAAAATTTTTTGAGCTTTAAAGCATAATAGAACTGGCTTTAAGAGCTAGGGCTGTACTTTGTTAGGCAGTTTCTAAAACATCATTTAATCTTTGTGTCTTAGATTTCACTATGCATGGGGAAACATATTATCTCTTCTTTGGATGACTTTTGTAAAGCTTAGAAATAATTTAATACTCTTGGGAATCTTGCAGGTTTACTGCTTGGAAATTGATTCTTGACAGAACAAATTATACCATGGAGGGTGGTAAATTTGGGAGGAATCAAAAAAAACTTGTGGGTAAATTTCTTTTTTAGAAGGGCCTTGATTGATAGTTTTTGTTAGAGGAGTTGATAATTTTTGTTACAGGAGTTGAAAAGGCAGTGATGTATTATAAGCAAAATGGGTGGAATATATGGAATAATCAATGAGTATGGAAAATGTGTATATTCACCCTACCTTCTCTGCTTCCATCCACGTCTCAAGTGAAGCACTGCACCAGCAACTTACCTGTTCTATTTCCACCTTTGCCTCCTACCCATGTATTTTCAACACAGAATGTAAAGTAATTCTGGTAAATGTAAATTGGAAGCCTGATGCAAAAAAAAAAAAAAAAAACAAAAAAAAAACAACAAATACCGTATAATCTCATTTATGTGTGAAATGTAGACTCTGAAAAAGTCAAACTCATAAAAGCAGAGAGTAGAATGGTAGTTGCCAGGGGCTGGGGGTGGGGAAAATAGTTACTCTAGTTAATAACACTGTATTGTATAATGGGAATTTATTAAGAAAGTTTAAGTGTTCTCACTACACAAAAGAAATTATAAATATGTGAGGTGATGGATATGCTGGTTAACTTGATTATGGTAATCATTTCATGATATATACATATATCAAAACATTATATATACACTTTAAATTTACACAATTTTTATTTGTTAATCATACCTAAATAAAGCTAGAAAAAATATATAAATCAGATCAGGCTACTTATCTGTTCAAAACCTCCTAGAAGTTTTTCATATTACTCAGAGTAATGAACTATAATGAATTAAAAGCCCTCACAAGATGCAGTGCCCCTCTTACTTATTTGTCCTTAAGCTTCAGCATACTTCTTTCACAAGGTCTCTGTTCTTGCCCTTCTGTTTAGAATTCTGTACTCCCATTGGCTTATTCACTCTCTTCCTTTAGGTTGTAATTTAAATAACAGTGAAGTTTTTTTTTTCTGGATATTCTATATAAAGATTCCCTTCTCTAACGCTCTAAGTTTATTTTGTTATTACCTATCTCAGTCAAAAATATTTGCATTTCTCTATGATTTACCTCATTTACTGTTTTTCCCTGCTATAAAATAGAAACAGAAATGCCTGGCATATTATAGCACTTGATAAATAAATATGTCGAGTGACAAAATGAATGAACCGTCAGGAAAATTAGATAAGTTAAAGACATAAAAAAGCTAAATTCTCTCTGTAAAGGTAAATGGTCACATGTATGAATATGCAACTACACAGAAATAAATGTATTCCTTCAGTTTATATAAAAACATTTATTCTATGGCTAGAAGCTATCTGTTACTGTGCTACACTAGAAATTCAGTCTTTCTTTTCTTCAATTAGTTTACAAATAAATAGAAATGTATTTCCTTTCATCACCACATATTTGAAGGAAATTTAACTCTGGGTGGTAAATGCACAATATAGTATACATATGAAGTATTATTGAATTGTGCACTTGACACCTATATAAATTTATTAACTAATGTCACCCCCAATAAATTTAATAAAAAAGTTTAAAAACATAGAAATGTATTTATTTAGGTGAATTTCTGAGCTAGAGATATAGCACTTAAAGAACAAAATACAATTTTTGCCTGAATCCCATTTTGAAGTATTTCGAGTCATTGGAATAAAAATAGAGTGTTAAAATAATGTTAATACAACTTAAGAAAATAAAATTCTCTCTTGATCGCTTGCTCCCTTCCTCCCTCCCTCTCCTTACAAGAATTTCACCTACTCTTCCATTTAAGAAAAGGTTAGCATGTTCACATTTGAAGATATGAAGAAATCCACCTTATAATAACAAAATATATCTTGTTAATGAACAAGAACCTAGCTATAGGTGAACTAATTTAATCCAAAATCTAGGTAAATCTTTTTTTAAGATAAATAAATTAAAATTTTAAGTTATTTGGATCAAATTTTAAAAAAATCCCTCTAATTATAAAAAATAAATAGAATTGTAAGTGAACAGCATCCTAATTTACATAAAAATGCAGACAGGTGTTTATTATAATCATACTCAGATTCATACTTGCAAATTTACGTTATACATAGTACATGGCAAAATGGATAAATACGTTTATGTTTAAAAAAAGAGTGGTGCCGAACGCCACGAAAGCCTGTACCAAAAGTACTTCAGAAATATTCTAAAGCAAAAGAAAAGCTGCTTTTCTCCTTATTCAACTGTAGATCATGGAGTGAGGGGAAGAGTCATGGTCTACATATGCATGTACCACGTGGAGCTGGCTCAGCGATGATGGTATGTAAGGCATACTAGAAACATTGATTTTTTTTTTTTTTTGCAAATTAGGAAAATAGTTTTTTTCCACATAAATGAAACAGATATATAGAGAAATATATATCAAAATTAATTACATTTTAAAATAGATTGTGTGTTTGTGACAATTTTCCAAGTGAAATAGAACTGAATAGAGTATATGAAATATAGTTTTATCATTTTTGCTGTTAAAGGTACTTCATTGAAATATTTGAGAGATACTTATCTAAGATCTTGAGATATTAATGTTTGAATTTTTAAATATATATTCACAATTAATTAATAATTAAACAATTGATGGTTAACTAATTTATGTAACAAATATTGCAGCCAGGCATTGTACAAGAAAAATAAATTAATAAGATTTATATAATCCTAATTATGTAAATCTTACATCTATGTCTTGAGCTCTGGGAATTCTATTACAAAATAGAGATATTTCAACGCAATTACAACACACCACAATATTTACTAATAAAGTTTTTGAAAATTACTCAAATTCATAACAAATATTAATTTATCAAATACAAAAAGATGTTCTAAAGATAAATAAGATTATTTTCAAGATAGTCATAGTTTTAAGTAGGTTAAAATTTATGAAGTAAAAATATCAAAATACTTTTTTAAAATTAAAAACTTTAAAAAAATCCAAAATAAAAAATTAAAAACTAAAACAATATTTAATAAAGGAAAATAAAAAGAATATTAAAAAGAGAAAGAAAGAATAATTCAGAACAAGGTTTGGAAGAAAAAGCAATGGTATACATCATAAATCACATGTTGACCATAAATTAATGCTATTTTATTTATCACATAAATATATCTACAAAATGAGGGTAGATATAAGAATACTACATTTTTTACTGTTTTTGTATCACAACACATTTTAGAAAATATATTGTATTGCAGTATAGAACAATTAACAGTAAATTGAATGCAAAATCATATGTAAAATAAAGGATACATTGTTCCAAATTTAAAGATTAAGCAAATAATATGTTCTCCAGTATTTTTTTTTTTTTAATTCTGGAGGAACCATTATATTATAAAAACATATGAAAGAATTTCTACATAAAAATTACTCATTTCAACAATTTTTATTTTACATTGAGATAACTAGTCAACATATATATGGTGTAAGAGATGACAACTGTACATGAGTTAGCAAGAAGCAAAAGAGAAAAAAATTTAAAAGAAACACTACTTAAAACTAGAAAACAGACCTTAGCACTCTTCTATTAGAAAATTGGAATAAAATGAAAATATTATCTAACTTTAACATTTAATTTCTATCAAAAATGACAACAATTTTTAATGTTTTCTTTCTTCATTTTAACCACAATTGTCTCTTAAAAGGAGTTATAATTAACAAAGGTAGAAATGAGTTACATAAATGCAACATAAAATCACATATGAGAACAAAAGAACAATGAGTGAGAAAAAGGTTTGATTTGCACATAAAATTAGGTTATATTATAAACTTCCAAAGAATGCTTTCCCACTATGATTCATTCCTAGATAGAGTGATGGGGTAACTAGCAACTATTTTCTATTCCTTCCTTTCTTTTAACTATA